>VZSV01000060.1:4051898-4144782 GCA_013398735.1 Nothocercus julius | reverse complement strand
GCCCGCGCGCCCGCGGTGCCCGTTGCTCCTGATGCCGTCACGGCTCTGCCTGGCGTGTCCTTAACAAACAGCCCTGCCTGGGCTTTGGCAGTAACGAGGCGGCGCGTTGCCATTGCTTCTCCTCTGGCTCCTCATGACTGCTTTTTCCATCTTTAGAGATATCTAATGCCTTAATCTGGGGGCAGCTGGAGACCTGCGTTACCAAACACCTGCGCAGCAGGTTGAGCTCCCCTCCAGGGATGCATTGGTTGATGCTCTACAATCTGCCTGGCTGAAATCTCATTGTGGGAGGGTAGTGTTCCTGGAAAGGGAAAGGACACACGGGAAGCAGCTTTGTTTCCTAGCGAGCTTTGGGTCAGACGGAGGCGCAGGGGCCCTCGCAGGCAGGGGCTCCTGGGTTCGGGGCAGGACAGCCCTGCGCTCTGAGTGCGGCCCTTGCTGCTCCCCCGCACGCGGCTGGGCCAAAAAATAAAAAAAAGGTGGAGACTGAGGGTACTGCAGCAGAGCTGGTGATGCGAGCTCTGGAGCTACTTCTGTAACGCGGGAGGAGGCTGCCATGTAACTCGGGGCGCGAATCGCAGGTGAAGCCCGGGGCTGTGTCTGAGGGGGCTCCTAGTCCCCCCGGGCTTGCGGTCGCCCCAGGCACTCCCTGTGCCTCCCAGGCAGTACCCACTTGTTTGCCGAGCAGACAGCTCCATCCCCGTTACAGGTGCAGTAATTGGCAGCCTTCTGCAAGCCGAGGTGCCTCTGCGCCAGGCCATGTTTCTAGCAGAGCAGAGCTCTTCATCACGGAAAAGAAAAAAAGCCCAAACCCAGAAGTGCAGCGCTGCAGCCACCTATTTCATGGTGACAGAAGTGCCTGTGCCTGCAAACACCAAGCGTGTCTGAGCGCTCCGTGCCGCGGGGCCGCAGCCCCTCTTGCTCCAGAGCCTGCGTTTCCGCGCAGCTGCAGTCGCGCCGGTGAGGGGCCGTCATTAACCCCGCGTGCCCCAGCAGAGCTGCGAGACTAAATGACAACGGCCACATCCTTCCTTCCTGGAGGATGTCCGTTTTTCCTGGCTGTGCCTGGGTGCGCTGGTCCCCTAGGCAGCGGTTCAGGCGAGGTCGTGGTGCAGATGAATGAGCGGCGTGGGGCGGCACAGCCGGACGCCCTCTCGCTGGCGGTGACACGGCGCGGGGCGCTCGTCCTCACGCCTGTCCTCTGGGCACCTCTGCATTGGCTGAGGTGATGCAGGATTAAAAGAACCGCACACGCTTTCAGGAAATAGCACCTGCCCTGTGATTTAACTGCTCAGGAGAGATTTCTGACCAGTGCATCCTTGAGCTACAAGAACTGGTTCTGTTCTTTCTGTCCGAAAAGAAGCTGGAAGGAGCCCCTCAGGTTTTGTATGATCTGGGCTTGTTCTTTAAGGAGTTGAGGGGGGAAAGGAGGAGGAAACAAAAACACCTCCAGCACCAAAGCTCTGATTAAATAGAGCTCTTGAGCGGGTCTCCTGCATGTCCCCCAGCCTGCTGATAGCCGGAGGCGGCTGGTGCAAGGGTTTGTTCTGAACCGCTTGTTACGCTGCTCTCTATCGCCATCGCCTTTTGTCACCCCATCTGGTGACAAAGATGCGCATTTGTTCCAGTGCTTCTTCTCTCTTGAGGTCTTACTTTGCCTTTGTTTTTCATGTGAAGGCTTTGAGTGGAGAGGAGGCGCAGCCACTGTCACCCAAACACTGCACAAATACTTCGGAGAAGTCCGGGCATTGCGGGGTGCTTGCGGATTGCTGCACCCTTGCATGGATGTTAAAAAGAAAAAAAAGAAAGAAATGCAAAGCGTGCTGCGGTTGGGAAGGCGGGGAGCGCGGGTGCAGCGCCGAGGCCGGGCCCCGCTCGCGAGGACGGTGCGGAGCAGCAGGGCTAGCAGCGCCCGGCGCCGCCCGGCAGCCCCTCGTGCGCGGAGCCGCGTCTCCGCCGCCACGGGCGTCCGCGCAGGACGGTGCTCTGCCCTCGAGGTGCCGGCTGCGAGCGGGCGACGAGGAGAGGGGCCCGGCTCCTCCGTCACCTGCACCTGCTTTACTCCATTATCTTTAGTGGATTCACTGCAAAATTAAATAGCTGTGTAAACACTAGAGTGCTGAGTAGATCAGGCACTGCGCTCTGTCACTTCTCTGCAGCTGAAACACATGAATCTTTTGAATAACTAAAAGTAAGATGAAACAGAGGCTTTATTTTAGACTTAGGCAGTATTCCAGAGCTTATACATTATTCATTTCTCCATAACCTAAGAAGTACCGAGTATGAGGGAGCAGCACTGCAAGGACAACAACGGCGCTTGGAGAAGTGAATGCTTCCCGGGGACACCTGGACGGGACAGCATGTGTCGCCGGGCGAGGGGCAGGGCCGTTCCTGGTGGAGCAAAGTCACCCCTGCTCGCTGTGCCCTGCGCTGCGGGGGGCCGCGGCGCCCGTGCGGGGTGCGGGACAGAGCTGCGTGGCACTCCGGGCACCGAACAGGTCGTGCACGTGCAGCGTTTCTCAGGAGAGGTAAAAACACGCACGCCAAATTGTCCTGGATTCCTCATTAGCAAGGACATTGTTAAATACAGTCAGATGGATGTTGGGAATACTGCAAAAAGTAAGACCTTATCCCATAGGAATCAGTGGCAGTGCCCCAGGAAACTGCCCTTCGCTGTTTGATGGCTCCATGAGACCCAGAGCTGGAGCGACTCCCCCCTGGCAGCTTTAGGAGAGCAGGGCAGGCTGCACGGGCAGCGCTGTGGTCGTCATGAACCCCCTGACCAACAGAGTTTGGCTGCGTGGTGGCACTTGTGCTGTTACAGTGCATGAAGTTCAGCAAAATGAAAAAATGCCCGGATCAGAAAATGAGAAGTTAGATTATGTTATCAGTTATATTATTAACTGCACACGAGTGCAGGTTAACGCAGCCGAACCAGGAGCCGCTGGAAGCCCGCGGTTTGTTCGGAGCCTCCAGCAGCGGCGCCGTGTCGGGAGCGCTGGGGCGGGAGCTGAGCGCGCTGCAGGACGGAGCTCCCGCCGGGAAGGCTGCAGGGGCCCTGCCACCGCCAGGAGCCTTCTGTCCTTCCTCTGTCGCTGCGATCGAGGCGGCAGGTGACGACTCAGACTTGAGGGGCGCCGCGCTCAGAGGGTGCTGATCTCTGCAGACCCGCAGAAGCCAGCGCTCGCAAGAGGGAGCGGACAAGGGCTCACGCGTCACCTGAACACTGTCAGTAAGCGCAAACGCTCCCGTCCCTCCTTTGCTGTCCTGGTCTGGTGCCTCCTCAGCCGTCTCCTCCAGGGCAGCCTCTTGTCCTGCTCTGCGTCCCCCGTCAGCAACTCCGCTCCTTGAGTTGCTGCTCTCCTATCAGTCCCGAGTTTTCCCCTTTCCATGTATCATTCCTCACTTCTTTAACCTTTACAACAAACACTTACCTGCATTGTTTTTTATGTTCTAAAACAATATTCTAAATTTCCTGCCATGCTCACATTACCTTTATCCCTGAACAGAAAACCTCTTGAGGGACGTGGAATATAGAAATATGTCTTGAAGCTTTTCTGTGCTTTCTGCCCACGGCACATTTTCCAACTGGCAGTGCCTGGGGAGAGCTCGGAGTCGGTGGCAGTGTCACGTAGGACACACGGGATGGATGGATGGACTCTGCTTTCCTGGCGCTCGGTCCTGTCTCGAGTCCTGTTTCACGAGCACCACCCGAGCCTCTCCGGGCATATTTAACCACCCGCTCCGGGCTCCCCAAGAGGTGGTTTTCAAGTTCTGGTTCAGCTGGGGGTCGCCTTGGCCGTGCTTTGACCCTTGGGGACTCCAACAGAGCAGCTCATGGGCAGCCCAGCGCCGGCGCCTTCCTCGGCACGCAGATGCAGCAGGGCCGCCCGCTTTGGAGACGCTCCCGGTGGGTCTTGTGCTCCTTTCCCTGCCTGCAGCTGCCGGCGTTTCCGGATCGTGCACGTGAGGAGCAGGCGCGGGGCAGATCAGGTGCAGGGGAAGAGCCCTCCGCTTGCCCGCGCCGCGGCAGGCGCTGGGGCAGCCGGCGAGAGCAGCCCCGCGCCGCGTGGCAGGAGCTGCCGAGCGCCGCGTGGCAGGAGCTGCGGGAGGCGGCGCCGGGAAACCTCGCTGTGCCCCTGTGCTGCAGAGCAGGGAACCACGAGCTCTGCAGCCACAGCGACAGCGTCTGCACGAACGTCGTGGTGCGAAAAAGGAGCCGCTCCTGGGTGCAGCTCCCCCTCAGCATTCCTGATCCTCAGTTCCTGGGAGGCGCTGGGGGTGACCGTCTTGTCCTATTTCACCAGTAAGGAACAAATCACTCAGGCTTGGGAGTCATTTGGCACCCTACGCTGTAGGCTGCTGTTCTGGCATAAGAAGAACATAAGTCTTATCAAAAATGGGGTATTATAAGGTTAAAAAAAAAAAAAAAAAACAGCTTTTGAGAAAATTAAGCCATTTCAGAGGACCAGCTAGGTGGAAGATGGTCCTTGATGTGCGTTTCCACTGGACTCCTCTGGAGTTTAAAGAGAGTGGGCTTAAAATGCAGCAAAGCATTGCTGGAGTCAGAAGAAATTAAACTGTTTTGCATAGTTACCCACAGGTAACTACAGCGTCTGAGGGCAGCTGATGCGATTCTGCGGCCTGTCTTGTTGCGCATTTCCTAATATTAATCATAACTGAGCTACAGAAGATCTGAATCTCTCTTTTTTTTTTTTTTTTTTAATGGAAGCAGAGAGAATAAGATGCGTTAAAATGACTGAGTCCTGGGTATGAAAGTGCGCAAGACTTGGAGAAACGCGTGACAGAAACACTCAGAACAAACTGTGATAATGAGAGGGGAACAGAGATTGGGGTTGGGATGGGCATAACCTGAGGTTTTGGCCATTTCAGAATTTTGAAGAAGTTTTGTAATTGTGGTATAATTTATCACACTAAGGATTTTTTTTTTAAGAGTGGGAAGGACTCATCTAGTAGTCATACCATTTTTTTTTTCCCTGTTAGTTCTTTAGTATTATTCTGTTGGTTGAAAATAGAGACATATGTAAAAGCCTTCAACACACCAGAAAATTTTACAAGAACATCTTCTCTCTCTTCAGATTCGAGAATAAAAGCGCCGCTGCCTTCCCCAAAACAAAGTGAACCCTGGCGTTGAAAATCTGTCTCTCAGGGGGTCGCAGGGACTTGTCAGGGTCCTCGCACAGCTCCCTGGCGAGCTAAGGCTGTCGGAAACGCCTTCCTGTGCTTGCTGAGGAGCACCCGCGCCCGCGAGCCGGGCATCCCGGCGCCTTCCGGGCGCGCTGCTCCCGCGCGGAGCCGTGGCCAGGGGCCGGCGTCGCGCGGGGCTCCGGGCGCTCCCGGCCCCGGCTGCCAGCGCTCCGGCTGCCTCCCTCGGGACACGGCTCTTCCCAGCGCCCGGTCGCTGTTATCCCTCTTCAGGAGGGAGGGATCCGCCCTGCGCGGGAAGGTGCCGGGCGCCCTCAGAGCCCTGTGACGGCCTGGCGACCGCGGCGCGGTGCCGCGGGGTCCCTCCTAACGATTGTAATCATTGCAGTCTCGTTGCTAGCACGTCCTGGTAGGAGCTCGTTGCTTTAACTGCTTTTGGGAAAGCTTTCCTTTATGCCTTTTGTTACTTAACTTCTGAGCGCTGGTGTTCCCCGCCACAGCGGATCTCCGGCTGCATCTCTGTGCGCGGCGTCTCGTGCTCCTCCGGCAGGACGGGCCCGCAGCTGGCGAGGGAAGGAGAGCGGGTTTGTGCCGCGGCTCTGCCGGGCGTTTCGCCAGGATTTGCACGCAGCGAGCGCGCCGGAGAGCGACGCCGCTCCGCGCCGAAACTGCCGTGCGAGGGAGGTGGAGGCGCAGCACGTGCTGGATCCCGCTGGGCGGCGGAGCCAGAGGCGAGCGGGGCTGGAGCCGGCGCCGTGCCGGGGCTGCCCGGCGCATCCCGGCCCCGGCCTTGGCCATGGCACCTGCTGCTGCCGTCCGGTTGTGGTGGCACTGGGTGCTGTGGGGCAAAGCAGAGAGGTTGATGCCTGGCTAGGGGTCACTCTGTGTTACACTAATTAACCCCCCCTAATTTTACAATTGGTGTCCTGTCAGTGCCTGCCCAGGGTTCAGCACACAGCCTGGCCCGGCTCCGCGCCCTGCCGCCTTCCCTGTCCTTAGCAGCCCTGTTCAGAGCCTGGGATAGAAGGAGTCGCTCCCTGAAATATCTTGGAGCCATATGTACCTCTCTGACAAGTGACTTGCGTTTGGTAAAAATACAGCAAATAAAGAGTCCGCCTGCCCGCGCCGCAGCCTCCCGCCGTGCCCTCGCCGTGCCGGCGCGCGGCCTCCTGCGCAGGGAACTTCCGCGCGCAGGGAGCGGCCCGAGGACGCGTGTGCGAAACCTGCTCCCGTCGTGCTGGCGTCCAGGGTGTCCTGGGGTCTTCTCCTGCGGGGCCGGGGGCAGGATAGTAGCAAAGTCTGTCAGATCAAACACGTCGAATACATTGATCGGGTGAAATAACTGGCATTTGGGGCTGAGCTGAAAGGGGCTGTGGTTTTCTCCAGTAAAGCTTTTTATTGGTTTTAATTGATGCTCTTACATTAGTGGAGCATCTGGAAAAACACCAGCAATATTTTTTATCATCAAGAAATATGTTTCTCTTTCTGACAGCTTTGTTGCTAATGCCCTTTGCCGTAGAGAGGAGTGACACGAGCAACAGGGCCACAGAGAAGAGCCGTGACAGCGGCGCCTACCCGGGCACACATCGGGAGGGGTCGGTGCAATGCACGCGCGTGCACACACATGCACACGCGTGCACATGCACACACGTGTCCATGCACACGCATGTGCACCCGGCGGAAGGGCGGGAAGGCTCTGCTGGTTGCATGTATTTTGCCCAGCACTAAATCCTTCAGGAAGAAAGTGCAGGACGTGACCCCAGGATTTCCTGCCCTGTTAGCCTGGATCTTTCTCTGAGCTCCGTCCCCTGCCCTGCAGCCTTTGCTGACGCGGGCATGCGGGGCTTGGCAGATGGCTCTGTACGGGGCCATGAGAAAAACAGAAGGAAAAAATGTATTCAAACCTACTGCAGATCCTCTATGATGCTACTGTGAAATACATCCTAACATTGCCGTGTCAACTGAAATATTTTCCTTATTTATTTAGATCCTGCTTGGTGTGTGCTAAAATACTGCAGCCCCCTCTTGTGCCGAGGTGTCACTTGGGCGTGAAAGTGTGACATTTGCACTGTTACATGCATTTTTGCCGTGGCTTTCATTGGGGTTACTCGTGGTTTCTTGGAAGGGACGCGTGCATGTGAGGCGCGGAAGCGCCCCGGGCGGCTGCCCGCGGCCCGGAGCCCCAGCCCTGCGCACGGAGCCGGCCAGGAGCAGCCAGGTGCCCTTGGGGCAGCTTCCCAGCCCTTCCCCAGGCCGTTTCCAGGCTCTGGATGCCTTGGTGGGCAGGAGCCCCGGTGGCCTCCTGGGGCCAGCGTGTCGTCCCCGGGCTGTCCGTGGCCGGGAGCCGCGACCGGCAGCCGGCAGCCGCCTCCTGCCTGCCCGGTGGCAGAGCTCGGGCAGCCACGGCACCTCAGGGGCAGCGCTTCACCGTGAGGTGCAAAATCAGGAAAGCAAAATACGGATTCTCATCCAAAAGCAGCATAAAAAGACCTAAACAAACCCATAAATAGTCACAAACATTGATTTGCTGAAGATGTCCATTGTTACTTTGAAAATGAAAAGCAGAAGAGGAAACGACTGGCAGTTAAAATGATCCTGTAGCAGACCCAATGCTCAGAAGATGAATTTGAGCTATATTCTGCAATTTCATCACTGCGCACTTTGCACTCTAAAGGGTATCTGGTTGAATAATGATAAAGCAATTAAAATACCCTAACGATTTTACTATGTCTAAATATTGCAGAATGGCTACAGTAAATAAAGTTAAGGTGATCTTTCAGCATGGTTTATTTTATTGTATATATAAAGATATGGATTTTGGTGCGGAGAACTCACATAAAGTGAGCTGTTGAAGGCAGTCCGTTCAATGAAACTGCAAGTCAGGGCTGCAGTAAAGCATTAGGAACCGGGGAATAAGCACAGCTCAAAGTATGATAGGAGAAAGGAACGACTATTGTGTTTTCCCCTGGGGCTGTTAACCACAGGGATCATTGGGATCACGGCGATCGTTCCTCCCGGCCGTGCTGGGGACTCAGGCTGTGCCCAAAGCCGCCCCGGGCGATGATTTGAGCAGTTTTAAAGCCGACCGAGCGCCAGGAGTCTGGGAGCCGGTTGATACAATCCTGGTGTTTGGAAAGTCCCGCTGGAGTCCAGCGGCTCTGCCGAGCTGGGGGCCGGGCGATGCACAATTCACCCCAACACAGCCTGTTACAAAGAGCGGCATGAGGGGCCCGCGGGTGGCCCTGGCGCAGGAGGAGTGACCACAAACGGCTTTTGTGAGGGTGAGCCCTGGGCACGGACGTCTCCAGATGAGTCGCCAAGCCTGTGGAAAGCAGGACGAGCTGCTGGGACGGGAAAGGCCGGTGCCCTCGGGCAGCCCCAGGCGCCACCGCTGTCCCCGTCCTCGGCCAGCCCGGCCGCCCCCGGCGCCGCCCGCGGCCGCTCTGCCTCGGCCCGCGGCTCCCGGCCGGAAAAAAGCAAAGCCGCGGTGCTGGCGCTGCTCGGGACGTGACCGGCGCGATGCCAGCAGGAGATCCCGAGCTCGCCCGGTTCCCGCTCCCAGCTCACGGAGCTCTGTCCTCCCGCTAAACTGCTCCCATTTCCCACCTCTAGTTTCTTCATTCTTTCTCTCCAGTTAATATGTAGGGACCTTCCCTTCTGCAGAGATGGGTGACAGACTTGGCTGAGTTACACTTTTCCTTATTGGAGGAAATTACCCAATGTTGATCATTCCTGAGAAACACGCGACAAGGGAAAAATGTGGTTCTCCTTCATATTCCAGGCAGAGCTCGAGGAGCCGCTCCGGGGAGTCGCAAGCACTCCTGGCATGGGAACAGCTGGATGATGGTGCATGGAGGAGCAGGACCAGGACATGGTTCTTATCATCTGCTCCCGTGGTTACGGTCCTTGGGAAGGGGAGGCCAAAGCTGGCTGCACATTAACAGCTCTAGGCTTGGGGTAAAATACTTCCCCAAACATTTGGCTTTTTTCCCCCTTAGGCTTGGTAGTATCACAGAGGTTTTGTACAGTCCTGCCCATCACGTGCAGGAGTAAATGCTAAATATGTCCTGAAATAGGTCCCTTTGTTTATTCCTCACTTTACGCCTCTGAGGGACTGTACCAGTTTGTGTTAAGAAATTAGGAGTCTCACGGCATCCGCCTCCTTCCTCTGAAGACACATTCACTTCCCTAATGGCTTTTTGGTCGGGAGTGATTTAATCTTGACCTTTTCATGTTACTTTATCTCATGAGCCGCTTTGTCTGCTTGAGATTCCCCGCCGCCCTCCTCCTGCCACCTGCAGCCACATGATTATTTCGTCTTTTTGTTTGTTTGCTTTGCAAGAAATGAAGAGTACCCAGCCTCGGCACTGACTAGCTGTTTTAAACACAGACGGGAGCAGCTCACCCTTTCCTCCATCAAATGCTTTCTTTCGCAGTGCGATGACCTGACACAAACGCAAGCACAATAACCAAGAGGACTCTGTCATTTTCTTTTGAAACATGAAGCTTTCATCCCTAGAAAGGCAGGATTGTCATGGCTGGAAAGCACAGCACAGCTCCACGACCACGGGTGTTTCCAGCGCCGTCCTGGCTCTTTCCCACGCAGCCCAGGACGATGCAGGCGGGCGGCCCCGCGTCCTCCCGGGGAGTTAGATTTACTAAATAGCCTGGAGGGGCTTCTCGTGCCTTGGTTCTCCACTAGAAATGTGAAATAACTGCGGGACACAAGTCTTGGCAGCTTCCTGGAATATTTTCATATGTCTCTTTTTGGGGATACATCTCTCTCTCTATTTTTTTTTTTTTTTTGCAAATAGTACAGTCATTAATAAAAAAACCTCTGAAAGTCCGGAGTTATATGAAATCACTTTCAAATCATGATTTCAACAGCGGAGGGAGTCCCGTGATTCACCCTCTGTCACTGAGGAGAAACCCCGCAGTTTCGTAGCTCCAAGTAACGTGCGACGTCCAGGCTTGGTGGTTGCGAAGCTGGAAAGGGATCCGAGGTGTGAGACTGCGGAGGCTCCTCCGGAGAGGGGCCCGGTGCCCTTCCCGCCGCCGCTCCTGCGTGGAGCGGGATCGCTGGGCCCCACACGGAGCGGGATCGCTGGCCCCGCGTGGCCAGGGGAAGGCGCCGTCCGGAGGACTTCGCTCGGTGCCAGTCCGCCCGCACCGAAATGAAGCCCTTTAGCGACTCCACGTACGCCTGGCATTTCCACTGGGAAAGAGTTTTTCTTCTCTTTTGTGCTGCTCTTCCACCTCCGATGGAGGTTTACGTGGCATGATGGAAAACATGCTTTCAATATGTAAAAGCAAGGAAATAAAACCTAAAGTACGTGCCAACAGGAAATACACATATGGATTTTTTTTTTAATGCAAGCTTAAATATAAATGCTTAAAAATACTTAGAAATACTTAAAATGCTTAAAAATACTAAAAATGTTTAATCCAGAGTGCTCCTGTACAGAAAGCATCGGCAGTATGGGAGGTAACAGCCAATCTCTGGGGGCTCCCACCCATTCCCAGGTTCCTTCAACACCTCCCACCGAGCAGCAGTGACGGCTCCGCAGCCCCAGCCCGGGGCCTTTTCCCTGCTGTTCCCGGAGCTCCGAGCAACCTGCGCCTCGGCACCCCCAAAACACACTTTTTTTTTAAATCTCCTTTTAAGCCTGAATTTGCAGGACTGCTGGACGCAATGGAGCTGGCCCAAGCTGCTGCACGGGACGTGTTTCTGTGCTCCCAAGCGTGATCTCGAACGAGAATATAAAATTGCATATGTATTATATAAACACATGCATATATATGTTAAAACAGTGAAATAAGGCAGTGCAGCCTCCACACAGGTCCCCGTCCCGCTTCCAGCAGATGCCTTCACCCATTTATCACGGCGCTCTCCAGTCTGGCAGCAATACTGATACATCAGCAAGTAACAGAAAGCAAATATTGATACTCAGAGAGCCAAAAAAAAGGCCATTTGTGGCTTCTGCCATATTCCTCCCCACCACGCGCGCGATGCTCCCTTTACCCAGCGCACGCAGCCTTAAAGACACAAGCATGGAAGCAAAAGGAGTCCGACGTCTTGGAAACACTCCCATTTCCCTGGGGCTGCCGCGTTATCGATCACACCAAATACACAAATTCTAGCAGGATCCGTGCTGCGCGTAGCGCGTACCAGGCACCTCGTTCAGGTGCTGCTTTGCTTCCAAGCCTCTTTTTGAGCGTTTCCAGGCTGGCCTGCGCCCCACCGGTTTAGGGCAGCAGCGAGCGCGGCGGCGGAGGGCAGGGGCAGCCCGGCAGCTCCTGGCGGAGGGGCAACCGCAGCGCCAGGGACTTGCGCTGAAGGAGCCGAGGCACCGGCGGGGCGCGCGCATTCCTGTAACACGGGTGCAAAAGAGCCCCCGGGAGCTGCGTGGGGAGGGAGGATCAGTTACGGGGGGCTACGCAGTGCTGTAAGGTCCCTGGCGCCCTGCACGCAGGCTGTGAGCGGGAGCCCTGCGCCAGGGCGGTCCAGCCCTCCGTGCGCTCACACTCACGGCATCGGGAAGCTGCTTTAGCCAGTGGACCCGCAGGAGGAGGGGTAGCTGGGGATGGAGAGGCCCCCAAGGAGGCTGATCTTAGGGGGGTCCTGCAGGCTTTTCCTTGCTCTGTTATGAGTCTGTCCCGCAAGTTGTGTCTTGGGTGAACGCAAGTTGCAGATGGCTCTGTGAAATGCAGAAGTAGTTGGTGAGGGCAGGGTGTGTGTATTGGGTGAAGTGACCTGTATGGGAAAATAACAGTGTTTACTTGAGCCAGGCAGTAGTTACTGGGACAGGAGTAAAAATATCCCATGATAGTTAATGGAGGAGGACTGCTCTTCGAAAAGAGCAGCTGCAGAGGAGCTGGGGGTCACAGCACTGTCTCTGCACAAGCCCATGAGGCTGTGTCCAGATTTTAATAATGCAAAGGTGATATTTAGATAGTTGTCCCCAGATTTTGGTATTACAGGTGAAAAAGCTCTATTTGTGCAGCAGCGTTAAGCAGATCTGATGTTCCCTTTGGAAGTTCTTTGGTGCCCTCATGCTGTTGGTGAGAGAGGGTCAGGGGGGCGTTTCGGCGCGGCCAGCGGTGCAGGACAGGGTGTCGGTGTGGGGGTGCGCAGCGCGGGGTGTGCCGGGCGGGACGGCGCGGCCTCGGAGGCTGGATGCCTCCTGCACAGCAGGACGGGGATAAGCCGCACTGCACGATTGGGGTAATAGTGACTCGGGCAAAGCTCCCGCTCTGGTCTGCCTGATGGTTTCCTGTAGTGTTACAGGAAATGATTCATTATTCTTCATTGGAAAACAGGTGCCAACTCAGGCAGCTACCGGCGTTATGGAAGTCCACACTCACCTATGTGTTTGTTCATATAAATGCTTAGCTTATTCTTCTGCCTTTTAAACAGCTCTGCCTGTATCTCTGCAGGCATCAGTATGAGACAGGGCAAAGGCGTCTCAGAGAAGCTTGGGGGAAGCCACCAGGAAGGCCAGATGAATTCAACACTCATTGCAGCTCTCGTGCCTTAACAGACCTCTCCACGCACAGCCTACCCTGCGCACGCTGTAGTTGGGAATGAGCTTCTCTTTGCTCAACTCCGCCTCCCATTTGCCCCAGCATTTCATGACTAAAATTGTCACCTGTGCAGACAGTGCCTCCGAGATGCACCATGCATTGGATCCCAAGCGGGGGCCTGGTGTTATGTAACACGAAATTTGGATGCTAAAAGCTAATCTGGAAGTAAGATATGTACTGGCACACTCAGCTTGGGTCGCTGTCTCCGGAACACCGAGTGGATGTGGATGCTTTTAGCCAAGACAGCAATTGGTCCCGCTGCACCCAAGCATGCATTATTTGGGAGACAACCCATCAACACTGCTCTCCTGGTGCTCACCGTGCGCTTGCCACGCTGCCAGGCTCTCAGGCTGCTGGAGTGTCGCTGCAAGCACATGCCTCTGTGCTCCTGGACCTCCGGGAGGTTTAATTAGAGGGAGGTGCTTTAACAAGCATCATCTCTCTGCTTCACCCAGGTGCTCCTGCGGGTGCCTGTCGAGCCCTGAGCTGCGTCTGCACCCGCTGGAGCCAGTGAGGGACGGAGGCTGCTGCAACATCCCGTGGTTCCCTCCCGCATGGTGCACAGCACTGCTCTGGTTCCAGATGTGCTGCTTGCAAGGGAGAACATCACAAGGAGCCCCGAGTTTTTGATTAAGAGGCCTGGGCTATGAGGGATGCGCATTCAGAATCCCAGGAGGAACCTGAAATAGGCTGATGTTTTCTCCAGGCGAAGGTCCTAGACCTCTGCTTCCAGAGCAAAGATGCTCCATCTTTTTTGTTTGCTCTGAAATGAAGCAGTCTAAGGTGGGAAAAGTAAAGGTCCCAAGGCCAGCCCAGCTGTGGAAAGAGCACTTATGGTGAATGTGTCATTGGTTTTACCCTCCCTTGCTTTAATGCCAGGATGCTATTTGTAGGTCATGCCTGCAAACACAGGTAAGAGCTTGTGAGAGGAAGAGGCCACTTCCTTGTGGAAAAAAAGATTCCACAGCCTCTGGCAACAATGAAATATGAGAAAAAATCAAGATTTCCCAGCATTAAGCAGAGATTGCCTTGTACAGACAGAACCGCCATTATAGCAACCTCCTGAATGTCTCCAAGGGGGAGCAAATGCCCAGAGGAAGGTTCCTGAGCAGGGATTTTGGAGGTGGAAGTGGCATGTTGCTGTGGTAGGTGTTCTTTGCGCTTTATTTCTTTTCTTGTCCAAGGAATCACTATAATAAAGATGAACTACACTGTGTTACACTGCATTTTGGCCAGAGTTTTCCTGTCTCTTGCTGCCAGGCAGTTCTGCAGCTCTGGAGAAGCTGTCCCATATCCTGTCCCACGTCCTGTCCCTCCTCATGATTCTCCTGGTCTGCTCAGCAGTCTAATGTGAGCTGTCGTGAGGCTACTTTCCTTCAGCTTTTATATAGGTTTAGTGCAAAAGGCAGAGTGCTGGCATGATGCTCATAATGGATAAATCTGCTCAGGAACATAATCCATTTATTTTTAAACCAGTGATTAGTGATGTTTCCAACTCCCTTCCTAGACTTAATGAAGTATTGGTCCCTGGAGTGCCAAGTGTGCTCCATGACATGGATTTGTGTTCGTATCGGGGGCACTGCTCTAGAAACACAGAGCTGCGGGTATTGCATTTGCTGGCTCCTTTTGGAGGAGGGAAAGAGGGGGAAAGGCTGAGGCCTGATTTCCTTACCTAATGGCAGGAAGCTATTTCTGGTGTGGTTGCTTTTTCACATGCAGAATTTCACTGATGTCTTTAACCAAGGAATCAGATATTGGAAAGGAGCCGTTAACATTGCCAGTATCAATGAGAAAATGAGTAAATCTGGCTTTAGGATTTCTCCCAGGGTTGCAAATGCACTGAACTGATCTGCAGACTGTAGCACATCTATAATTTTGACAGAGATCAGCAGTATCGATCTTCTTCAAAATAAAAGATGAGGCTGTAGAGAGACACCCATGCATCGGTACGCTCTGTCCCTGTTTCTTCAGGGCTGTTTGTTGTCTGTGGGATTTTTCCTTCCCCCTGGTTTGCAAAAGCATCCCAGAACCAGACATCTGGCTGCCGCGCCTCATGCTGCCAGTACAGGCACATTTGGCACCATGTCCTGTTCGCAGCTCCTCGCAGCGGTGCCACGTTCGCCCGTGTCCCCTTCGCTGCTGCACTAAGCGCCCTCGTGCTGTCCTCCCTGCAGGGAAGGCAGCCTGCCCAGCAGCCTGGGCACCGGGGATGTGCGAGTTTAGGATTGCCTTTTTTTTTTACTTTTTTACTTTTTGGTAGCCAATCCGTGTTGTAGCACATCTGCTTCTTTGCACCGTCACTGCAGTGCTCTGTCTCGATGCCCGGGGAGCCGCAGGCCTGGGAGTAGTTCAGGCTGCAGTACAACCCCTGTGAACCAGCGATAATTTCAGCACAGACATGATCACTTCGCCGTGAGGAACTCGGGAAAGATTAGATGAAAGTGGCACCACCTATCTGAGTTTCTAAGGTTAGAAGCTGAGTGGGTAAGGCTGTTGGGAGAAGCTGTTTCCTGGAATTACTCGCCGTGCTCCGTGTCATCCCCCTCCTGCTGAGGGGATGGGCTCTTTCAGCATCTCTTTCTGTGGAAAGAGATGCTGCTCTTTCTGCAGCATCTGCCCGCAGGCTCTGAAAAAGGCCCGTCCCCGAGCCCTGCCGGAGAACAGGGCATCTCTCCGGACGGGCAGCCCTCACCGTGGAGAGCAGTGCTGGGGCCCGCCTCGGCCCCCCGGGCGCTCGGGGCACTCCAGAGAAGGGGCAGGTGGATGGTAAAGGTTCCAAGGCAGGCGGTTCCTCCGAGCTCCTCCTGCAGCCTGTGTTCTCTGCTCGCCATCGCCTTACCCAGCTTTCACTCCCACACAGAGCTCACACCTCCCCTGCCCTTTCACAACCAGCCCTTCAATGCTGACCGGTGCTGGTCCCTAGTTAAGGCACGACAATAGGAGCATTGTGTTTGTGCTGGAGACAAACAGCTTCTCTGCGCTGACAACCCGCTGATAAGGATCTTCTTGATCTACAATAGACCAATCCACAGACACAGTTTAATAGACTGCCTGCTCATCTGGGATATTCCTATTGAGCTGTTTGTGCAGCTGTCTTAGATGTTTTTTGATAGTGGGCTATCTTAATCTTTGCCTTTTCTCTAACATCTGTAGAAAAAAGAAGCTATTATTAAGAATCGCTCTGAGAGAGGCTTGGGAGTGGGGGTGCTTCCTCCCCAGGGGGTGGAGGCGCTCGGTGCCCGGGGCGGCAGCGCGGGGCCGGCTGGCGAGGCGGCGCTGGGCAGGGGGACCCTGCGCGTCCGGACTCTTCCGTGCTTGGAGCTTCTGTCCCTGGGGGCTGGGCCCGGGGGGAGCCTCCCGGCACCGCGGGGATGCCTCCAGCCGGAGGAGAGCAGCAGACGGCGCCGGGCTGCGGCGGGAGGGGGGTCCGGGAGCGGTGGCTCTGGGCAGCAGGGGAAGGGGCTGGCGGCTGCTGCCCAGCCCCGGCCCCACTGCTGCCGTCCGTCCCCGCGGGCAGAGCCGGCCACCCCCATCCCGTGGGGCACAGTGCACGGTGGCAGCTGGCGGCACCGCTCACGGCAAGGGAGGTCTCGGGATGAGAAAACGCTTTTTGTCCTGCGGGTGGCCAGGCCCTGCGGGTGGCCCAGACGGGCCCTGGGATCTGTGTCCCTGGAGAGGCCCTGGGAACTGTGTCCCCAGGGGGATGGAGAACTCGACCGGCAGCCTGCCCGGGTTAGTCCCGCTTGCATTGAATGTTCATCTGGAGACCTTCAAGTCCCTTCTGAAGGGAATCCTGCCGATTTCAGCATGAACACACGTGACAGAGCGGTTTGGAGGGCGAGCGTGGTTCCCGGCTGTGTGAGCAGGGCCTTGCCTAGTAGAAGTCAGCTGTACGCAGCTCCCGGGAGCCCCCCCGAAAAGCATGACGTTGGTACCCGCAGCTTCTTGCACGTGAAGGTCCAAAAAGGAGAGACACTTGGTAACTTCCTGCGCAGAAAGACCTACGGAGTTCAGGTCCCTTATTTAACCAAAACAGATTAAAGCAGAGTTTGCTTCTAGTCTATGGATATCTGTACGATGATCTGATAACTCTGCGGAGAAACAGATGAAGATATAAGTGTTCCAGCAGTTCATCAGAAGCTTAACAAAATCAGGTGAGACTTGCCTCACCACGCCTCACGATGAGGGCACTTCGCTTCCAGGTACCTCACTTCAAGCTGACCCTTTTTTAACCTGCCTTTCCTGAAAGAGCCCTTCCCTTTGGGAAGGGAAGGATGCAGGGAGGTCCCGCGCCGGGCGAGGAGACCCTGCAATCACACTGCGCCCCCCGACTCGAATGATCTGCGCGTGCTAAGGAATCCTTTTGTACTGTGTTTTCTACCAGTGACTAAATCTATTTTTTCCTAAGACTGCAGATGATGTACTGTGACTCATTCATTTCTCTGAAAACCTATTTTCTTTAGCTTCACCACTTTGGAAGCAGTTATATCAATTGCCTCTTTTTCTTGAACAATTTATTACTATTACAGCTCTCACAGTTTTAAGATGTCTGTAGTTAATGATGCAGCCTATTAAAAAGCCACTTTAACCTAAGTAACAGCAAACATCTGGCTTTATTAGTAGTGATGCAACAAATTCTATACCTTGGAGTTAAGGAAAGACTTATGTATCATGTTAGAAACAAGAACTGAAGACGACCATTTTAAACCCAAAATGAGAAATAAGCATAGCTTCCTCCTTTTGGAAAAAGTACTGCTCTGAGAAAGGAGTAACATTTTAGAAAATATTCCTGAAGATTGAAAGCAAGCTCCTGTGTTTGTGTGTCTATATTTTTTCCAATATTTCCCATTTGCAAAATTGTCATCACTTTCTATCCTCAGATTCAACAAGATATCCTCAAGAGCAAAGTTGATGCTAATGGGTGACAAAGGCCGCAAAATTCATGGTCTTCATTTTTCTATCTTTGAGTTAATTATCTGTTTGCATAAGCAGGTATGGTAGATTGCTTGAATCTAAGGAGCTTGAAACTGCTTTTTTCCCCTGAGGTTGTGCTCTATTCCAGTCCAGAAACCTCATCTACTTGGCACTGGAGGGCTGACATGTCCAAAGATGCATGAGTTGAGCAGGAGAAGAGATGAGTGATATTTAGGTGGGCATTCAGAGCTCTTTGATCACCAGCTGTTCAAAAACGCAGGAGGAATCTGTACCTTATTAGCTCATCCTTAATGACTGACCAACTGCTAACTTTATCCATGGAAAGTAATAGCAGGGAAATGCTTTAGAATAACCTTTGGGGTTTAAACCAAGTTTCTGTGGGCTTGTCCCCCCACATGCTGTCTTTAGGAAGGGTGGTGTGCACCGATCCTGGTGTGATGTGCACTGAGCTGTTGTGGCTGCTACCCCTGCTACTGCTGTATAAATTCCCCTGATATCCCTGGTTAGGTGGATGGAGGTTTGGGGTTTTTTTCCTCTTAACCCCAGAAATAATGGATAATTAATTAATGGGTTCATTGGACTGTCACTCTGCTCCAGTACTTTCATTTTCTGATTCTGAAAAATTAGGGTGTCTCCTCTGGAATTACACAGTTTATTAGAATTTTTTTACAATGACTTTTTAAAATATCATCTGTGTCATAAATATTTTACACTGCTTTCATGGCAAGTGATGAGCTTAACCAGACTCCAGAAGAATCCATCAGAAGCGGGAGCAGAGGCTCCAGGGCAGAGACTCTCTGGAGCTCCTGGGAGCTTGTGACAAGTGTTGGCTCTGCTTCGCGCCCCGAACGGGGAGTCTCGTGCGCTCCTCGCTCTGCTGCACGAGCACTGCAGCTCATACCTGCTAGCGTGGCCAGGATCTGAGGACTTACCTGCTTTGCTCACTTAGCTCGAGCGCTGCCGGCTTGGGTGAGGTTGCTCTGTGAAAATCCCTCGTTAAACGTGATGCCTGAGGAGCCCGGACCTTCTTGCCCGCGTCAGCCCATGGTGGCTCCGAGGTGAGCGGGCACTTGCCGCGTGAGCCTCCGCGTCCACCGTGGCCTGCGTGGCCAGAGGGGCTCCCTGGTGCGATGTGGTGTCTCGGCAGCCGCTTAATCCGCTCTTTTGCTGAGCCGGGAGGAAGCAATTTCTCCTGGCAGCTCTGCACTTCCAGATAACCTTTTCATTTCCTTGCCTGGAGAGAACTGCCTCGGACTTGGAGGAAAACATGTCAAATGCTGCATTTACAGAAGTGGAAAGTATTAAAACTGCCCAATAGTTATAGATCAGTTGCGAGCAAGTCGTGTTACAAAGACATTTCCCATGTGACCAGTCTTCTACGTTTGAAGTTAATAACCACTGCAGCACTCAACACCAGCACAGCAGATGTTGATTTGATAATTCTCTTTAATCAGTGAATAAAATGCTCAAAACGCGCCTTCATGATTTGGTAGCTGAAATACTTGTACTCATGGTCTTTGTAAGTTTTAAAATAAAACTTAAGCTTAAAGGCTAAGCAAAGGGAGAGCAGTGCGTGCAGCAGGGACAAACCTTAGCAGGGCTTCAGCTGTGGTTGCCAGCAGTGTGCAAGCAGCCACGCTGGGCACATCCGCATGCGTGGTGGTGGGAGGATGCCCGGGCTCGGGAGCAGCGGCCGCAGCGCCCCGCAGGGTCAGCTCCAGGGCCCCGGGGCGGCTGGGGCTGGCGCACGGGCCAGCCGCAGGCTCCAGGAGATCCCGCGCGCTGGGGCCGCAGCCGCGCGGCGCAGCCCCGTCCCGCGCGCAGGGTGGCGGGGACAGCGCCGGCCGTGGCACTGCGCAGGGAGAGGGGCCTGGGCACTAGCCGAGGCTGGCGCTGGTTTCCCCCAGGAGCAGCCCAGCAGTGGCGGAGGCGCCGGGCGGTGCGGGACCTCCGTCCTTGGAGGCTTTCAGAGGGGACGGGGCCGAGCCCCGAGCAGCCTGGCCTGAGCCTGCAGCCTCCCCGCTGAGCAGAGACGTCGCCAGGGCCCGTCCTGCCCGGCATCACTGCAGGGAGTGCAAGTCTCCTCTTTCAGATTCTTTCCATATTCAGGAATTTTTCTTGAATAGAAGTTTGGAAAGGTCTACACAAAAATCGTGAGGAAAAAAAACTGTCTAAATCAAGATTCTTCTGCATAATGATGTGCTTTCTGCAGAACTATAAATGTTAAAACAGAAAAATTACTACTTGCATTTTAGAACAAATCTCTAAAGATAATTAATGTGCAGAGACTATTTTACTTGTGATTATTTCTTCAAGATATATGGATGTTACTCTCAGAAAAGAAAGTTCTGTGTTATAAAATTCTTACATGATGATAATTACATAAAAAAAAAATGTGCTGAATAATATTAGAGATGTTCTGACATTTATTCTGAAAAGCCCAAGAATAATGAGAGGTCGCATGGTCAGGATGTTATTTCTCATGAATGAGGCATACAGAAATACTCTTCTGCATGCAACAATTTGTTTAAAGGAAGAGATTACTTCAGTAGCAAAAGTCAAGTAAGAGAGGTTGAATCACTTCTCTGTAAAATGCGGTTCAGTATTCAGTAGGGTAGTCCGGGGACTGTCTGGCTGGAAGCAGGAGGTGTTTGGTAGCGCTGGAAGGGTGATGGGAATCGCTGGTCCGCATTGGGTGGGAATGTGCCCTGGTGAGCAGCTCCTCACCTCCAGTGCCTCCCTGAAGCCTTTCACCTATGTGAAAGTGTCGGGAAAGCGTGCTCCACAGATGAGAACTAAAGCAAATCCGGTGGGAATATTGGTAGAAGTCATTCGACCTTCTTTGGTTGAAGGAAGAGAGAAGCTGCGATGACTTACGTGGTGGAGGTGTCCAGATCTAAAATAATACTTGACATTAATCTGTTCCTTTCTTTGAAATGAAAAGCACCCAATATCTCTGAAGCAGACGGTGTTCCCAAGCGTTGTGGGTTTGTGCTTGCTTTTCCTTGTAGCCACCTCATTTTTAAGACTGCCTGGGGGAACAGTGTCCAAGGTTTTGACTTGGCCAGACCCACCTGTTGTCATCAGTAACTTGCAGTGTGATCTGTTCATCCGACAGTCGCCGCCTACCTGGACCCCCGAGCGGGGGCCGGAGCAGCTCCAAGCGATCCTGCGCCTGCGGACAATCCCGATGCAGGACGGACCTCCATCCCTCTACCCTGGACCAGTCCTGGACCTGACGCCTCCTCCTGGTCCCCTGCTGCCCCGGAGCCGCTGCCTTGGTCATGGAGGCAACGCTTTGGAGAATGTCATTTGCTAATGCAGCTTATTGCAAGGGTGAAATCTATAGGAAAGGAATACGTTCCCTTGTGTAAATAGAGGAGACATTTGCTGTGACAGAGCTAATTAGGCTCTTGGGAGAATTTATGCAGAACTAATAAGAAGCAGAACTAAATGTTGTCTTAATTTACCCTCAAGCTCACAAAAACGTTGTTCATTCATGTTGCACTAATTAAGCCAACAGCCATTAACCCTTTCTTCAGAGCCGCAGACCCTGGGAGCGCAGAGGCGCGAGGGCACGCGCCTCCTGGCGAGCACCTCCCTGAGCCCGCGAGCCTTGGGGCTCTGCTCGCGCACGGCGCGGCGGGTGCGGGAGCTGTCCTGCCACGGTCCCCGTCTCGCGCCGCACCTGCCCTCGCCACCATCCCGGCTGCGGTGGGTTTGAGCTGCGAATCACCAGCGCTGCCAGGAACATCCATCGCCCCTGGACACCCCAGCGCCTGGCGGGTTTGTGCCGCACGCTGGGTCTGTGCCGCGCCGGAGCCGCTCCGGACGTCTCCGTGCCAGCCACGGCTCCGCACTGCGCAGCCCTCCTGGTCAGCTGCTCTCAGATAAGGTCTCTTGCGCCCAGGCCTCTGCTGCGAGAGACAGCAGACTGAGGAAAACCCGCCCCAAAGCGGGTTCCCGCGAGGAACCCGCCCGGGACAGCTCGGCAGGGCCCAGGCCGCGCGTGCGCCTGGCGAGCGCCGCCGGAGCGAGCCTTGGCGCGAGCCTTGGCGCGAGCCCGCTGTCGCCGCCCGGCCACGAGCGCCCGCGGGGAAGCACAGGAAAAAAAACGCCTTTCGGAAATGTGTGCGTATTTTAATCGTTAGCAGCTCAAAACCATTTTAATTCTTTTAACCATATTGAGGCAAAAGCTCGGTCATGAAATACCAGCTGCCTCTCCTAGATAGTATAAAACTATTTGCTTTTGTACGTATAAGAATCCATAGTGTCTGCAGACATCATGCTGCCAGAAGTATTTGTGGACTAATTCAGCAGCTTTATTACATTCATAACTATTGATTCTTGCATAAAACATGAGTAAAAATGAAATCTGTTTCATTTATACAGATATGATGCATTGATTTTGATGAAGCTTGCTCTGAAGAAGGGGCAGGAGAGGGCCTGGGGGATGTGCGCTGATGTGCCCTAGGGAGTCTGCAGGCAAAAGTTACTGAAGATATCCTAGAGTAGCCATCAAAATTCTGTAAGTACATACATTTATCATTTCTAAAATTATTTATTAATTCTGAATGTGAGCTCAGCTTAAGAAAAACTCTGATAATCTTGATGCAAATTTTAAGCATTTTAAGTTTTTTTAATGTAGTTTTAATATTGTATTAAGATGATACCCAGATTTATAATCATGATGTATCATAGGAAATCACTGCTAGCTAATAGCTTTCTAATACAATATTTTTTCAGATATCAATTTTTCTCTTTTTGAAGTGGTGATATATTACTTATAATAATAAGATGACTGGATAAGACCATTGACTATTCCCTTTTGGTAAGTCTCCCCCCGTATCTCTCAATGTGGAATCATGCTCATGGGGCAGCTAAGGGATGTCTGAAGGAAGAGCTGAGCTCTGTGTAGGTGAAGCCATTTCCTGGGCTTTTGTCCATGTCCCCACACGCCAGAGCCTTAGGCTGTTCAGATTCTGCCCGATTACGCTGAAACCAAGTCAAGGGAGTTTTAAGGCCATTGAGTATAACAAGCTGTTGTTGTGCACAATGCTGTATTTATTGGCAGATAGAATTATCATTTGCTGCAACATATGATAATTTAAGTGTTCAAATTTTTCTAAATGTCCATTAATTCTTCTTTGTCCTTCCAGGAGAAATGGTCCTACCCCCTTCTTAACAGTGACAATTTCTAAGCAAATTAATCAATAAAACTTCCACATGGTATTAGGAGGAAAAATGATTTGTTCTTCCACCTAGGTGTGGGGAGATTCTGGGTTTATGAAAAGAGTGATATTTTATAAGTTTCAGCACAAAGGTTCTTCTGTGTTTCCTGTGCCAAATGTTATGCAGGTGGATGGAGAAAGCAGGTGGGAATTCTGAAAAGCACATTGAGCAGCCGAGTGCCAACAGCTCCTCATCTATGGCTGTAAAAGGTTGGTGAGTGCTGCTAAATCTATAAGCAATCAGGGTGGGAGAACCAGGAGAAATCCCAAGGTACTGCAAGAGGCAACGTTTCTTCCTTGGATCTGGAAAAAAGAAAAAAAAATAGCCAAAAGTTGAAAAGAGAAAAAGAGTTAACAGGAGTGCAGTGTTTTGAGTTTGGGATATGTGTCTGATTAACCTTTAACCCTGCTGAATGACTCAGTGTATTTGCTTAATTCTCTGTATTTCCAATTTCCACCCATAACCGTTTGCTTCAACACTCTCAGGTCTGCAAAAAGTCTCTTCCACTTTCAGTCTCATTTTCACATATTTACCTAATAAGAAGATATGCATCGGCTCCATTTTCAATTCAT
The DNA here is from genome assembly GCA_013398735.1 of Nothocercus julius. Lineage (NCBI taxonomy): Eukaryota > Metazoa > Chordata > Aves > Tinamiformes > Tinamidae > Nothocercus > Nothocercus julius. Next base: position 4,121,293 of record VZSV01000060.1, on the reverse strand, counting down.
TTTACAGACCGTTATTGGGCACTCCTCTTTTAAGCCATATTTTGATGGTTCGTGGTAGATAGCGATCGCTTTGGAGAGAGCATTGATTTTGTGTGTTGCTGTGTGGTAGACCTGTACACCTGGTCAGTCCTAACAGTTTGCACTTGTTCTCATTTGATTTTTAACATTGATTTTATTTTCAGTCCTTTAGTCAGTGAGCTCCTGGAAGCAGGAGTGGGCAGTGTGCTCCATTTCCCGCTCTCACAGCGTTCAACATGTTCGTGAGGGCACAAGCTGCTGAGGGGCCGTGGCTTGCTATTGAAACCCAACGTGTATTTGGTCTCAGTAAATATGCCGGTGGGACAGGTATTCAAGAGGGAGAAGCACGAATTAAGGGATGTTGTTGTGCTAAAGCCCAGTCTCTGCAACGTGGCTATGAATGTAGCTAAGAAATGCCACGCTGAAGGCTTTAGAATCAGAGCAGTGAGGTTTGGTAACAAGGCTGGAAAGTAGGAAAAACATGGCTTCTTTTGATGCAGTTTAGTCACTTGTGAGCATGGTTGGGTACCTATAGTTTGGTGAATTACCACTGGAATATCAAGCACCGTAGCCCATGTTTTCACTGCCTATAGTAACTGTTTATGAGATTATCTTCTGTTTTTCTTTTGACTTTGTAATCACGTTTATAAGCTTACATTGCAAAGACATGCCTGGAGCTGATTAAAAAAGAAAGCTACATTTCAGACATGATGTTTCTAGCACATCCTAGCAAAGCCCTTCTAATGAAGAGCCTGCTGTGCGCTGGTGCGCAGGTGGCAGCGGTATCGAGCGGTGTCGCATCTGTGACAGCGTGTTCCCTTCCCGCGCTTCCCTGGGACTTGTCCTCTGCTGGAGCTGCTCTTGAGCACGGCGTGAGCGGGCGGTGCAGTGTCCTCACCACCTGGGAAAAGCAGGACAAGAGTGCGGAGGCAGCATCCCCTTCCAGGCAGTTATTCCTCCCTGAGGCGGCAAGCTAGAAAATGCTCTCCCAGCTCTGAGCTCCATCTAGCCATGGCTTTGCGGGTACTTTTAGCAAGGAAATGAAAGCCAGCAGCTTCATGGCTTGAGTGCGTGGTTTGCTGTCAGCTCAGTCCTCTGGACGAGCAGAGGGGAAGTCTGCTGAGACACAGAGCAAATTTTATTCGCGCACATTTTCTTGTCCTGCTTCTCTTACCCGCGGAGGGGCTGCTCTAGTTGTTTTACGTGCACCTGCTCCTGCTCATGCGCAGCGCGGGAGGCACCGCGGTGCGGCGGGTGCGCGGAGCCGGACTGTTCCCGCGGGAAGCAGAACATCTCTCCGCACGGGAGCAAGCACGCTGCACAGCGGCGATGCAAAGTACCCCGTGGGTGCACTTAAATAACCGTGTAAATAGACAATACTCATGTAATTCCTGAGGAGGAGCTGCAGAAGAGCGGGTGCCTGCGTGGAGGTCTGCGAGGGTGTTCGGCCACGGCCCCTCCAGCGCCGCCGGGGCTGCCCTGCGCTCCGGACGGGAATGCCGCGTCTGCAGGGCTGGGCAGCTGCTGATCCCCGAGCCCAGCGTGCACCTCACCTCTCCTGCCTTGCCCTGCACAAGAGGTGGAGGGTGAGGAGAGGACTCTGCCTTGCAAAGATGACACAGTTGCATTTGCCTGGGTATACCCAGACTCTTTTTCTGTCATGTGTCACTGCACCCGCACAGGCTCTCAGCGCTAATCCATGGGCACACAGGGCAGGCAAGAGTTTAACGCATGAAATAAATCAAATTATTTAAAGCATCTTTTTTAATTACAGAGACCTTTTTATTGCTGAAGAGGTGCATATATAAAATTCTGCTTAGTAGCGCAACTATTTCCTTCATCCTCCACAGGGCCATTGCTATTTCCTAAACACCGAGCATCCTTCATGTATAATTGGACAGATACATTCTTTCCATTTGTTCTGCTTCAGGATGAACAGGTATATTATAAAGCCAGGCCAAGAATGTATTATAAGTCTTGTTTCCTCATTTCCATTAGACTGTCCCATGTCTAGCTGTCCCCTTGCATTTTATGCTGGGAAAGGGAGGTTATTTGTTGAACTTATTTATTTATTTTTTGCCCTTACATACATACCTGGGGAGCATTAGGGAGAAAGTCCCCTACCTTTAAAACATGGGAAAGACAAGCAGATGTTTTAATTTGGCACCTCTTATTTCCCTGCAGCCCCATCCCTGGCTCCTTGTGGATTTTCTTGCTGCAGCCTTCCTGGGTGGAAATTCAGCTCCTGCTTCTCCTCCCTCTAGGCTCCAACCTTCATTGTCCTGCAGTCCTGGTGTCATAGTATTTATATAAAAGCACAAAACCCGCTATGCCTAATAGGTACACTTGCCTCACCACTAGGTTTCCATGCTGATTAAAACGTGAATAAAGCCTGATTGTACGAGCCTGAAGCACCTTCGGATCTTGCCTGTGTTTGTAGCAGCAATGCAAATAGCGTGGAGGGACCCGGACCCTGTTCTGCTGCGAAAGGAAAAATGCTGTAACAAGCTGTTTTGTTTCCCACAAAGCTTTTTGTTAGTTTGTTAATTAGTCTTTGTTTTATTAGTGACAACCACAGAGCTACATTCCCACGTGCACTGAGGCTGCTGTCCCTGCTCAAACCTGTCTGCAGCAGGCGGTTGGGCAGGTGGATGGAGCTGTGGAGATGTGCAGCCATTCTCCTCGAGATAAATCCAGGCTTTATGTTTCATTCCCATCACATTTCCGAAGATCTAGCTGTTAATGCTCTGTTCAGCCAAAAAAGCAGCGCTCAGTAGTGAGAGAAATATCCAAAGGGATTCAAAGACCATTTCCACTAGTGGTAATGGATAGTGTGGAGCACGGCATTTTGGAGGCTTGCTTAAAACTGTTTTTCCAAAATTTATTTTGTTTGTCAATACTGAAATTTAATTCATCCTTTTTTTCCCTGAGTGTTAGCCCTCTGGAAGTTCTCAGAATCAGCTGTTGCTTTGCTCATCCTCAGTATTTTTGCACCACTCCAGTAGTCACCCTTCCTTTCCCAGACCATGTATCAATAACTTAAAATGAGTAGATCCCAGATTGTCCTGGGGCTCTATGTGTTCCAGATCCTGAGTGCCTGGTCCTTCTGTTCTAGAGTTTAATCAGCTACTAAAGATAAGGAGACAGTGGCCTTGGGCCATCCTGTGACAACCTGTGGAACAAGTGGAGACTCCAGCAGCCCAGGAGACACCAGAACTCTATTTGCACTAGTTTTGGACACGTTGCCCACATCCTGGCTGAGCTCCCCTTGGACGTAGCCAGCATCAGTCTCCTCTAGGACGGCTTTCCAGCAGCCTTGCCTCTAACCTTTCCTGGAATGAGTGTTTCTTGAGCCAAGGTATTAATTTCCATCTCCTCGATAGTCTGTGCAGTGACTGGTGCCTGTCCCGTCATCCATCGATCTGCGACCGCTGCACTGGAGAAAATGCCCCTTCTCTCGACCTGACAGTCCATAAATGAAGCAGCTGCAAGTCAGATGTTTTGACAAACTCACTAGATGAAACACTGCTTGCTTTTTTGTGGCATTACACAGTATTTTTTTCTTCAATATTTCTGACACTTTTCCTGTTACAATGATGAAGTTCTTGGGCAGAAGGAAACTAATACTTTGCTCTTCTCGTGGAAAGAGTAGGGAAGGAATGCCATGAAAATTAGAGGAAAAAATGGCTAACTTTGTAGTAATTAAGTGTAAGATACAGGACCAAGAACTAGTGCATATGCTGCAGGGAAGCAGTGCAATCCCTAAGGGCTCTCAGAGCTTTTGTAGTGCTGGGGACTTGTCTGTTAGCGCTGCTTTGTGCCACCAGGAAAACCTGCACAAATTCCAAGGCCCTTTGGAACAGAGCAGTGCCTGGCCCTGCTGCAGAAGGAAGTCTGGATGCGGCAATGACCAGAACGGAAATTAAAGCCGTCCCTAAATATTTGTGTAATAAGACTTGAAAAAATTGCAGCCCAATTTGTAGGAGGCTCAAGAGTAAGGTCTGAGCAAACATGCTCTGCTCTGGGAGGAAGGAAGAAATAAAATACAATACGATGCAGTAAGCATATGCAATAGGACTGATGAAAAGCTCCCATTTTGATTTCTTTTTTTTTCTTATTCTTTCAGTGGTCTAGCAGGTTGGGTGAGTTTGCACTCTGCTTTCAGACCATTTTCTGCAGGTAATAGGCCTGTTTCGGTGCAGACTCCTGTTCCTGTCGTGTCTGACCAAGCTTTTAAAGCAATCAGCTTTGCAGGGTTTTAAAGTGCTATCCATGGACCGAGGAGAAGGTCTTGTCAGGTTTCTTTATTTTATCCTTAATAGTGTGACCTGCGAATGTGAGTTTTTTATAAAAAAGAAAAAGTCTACTGGGACTTTTCCTTCTGACTTTGCAATGGAGATGTTTCATTTTATTTCCTTTCGGTTTTGCTTAGTAATTTCTCATTACTGGGTTGCACAAGGTGGAAGCAGCAGTACTGGGGTCTTCCGTCCTGCTTGGGCTTTGGTTTAAGCCAGGCTTCATGGTCAGAAGCTGCAGCGGGGGGGACACGTGCACGGAGGATGCCAGGGCACAAGGCAGCCCCCTCGCCACAGACCCCTTCTCATGAGGTTTTGCAAGACCTCTGGTTTTTCCCATGTCTTTTATTCCTTTTTCCCTTAGAGACAGCTCCATCTCCATCAAACTGAGTGAAGTTTCCGAGAGCTGGCAAATAAATCTGACCATTTTTCAGCTAAACTGATGTTGAAAATGTTCCATTATGGAAACCCGTCTGTGGAAATTCGTTTTCTACTGAATGTAGCTGGGGGAAAGAGGAGGATGCGCCTGCGGTTAAGCGTCTTCCTAAGAGCAAATTCGGTTAAACCCTGCACATTGTGTTTCAGTTTTTGCAAAATAATTGTGACACAATGAGTCATCTGGATTAGTGAAAATCCTCCAGTATTAGATGGATTGTGCAAGCGCAGCGAGAGCCTCGCCGTTCCCAGGGGGTCACAGTGTAAAAAGGATTTGCATGTCTAACTTCATCACAGATATTTTCACAAAGCTTCTGCATAGGAAACTGCTTACGGAGGAAATATTTATTATGTGTGCTCTGTATAAACGCATTGGTTTTAAAAAAGACAGTAGTTAGTGAGCTGCAACCTCCCCCGATGTCCCCTTTGATGTGATCATAGCATTGCTTATAGGCACCTTAATGTGTCACTTCTCAATATTCTGCCTGGGCTGCAAAATGAAATTTAGTGGTTTTAGTATCTCATATTTAGGATTCATCTCTGAGATATTACCTATCATAAGTGGCTTTTCTGGGTATGGTAAAAACAAAATATCTTAAAAGCAGATGTACAAAATACATTACAAAGCTATAGAGCTATTTTAGTGTCTGTTTTGAACCATCCTGTGTTCTCTTCAGTCATAAGTTATTATTTTTATAACCAATTATTGAATATACCTATAAAATATTTTTCCAATTGAAAAAATAATGCCCTTTAATTCTGTGCTAAATATATCCCTAATTTATTCCTACTTTTTTTGAAATACTAGCTGTAATATGTATTTTTTTTCACTTGCAATATAGGATGACTCTGGGCAAGGTTTTTATTTTTAACTATATATCATAAAGTTTTTTAATGCCTTTAATCACAAAACAACTTAGATTAAGTAGCTAGAGCTCTTTTTGTAGTTAAAATACTGAAGGAGAATATTAGCAGAATACTGACCACTCTGCAAAACACTCAGTTTAAAGGGAGGCTCTTTAAATCCTCATTTCTTTCAAGGCTGAAAGCCATCCAGTGTGAAATCTGGCAAGTCCAGCAACTGCCTTGTAGGAGCAGGCGTTTTGCTCTGTAACATTTCCATGCCTATTAAATTGTTTCTTTCCAGTCTTGCTAAATCCAGAGCAAAACAGTCAGCACAAGGAGCGCAGCAGTGGCCGTGCGGGGCAGCGGCTGCTGCGGAGCTCCTGTCCCCATGTCCTGGGAAAGCACCAGGAAAGCCTGGGGATAACATTTCATGCACTGCCTTTGCTCTATTTACATTCCTTTACTAACATTTATTTTCCAGTGCCAATGCATAACTAATAGCAGTGTTTGCAAAGCAGAGGCAAGAAAAGACTCCCCTTTGCTTTCGCTGTCTAATTGCAGTTGTTGCTCATCTCCACTACCCTCTGCAGTAACAGGTGATTCTGACTAAGGACTGTTTTTTTTTTTTTTTCTATTCATTCCTTTACTCTACTTTTGCACTGCTTGGGACATTTAAGGTGCAAGCCAGGACATGTTCAGTGGTTCCTGTTTGAAGTGAAACGCACAGAACTACCTTTAAAAGTGTGTTCGAACCAACCTTGCGATCGTCCATGCGACATTGCCACTGAGACCACCTGTTTTCCTGCAGACAGTCCTTTAACCCAGCAACATCCACCTGTATCTCTGGGCCTAAATACCTTCCTCTGCAGTTTTTGTTCTTGTCTTGTAAATATTGCAGTGATGTGGGCTTCTTTAAGAAGCTTTGCCCTGCACATGGAAATTGTGAGACAGATACAGGAAAATACGTATCCTATGACACATTGCAATTTTGGAAACAGGCATTAAATGTGCCAAGAGGAACTGCAGAAGTGAGCTGAGCCTTTGAAGCCTTCTTGTGGGAAGCTGCAGGATCTCTTCTTTGCAGCTGGCTGAGAAAAGGCTGATGATGAGGAGGAGTTTCTGTGCGTCCGTGGGGAGGAAGAAGAGGTGCTGGCTGGCTGGGGTAGAAGAGCTGGAGGAACCTGCATAAAAGGCGGGTTATAAATGATCAACTGTGGGGAGGAAAGGGGGGCACTTCAGCAACATGTGTGGAAGGTGGCAAAACCTTCTCTAGCACATGTGGTCGGGGAGACGTTTTGCACCCACTGTCCTGGACCAGCCTGAGCTGAGGCTTCTCTGGAGGGAGTCGAGCAAAACCCAGAACGTTAGATATATTGATCCTTGTTCCTCCAAAGAGCAGTAGAAAGCAGGTGCTGGAATAAGACATAGCCCCTGGCCCAGGTATCAATTTTCCCCCTTGGTGATTTCACTTACCATTTACCTTCCAGCAATGGCATGAGAAGAAAAGAAATTCAGAGATTGTATCAGGAAAAGCAAAATGTTTTCTTTTTAGAATAAGATATTGTTTGGGATCAAGGTCTCCTCTTTCTGCTCTTGACTTGAGATTTCAAACTACTGCTAGTGCTCACGTGCCTAGGCCAGAGCTCGTAATGAGGCTGCTGCAACGTTTCCAAACGAGCAAGCTCAGCAGCCGGGGCTCCCCCCAGCCCTTGGTGCTGATGCTGAGCTGAAGGTTACTCATCAAACAGCTGCTGCTTAGCTGTCCTGGAACCGCTCCCTGGCTGCCTCTCAACACCCAAGTATCTTATTAAGCTTCATACGCCCCCAAATAACGGCAGACAACATTTTTCAAAATAAAACTGAAGCTGAGAAATCAAAGTCCCTTCAGATGCCTCTGCTTGCACCTAGAGGCAATTCATTTCTTAACTCCTGGGCATTCAGAGTGTTTTTGCAGGAAAGCTGCGGTTTCCCCATGGAAACTCATGGCCAAGCCCAGCCCTGGAGGCTTGCAGGGCCCGCCGGGGGAATCTCAAATTTCAGGTAAGTGAGGAAAAAACCAGCATGGTGTGCGTATTCTGATCCTGGCGGGACTCTTATCCAGTCCCAGACTACATGCACAGCGCATTTTCTATGTCCACATTTTAGGGGATGTTTGAAGAATTCATTCCCTGGTAAAGGGCTTTTTCTTTCCTTTTAGGTTCATTCATTTGCATAAATTTTCTCTCCTCTTAGTTTCAGCCAATTTCATAAAACGAATTATAAAAATCCCCAGCATTTCTGCATAGGCAAATGCCATCATAACAGAAAGAAGAATAAAAATATTGAGCTCTTTTCATCCGAGTTCACAAGTTAACCTGATCAACAATAAAAGATAAATAATTACCAAGTTTGCTCCGTGGCAGTACTGAGAGATGAGGTGCTTAGTCAAGCCTTTGCTTAGTCAAACAAAAACTGTGATGTTTTTCACGAGTTTTGCCATGATTCTTGGTGCAGCAGTGTTGTACATAGCCCCCTTCTTTACCTAACCGCATGTGTTACTCATGTGTGCCTGGACCTCTGCACTCCTGAAGCACGATGGCGCTGGAGAGGTTGTGCAATAGCGAGCAGGGGGATGTCTGAAAGAGCCTGGATTGCACTATTTGCAGAAGTTAATCCTCCCTTTAATGTGCTTTCACCTTACTACACTGCAGAAGTTTAATGTCTCTTGCTTGCAGGGTGGCATTTCCAATGATACACACAAAGTTAAACAACTAAAATCCCAAATCTGACATTTATGCAATATACATACTGAATTATTTATCGCTAGGGATGGTGGAACACAAAACCTTTTCTTGGCCAACAGTGGATTGATTCAAATATTTTGGATATGTGTGATGGAGTCTAAATTATTTTTAGCCCTGACTTAACTGCTCTAATAGGATAGGAAAAAAACTGAAGGACTTGGATGTAGGGAGAATTTATCGGGCTGCTTTATGCAGCGATGCACAGTAAATCATCATGATTGGATGGAAATGATTTTTAAAGCTCCTCTGTTTGGGCACTGTTATAACAATGCAACTACTTTTGAAGGACAGAAGGTGATTTTAATTCCGTTTGTGTTTGCAGATATGTGATTTAAAGTACTTAGAAGGAAGGAAGGAAGGAAGGAAGGAAGGAAGGAAGGAAGGAAGGAAGGAAGGAAGGAAAAGAAACTTTGATTTTTCTACCAGGGGAGCGGTTTAGATCCCCTTCAGCAGTGCAGGGGCCTCTGCAAGGTTCCGGGTGCTGGTCACGGCACACACCATGGGTGATGGGAGCTCCACATGGCACCAGGGGCTGCTCCCGTGCCAGAGCCACCAGCCGCGGGACCCGGAGGTGCGGATCCAGGAGCTGCTCGAGATGGGCAGGGCCATTGGAGCAAGGAGGCTCCTGGAAAATGGCACTGCAGGAATGGGTTTCACATGGGTTTTCTCCTCCTGCTTCCTGACCTGCTGTCATTAAAATAAAGCAGAGCCCCCCAAAGTTGCATTTCTGCTCAAACAAGCAGTATTTTTCAGTTATCCAGGAAGGAGAACAGACTGGACCATCATTAAAGCACATCTCCCCCAAAACAGTGGATTTTGATTGCAGCAATGGGGCAATCAAGAGCCTCTACCACTCGGCCTTGAAGCCTCCGTGCACCAGGGAGCCCTTCCAGCGATGCAGGGGCCTCTGTCCCAGTGGAAGAGGGGTGGAAACCAGCTCAGAATCCCAGTTCAAAGTTGGAAACTCATTTTCAACAGCAATGTTGGCCAACCACAGAATGGTGACAACTCTGCCCATTGGCATCGCTGAATCAGGACTGATTTTTTTTTCCCTTTTTTTTAAAGATGGTGTGCTTGACCTAAACACAGCCTGTTGAATGTGACACAGGAGAAATGCTGGAATCATAGACCCTGCGGTACAGAGGAGGTCGGATAAGCGGAGATAACAGCTCCTTCCTGCAGGACACCAAGGCAGGCAGCGCTGACTGTGGTGCTCCCCATGGACAAGCTCCCCGTGTTATGAGTCACGCTGCTCCAAACTCCTTTCAAGTTTTGTAATAAAAAAAAAGTGCTTGGTTTAGGGCTTTTTTTTCTTTCTTTCTCCATAAACATTTTGGAGGAGTAGATAGAAGATTACATTCACTGTAAATAGATAAGACAGCCTCTAGCAAAAAGATGTAGAAATGATACTGTAAAAAGCAGGAAATGGTGAAAGCTGAAACCAGCACAATAAAGTTTTCCAGCCTGAATTCTGCAGAGAGGTGCAATTTCCGCACATCGCGTCTTGGGCAACCAGCCAGGGCCCAAGAAATTTCTCGCTGCCCCATCCCACCAGCGTTCCCATAGCATCAACCACATCCAGTGCCTCCTCCTTCCCCCCAGAACGGGCTCATAGATCTCCTTCTTGCACTTCTAAAGAGTTGCTCTTGTGCATTACTGGTGCAGAGCAAGGTGCAAGCAGCTACGCTCCTAATACACCCATGCAATTATACCTATGCACCAATTTTCTTGATTTTTCCAAGTCTTAAGTTTTTTCCTCTGAAGCAAGATTTCCACTTCTGTTGTTAACTGCTTTTGCCATGTTTTGCTTTTAGGATTTGCATTTACAGGGTTTCAGTTCATGCTCTTCCCATTACTATATTTTAATTGCTTGTTTTAGCTTTCCCAAGCACCTTAACAGAGGGGCACCTTCTAAATAAAATCATTATAATTAAGAAAGATTAATAACTGTTACATAAATAGCATATAAAACAAATGGAGTCTTTTCATTTTAAGGCTAAATGAGAGATTTAATAATGAATGATACGGACTAATTACAGGTTTCACAATCCATTAGCATCAAAGCACTAGATTGCAGATCCAGGTGAGTGCAGATCCTGCTTATTCGTGGCAGCTGCAAAGGATTTGCTCCTTTTCCTGCCCCCCCCTTCTCTTTTTTTTTTTTTTTTTAATGGTGTTTTATGCAGGCGGCATTGCTGGGGTCAGCATGGAGAGGAGCTGCCCGTGCAGTGTCTGGAACTGCATAACTTTGTTTCTCTGATCTGTGCGTGTTGAGTTGTCGATGGGGCTCCTTGTTGCTCAAAGCGCTTTGCAATGGCCTCACCCTATCTCACTGCTTGTCTTCCAAGCAACGAGCTGCAGGTGTCTGGTGCTGCCTCAACCTACTCAAAACTGAGAAGGAGGAAGGATAACATAAATATAAGCTTTATTGCATGGCTTTGTAGTTGGGGCTGTGTGGCAGAAACCTGGGATTATTTTGCTTATCATTGCTTCCATATGCAAGCACGGGCAAACATGCAGAACTAACCCCAAAGACTAACAAGGATGGACATGAGCCACGGGAGCTGAGATCTGCTCTGGGAAGTGCCCGGTCTGCTGGAGCTCCAGGACAAGATCTGTCATCCCAGGGATGCAATGAGTGGTTTATGAATAAGAGTTCATGTGTAAGAGTTGTCTGCTCACCCTTGCTTATCTATGCGTCATCTAACAAACATCTCGGAGGCCTACCAAGATAGGTACCAGCATGGAGAATTCAAGGGAGAAGTCTGAAACTCCAGAGAAAAACCTCTGTAACCAAAATCCATTGCCAAATTAATGGCAAGCATCCATGGCAGACACAGTTGTGGCAGTTCCTTGAGGAGCACGTAGAGATCTGTGACCAAAATCAGAGGTTTTGCTGATAGGACTCCATGGTACAATTGCTAGGAGAGTCCCCAAGAAGCAAGGTGACAGTCTGCATGCTGCAGACCCTGGGCATGTTCCCCTTGGTCCCACTCAGGAACTCGGATGTTCCACTTGGTCCCATTTGGGAAGAGGCGGCTGCGGCTGCTCCTCCAGCTCGTGCAGAGCCAGGGCAAAAGCCATGAGCGAGATCTGCAATTCTGCGCTGCTCTCACTGAGCTGATGGAAATCTCCTGCATAATGAGGAGATAAACTTGGAGCTTTGCAGAGAGACTTGCCGAGCTGGGAGAAATCCTATCAATCTAGAGGCGTCCTATTTGGCAGAGCAAAGCGTGAATGAATCTTATCAAACCTGCAGCAGCTGATGCCAAATATGATAGGCAGGAGGGCTGTCTTTGGCCTGTTTTAAATAGTATTGTGAGACAAAATGCCAATGCATCTTTTAGGAAGGAGTTGTGATGGATTTTGTCCCTGTTTTTTCTTACACTGTGTCCATCGAAGGGACTAGCAAATAACTCTTGTGTGTTTATGCCCGTCCTCAGAAACATCCCCAAATGTTGTCTCCAAATGGGAATGCTACATCTCTCACTAATTTGGGGTTATTCTTTGAGTTAAGCTGGACCTGCTAGACTCACGGTTGTTTTGGTGGCCATGGTTGGCCATGCTGGCCACTGTGCACAGTCCGCAAGGGTTCTAGTCCCCATGACTCAACAGGCCCAGGCACCTGCTGGTCACTGAATGGGAATGGCAGGAAACACATGGGGATTGCAGGTGTGTCTCTGGTAGCAGCAGCAGCACAGGTTCCAGTTTAGCAGAGTGGCATCCTAAGATAATTCAGGTTGAAAGATGAGTCTTATGGAAATATAAATGATTCATTATTATTGTTTATTTTTATTATTTTTTTCTGTTACTGTTAGTAGGTAATAGCTCTAAAACTTTGATAGCGATGATGCAGAAATCCCAAATCTCGTTAGCCCATGGGAAAAAAAGCTGTCTCAGGAAACCTCTAATATGGTGTGGGTAGGATCAGACGGAGGGGAGCTGTAGTGGTGACTCTTGAGTTTTTCTTGGACTTAAAAAAATGATCCTAAAAGACATTTTTGATCTACCACAATTGTTCAAGTTACAAGCTTAACAGAACACAGACAGAATCCAGAGCCATTTCAAAACTTCTGTCCTCATTTAGAGCTTGACTTTTTGTAACACAATGACCTTCTCTACAAAAAAAATGAAGATCTAGTGAATTTCTAGAACTTACCAAGTGAAACATGGGAAATCAGTGGAAACTCTCCCAATTTTAATTAAAAAAATTTACAGATTTGTTCTATGAAAGCCACAGGGTAACAGCGTTTTTGTGTATTGCCCCCACACACGCCATCGAGGACCCAGAGCGCAGCCGTCGCACGAGGACCGGACAAGGGTGCTCGCTCCTGGCAGCCATAGGTGGTCCAGAAATCGGCATTTTTTTCTGTCCATAGGATAGGTGAGATGTTAAGGGAGAACATCACAGCAGAACATGGGTGAGACAACTCCAGGAGTCTCCTGGAGCATCAAAGAGGAAGAAAACTGGGCAGGTTTTGCCCGGTCATAGAGTTAAAGTGATCCCTAAAGGATTCCCAGAACAAGCCATAACTGTGCAGGAGACTTTTTCCCTTCTCCGGAGGGGCATCAGGCAGAGATCCCCCACCTAGGAGCTGTGACAGTTGGGCCAAGATGGAAAACAAAGCAGATTATTTTGGATTTTTTGCTAAATAAGATAAAATAACCTGCCCCCTCCTGTATCTCAGCCTGTCAAAGCTTTTAGCCTCTGGGCCTGGTGAACTGAGACTTTTTGTGTTGGTTTAATGAGTCCCTGAATATGGGAATAACTGTGGTAAGATGACTGATTGAAATTCTCTATAACATAAGCATATAGATAAAACTGTCTTAAAAACATGGGGAAAAAAACAACAAAAATAAAGTAGTAGGATGAAATTTGCTCCTGACAGCTGTTCTGCTCCACACTAACTGCTCGCTCCTCCTGATATATGTTTGGGCACATGACTTTGTTTCTTCAACCTTACTTCTAAGTATCAGCAAAAATAACATAAAAGCATCCTCATTAGCCACAAAGGCCCTTGTTTGCATGCAGATACGGGTGGGCATTTGCATATAAATAATCCATTCTGCAGACATTTCTGGGAAGATAGACCTCTCTTTATGGATGTTTGTGAACACTGAAGAGGAAAAGAAATGGCCAAGTTCAAATGAAATCACTACTTTTTGGTGCTTGAGCAGATGTTTGGGAACACTGCTTTGCAGTTTGACCAGCTCCAGCAATTAAACAGAGCATTTGGACCATGGGAAGAAATGGAAAGTTTAATGTATTCCTGCACATTTTCTCTGTGTTCCATGGTTCCCCTTTCCAAAGCCACAAAAAAACAGAAAATACACTTGCAAGCCCAGGCTGAAATCCTTGCACTTAACTGATAAAGCACTTTAATAAAAATAAAATCTTTTCCAAGGGAAAACAGGAAGGCTGTCTCGTTATTTCTCTAATGTCTGAGAAGAAATACTGAATTTTAGTTTTCTTTCCAAAGACTCAAAGACGAAAGCTGATTTCCTATCATACTGATGCAGTAATGATATATATGATGCAATGATTAATCAGTCTCCTAGGCATTATTCACTTCCCTTGATATTCTGGTTAGATAGCAAAGAGCTGCACCTGATTTAGTAAGGATAAATCTGTTTATCCCTTGAAGTTATTTCGATGCTCAGTACCATTTTTTCACAGTAAGTTTCATTTGATTTTGACTCCTGGCCAGTGGAGGATTGATACATATGACCATCTTTTAACCACCATTAACCTGATGATGTAACACACATAGAGAAGACCATTAATTCAAATATACCTAATCAAAAAATCATGCAAACTAAATTAGATATACAGTTAGAGCAAGAGAGGCCATCTGTTCAAACTTTCTAAGGGCTAAAGTAACTGAGATAAAGCCAATTTCAGTAAACAATAATAAAATTATGCTGCAGAAATACAGGCTCTATGCCTCACCATTTATTCCCTTTCTCTTAAATGATTGTACTAAATCATGTGAATACAATTATCTTCATCCATACATTGCCTGCTCTGCCTTCTCTTTGGCTATTAATTCCACCAACCTTTTCTCAGTGAAATGGAGAACAGGAGTCTTATAGTTGCTCAAATGGAGTAAAGAAATGTGTCACTAATTTCCTGACAGCGGTAATTTCAAATATTTTGCATACTTTCTTCAAATGGTCACTACTTGTTCTGTACAAGCAAAATAGATGTTAAATTATACAGCTGACGTGCATATAATGTTTTTAATACTTCTGTGTTCATGAATATGACACAATTTGGCACAAGTGTTATGAGTCTTGTGTTGATATGCACACATCACTGAAAACACTTGGGAAAGCTCTCAGGAAAAAAAATGCATCTGTTGTTAAAACAACTTAGTTTTTCAGATGCACTAAATGTTGCTTGACTACAATGAGACCTAAATGTTGCTCCGATTGGAACCCATTGGATGTCTCTAGGGATGCCTCGGTGGTGGGACTGTCCGTTCCTGGCTGGACCGGCTGATGGGCTGCATCTCCTGGGAACCACTGACTTATTCGCAGGGTCTGGACAGCCCTCCAGACCTGCCTTCGGCTCCCACGGGAGCACGCACAGCCTTGCACAGCCCATCTTTAGGTGAAACACAACATTTGGAAGGTGCTCAAGCCATCCCTTGCTTGGAGAAGGTGTCGCCGGTTGCACCTGATCTCCGTATGAGCCGGGCAGGGTCTCATATTTAACAGGGTAAGCGCAGCCAGCGAGTTTGGATCCAGGGCACGGAGATCTTCGTACGCATCTCACTGGATCAAAGTGACCAGTGATGAGGAGTTCTTCTTAAAAATCCTATTTCCCTCAAAAAATCCCAGGTGGGATTTGGGATTGGATCCCTCACGGGACATGCCCAAGAGGTAGTTTGCAATCAGCTGGTCCATTTGGGAGGTAAGACGTTTGGGGAGCACGGAGAGGCTGTTCCATGGCAGCATATGGCACAGCAGCCCACCCCACCACGGGGCTCTGCGGTCCAGAGCAACATGCAAATAGAGTACAGGGAAAAATAAAACATCTCTAATCATGAAGTCACTGTCCCTGGCAGTGTTGAAGAAACGTGTAGATGAAGCTCTTAGGGACATGGTTTAGCAGTCAGGGCGGTGACAGGTTTACGGTTGGACTTGATGATCCTGAAGGTCTTTTCCAACCATGATGATTCTGTGAGGATGATGCGAAACTGCAGGCTCTGAGGGCAGCGGGAAGATGGCACTGGTGGTGAAGCATGGGGATATGTGCAAGCGCCGGCAATGGGGCCACCCTCCATCCGGCGCCCGGCACGAAGCGCTCGCTGCCGGGGAATTGTCCTCTGGAGCGCCGAGGCAGGGACGACTTGGGTGAATCATCCCCCAGCTGCAGAGCGTCCGCCCACGTGGAGAGGTTTCAGTAGCCCTTACCCAAAGAATTATAGTGCTGAAATATTGCCTTAATAGGCAGCCTGGCACTAAAGAAACGGCATGTGACATTTTGAAAGGAACAAAAAGTAGCCACAAGGGCAAAATTATCTTTGCAGATAAGCACAGCTGAGTGCGTATGCGTTGTAAGCCTGGTTCAGGAAAATATACAACACTTAAATAAATGTGCATGCAAGGCAGAGAACAATAAAAACTACAAGGGAAATGCATTAGAAGAGAGCTCTGGCTGGAAAAAGCTCTGCTTCCTGAAATCCAGCCATTCCTTAAGTGGGGAGATGGCTTTGTTTGCCTTTTCTCAGCTCTTTTATTCACTGTGCATATGGTAAATTGTAGCAGTATTAGGTATGTATAAAAGTGTTAAGATTGCACACCAGGCACTCAGAATTTGATCATCTCTTTCATTTCCCATAAGCGTGCCGATATCTTTGCATTGCCATTGCAATTTATAAACAGGGCCAAGAGAAATATAGACCTCTTAAACAAATCCTGAGATCACTGCAGGTTGCCTTAAATCAGCTGATAGGCCACTCAGACAAACAGAACTAACACTGCGACAGGATTTTTGGGCAATACAGTATTTTTCCTTCAAGCTCCTAAGTGCTGACACGTAAACCCCACAGAATACACGTGTCACCGTTGATGCTTTAGGCTATCACAGATGAAATTATAATTCGAGTCTCGTCTGCATTTGTTTTGCTCTTCATGGACCTCACTTTTGAATTTCAGATTGCAAGGGGCAGTTTTTATTTTCTGACAATATCTGAGGGAATTGATTATTGTTACACACATGGGAGAATGGGAGAAGGAGCAAGCACAAGTGTACTGCAAATGAAAGACCTGGAAAGAAGTTGTAAGGGGAAAAAAAAATGTTTTGATTATGTTATGGATTTTACTTCTATTGTCTAAATAGTCCTTAGAGTTCATTTAAGAAGAAAGTTAAAAAAATAGGCCCACACGGCTTTAGTCATGGCAGCTATTTCCAAATGCCATATTCAGACTTGATTATTTCTGTTTATTTCTGCATACTTCAAGCCATCTTTTCCTTTTATTTATTTATTTTGAGGCATATATAGGTGAGAAAAGTTTAATCTTGTGTACTGTGTTTTACCCGCAGGCTAAAGAGTTATTTAGTACAGAACTTTAAAGAACTGGGTAATCTTCTGGTTTGGTAGCAAACCTGGTCTTTCGGGGGAGAACTATAGGAATAATCAAAAAAGGAAAAAAAAAGGAAAACTTTTCTTTCTTACTAACATCGAGCAAAGGAAAAATAAAAATGATTAACCAAATGTTTCAGATTTTTTTTCCTAAGGAAAACATGAGCTATACTTAAATGAGTCAAATCTAAAATCTATTCATAAGAAAAAAAAAAAAACAACAAAAGTCTTCAAATTAAAAATTGAAACAGATACCAGGGTAAAAGTAAAGCATTTAAATTATAGTTTATTTGCTCTTTCATTTTTTGGTCAAAAGGGTGTCGCACACTCATTACAATGCCATAAAAGCTGTGATTAGCCCAAATGCACTTTGAGACTCTGCGTATGTGGTGAATGCTGCTCTTGGTGGCTGAACCTTGCAGCGGCACTAGAGCCACTGCTCGCGCTGCGGCGCGATGCCTGCTCCTCCGACCCCCGTAACTGCTCTTTAACAAGCGCCTTTTGCACGGGGTTATGCTGAGGGCCATTAATGATCAGGCGGGTGATTTCTGGACACGGATTTGCATGTTCACCGCTCCAGGAGTTGGCAGCCCCATGCATAGCTTGGGCGAGTGCAGAAAGGATGGTGATGGGCACACTGTGGTGAGTCGCAGATGGCAATGGATGGCAACGGATGAGCACACCAAAGTCAGCTGAGGATGGTGATGAGCACACCATGGTCAACTGGGGATGGTGATGGGCACAACCTGGTGAGCTGAGGATGGCGATGGGCACACTGTGGGCAGCTGGTTTTCATCCTGCTCTGGCACGAGGACCATGTACAATGCGATGCCTCAATCTGTGCTGGGCTTGCAGGGGGACCAAGACCCCTTTTTACACCTCCAACCTGTTTTTCTGGGTATGACAGAGCAGTGACTAGCATTCAAGGAGACAGTGCTTGCATAATTCCCATGAAAATTGCTTTCCTCCAGAGAAATGAGCTCTGATTTTAGTTCAGGACCTGAACTATCGCCTGATGATCATTTGCCTTCACAGAGGTAAAATGCTGGTGCAATTCTTAAAAACTGTATTCTCCAGATCCGCCTGTCAATATGGGCTTCCTAAAAGTAAAGCAAGCTCTTCTTCCTTCTCGTCTGTGTGCATGTAGTTAGCTCCCAAACCAGGCACTCACAGGACACAATTCCTTTAATAAGTTGACTTTTTTTTTCTCTTTCTCCCCCCTCTGAAATGTTCTTATAAAAAAACAGACACTTTTCTATTAAAAGTATCTGGTCAAAATACTTCTTAGGAATAGGATCTAAATATATATGTGTATAAAATAATTTTCCCATGAAATAGGTGGTCTTTGCCCAAAAGCATTTCCAGGAATAGCAAGTGACGTGCCTGACGTGTCCTCTTCCGCCAGAATTTCAATTGCAGCTGCAGCCTCCTTGGAAGAGAGATTGGGTTAACAGGGCAAGAGCTGCACAGCAGAAGGGTTTGACCTCAACAGAGGATGTCCCAGGACCTGCCGTGACCTGCTGCCAGGGCTGTGCTGCCAAAATGGGCATTTTCTGCATGCTTAGCACCCTGTTTTCTTTTGAAGGGCAATCGCTAACACTGCAAAACAATCTTTCCTCTATTTTGCTCTATTTCATGCTTTTCAGGAATTATTGTGTCTGATTTTTTCACTCATTTAATTGAGCAAGGACCTAGGGGGTGGGCGGTTGGTGGACCGTGTTGGCCCATGTTGGCCAATGTTGGCCATAAGAGCAAGGACTATTTATTTTAGGCTCCTCGAGTGCCACAAGCGGGAGCGCAGGACCCGAGCAAATGCCAGCTGTGGCAAAAGCCTTCAGAAGTCAGCCCAGCTGGGACAGTCTGGGTTTCTCATTAATTCTGCAGAATTAGCAAATCATGTTTTAGTATATAAGGCTTTTTCGGCCTAAGAAAAAAATAAGGCTGAACAGCTCTGTGTAAAACTGGGAAATAACAGTCCTTGTTTGAAGATGAATTTCTAATGAGAGATGACAAGAAACTAACCCGGTGTGGTTTGGGTAATAACACAGCAGCTTCCAGGTATGCGGAGGAGGGAAAGTGACTTTTCTGCAGTCTTTTCTAGAAAGTCGTAGGGAAAACTGTGAGCATCAGTGTGCAGGGGAAGTTGCTATGAGAACGATTGTTTTTGGTTTGGGTTGGGGGCAAGAGATCCACCTACAGAGAGTGTTTTACACGAGAACCAGTGGATTTAGCCAGGTAGGGCGATGCAAAACCCCTTCTCCCTCCCAGCCTGTGCCAAGCGAGACGAGACCCGTAAGCACCATGGTGCAAGGACCAGGCACCGACAGTGTTGTCACTGGAGAATTTCTAATTCAAAAAGGATGATGAAAATCACCAAAGAAAATGTAATTTAGGATGGCCTTTTTTTTTCCAGAGAACGCAGTGAGTGTTATAGCTAATTTACAATTAAATGTAAAAGGATGCTGTAATAGGATGCCCAACATGCTCATGACTGTTGAAATAGTAAAAGTTGCCACTGCAGTGAAAATAAATTACATTTATGTGGTGTTTTGGAGTAGCCCATTCGGTACAAAATAATAGCTAGAGAGAAAAAGCTTTTACAATTCTATTAGTTTTAATGGATTTGTAGATTCAAATATACTATTTATCATCTGAGTTGCATCCCAAACGAAAAGCAATATGTACAGCTAATTAATTACCAGTGCCAGTAATTAACTATTCCCCAGATGTTTATATTTTTCCGAGATTAAAAAGGGATGCAATTTGGCAGGCGACTTTATAGAAACTCCACATAATGCCGGGGAATAACTGTGGGAAGGGGTCCGTGTGTAAATCCAGCCCTAACGAGTGCCCACGCGGACGGGTCCGGGGAGGCTCCCAGGGCAAGGAGCCGGCTCCGGGAATCGGCAGCGTTTTCACTGCATTGCACCTGGGCACTGCAGGGATCCAAAGCAGGTTGTGGCATGGCCTGTTCTGCCATGGGTGCATGGACTGATTAATCACGTTATCCCCGGCTCATAATCCAAGCCCTTTCCCAGCATCAAAGCTGCAGCCCTGGTGCTGTGGAGGCTCCAGCAAACGTCAGCAGAGAACTAAAGCTGAAGCTGTGATTCTCCCAGGACTGTGTGCTGGATGGATTAAATAAACTTTTCAAATGCACTCCTAAAGCTCCAAGCCAGGAGGGAAAAAAACCCAACAACAACAACTTAAATCTCTGACAACAGGGCCTTTATTTATCACCTGGAATAAAGCTGATGCATTATGCATTCTAGGGATGCATTAATATTCGTGCTGCTGGGGCCAGGGGAGAGCGGGTTTGCAGCGGTCCCCAGTGCAGCCGGAGGCCAGCCGGGAGGCAGGGCAGCGTGCGGAAAAGCCCAGCAATGGAAGCAGGGATGCCCAGGAGGCTCCGCGTCTCCCACGCACTGTCCTTGCCAGAGGGGAGCCCCGGGCAGCAGACGTGATGGGAAGGGCGATGCTGGTCCCTCCCGGACCCCTCTGTCTGCTCCTCTCCCGCGTGCACGTGGGACCTGTCCCAACCACAGAAGAATTAATTTCTGAGAACAAAATGACTTGCAACCTCTGTTTCATTCATCATCCCTCACCCCGTCCAGGGAGGATGGTACTTTTTTCTCCTGGGAAGGATGCACGCCCTCTCCTCCCCTCTTCTCCACGGGCAAGTGCCAGGGACATGGATAAAGTCTTTGGGACTGATCCAAGGAGGCCTCCCTGCAGCTTTGCATCTTCGAGCAGCCAGAGCTGCTCCTTAGGCTTCCCACCACACTGGCCTCGGATCAAAGTCCCGCTCGGAGGCGCTGGGAACACGTGTGCAGAGGTCCAATGACCTCTGCTTTGAAGCTAACGCTGCTTGTCTTCACAAAACTCTCTTTAGGGGCTGAAAATTCCTGGTGCAACACAGCACTATCAATAATTCCTTGTTCCAAAGCTCGGCAGTGCCTGCAAAGCCACTGTCTCTCACCGGAGAAGGACAGGGACCTCCCGTAGGTCCTTGGCCAGGGGCCAGCCCCGCGTCCCAGGTACCTGCTGGAGTGGGACGAGCTCTCAATGCAGGCGGCTGGGCCGGCCCTCTGTATTTTAAAGAAGAGACCTTAAAGCTGCAGCAGGAGCTGGCGCATCCGCTTCCTCCAGCAGAGCAGAGGGTTATCTGGGACATCTGAGACTGCCCAGAGCAAGCAGGTCCCACATGAGCTTTCCTGGGCTTCCTGCCCAAAATGAGCCAAGAATCCTTTTTCTCAGGTTTGCACTAGGGATCAGGAAGGAACAGGAACAAAATTCTACGAACATAATGCCAAAGGGCAGTAACTTCCAGAGGCCCCTGCACCGCAACCTTCTGGTGAAAACTCTGCTAGAGCATCAGGTATCACCTGGCTGATGCTGATTTGCCCTGTCGCCTCCGCTCCTCTGACAGGTTCCTTGATTAGCAAATTCTGCATCACTTAAAACTCCACTTGTTGGCTTCACTGACTTTCCTAGCAAAGGCTTGACAATCTGGGGCTGACCTGCCAAGCACAGAATAACTCTGCAGATTTATAAGTGTTGAGAGAGGCATGTACCACACAGGGATTTACAGGGAGAGGGTGATTCGCGGTTATAAATCACAGGTAGGAGACACATAATCATTTGTTATTAAGCAAACAGAGAATAAATCAAACACTGCATGTGCCTCTCAGAAGCACTGCAGAAATGGGGAAGGCAGGAAAAGTGCAGAGGAGCTGCAGCTCTGCAGGTCATGGGCGGCTGTACGTGGCTTGGCAGCAATGTCCATGAAACCCTGCATCCAAGGGGCAGGGAAAGCCTCATGTGTGATGCTCTAGCAGAGATTCAAAAGATTCAATAGATTGGGATGGGAGAGCCAGGGCTGACAAGGAGAAGAAAGTTCTGCGTCTTGCATTGCCAAATCACTCAAGGTTTTTGGAAGAGAAATCAGTAATATCTTCCCCTTACGTTTTTGGTAGAGAGAGGCATATTCACAAATGGTAAGATTGTACTGGAGCATTGACTCATTGTAGAAGAAGAAGAAACCAGGGCCGCAGCTACCTCGACTGCAGGAAAACAGCACCGATTCCGGTGCTCCCTGGAGCTCACCGAGTCCCTCTCCCTTCCCGGCCCGCTGAACTGCTCCCAGAGCCAGCCCTCCTGTTAATGAAAGCATCTTACAGTGCTTCAACAGAGAGCAAGCTTTAATGTTTCCAGTAAGATCAGATTAATGTCAAATAGCCATTTTTCTTAGAGCAGTGAGAAAGCACTTTGCCCAGCACGTGTCTGGTGCTGTGTGTGTGCCTCTACGTGCTCTATAATCCAGAGGGAATATATATATTAATATATACATATATCTCCATAGGGAATATAATATGTGCAATGCCAGGACAGTGAGGAGCTCCAGGTTTACTGGTTCATATGTGTGTCAAGCTGCTGGGTTTAAATGGGCCTTGGAGCCGTGATATCATGCTGTCCCGTGATGAAGCATGATATGCTTTTTAAAGTACAATAAAGCGTGCTGCAGGATGCTAAATTCATCTGCATAAAACACTGATATATCCTGTTACACCAAATCTAAAATCTTATTAGTCAGTTTGAAAGCATTGTGACCAACCTCATCAGTGGTATGAACAGCACTCCAAGGGGCAAAAGTGCCAAAATCTGTGTTTGCCTCTCTCTGGTCCTCCTTAGCGGGACAGAAGGCGTTTAAATGTGTCCACCCGGGACAGCTCGGGGAGCCCAGCACCAAGCAGGGCCGCCCCAAGCACAGAGCGTACTTGCGTGGATGGTCCACGCAGGGAAAAATCGGGGGGGAGATCGGGGGACCTGCGTTATTCAGTCTTACTATTTATTAATTTCATTAGTGGATCTCCAAGCTAATCTAAAGGAAGGTAGGAGATGTAGGGATACAAGCATAACCAAGCCATGCTCTCTTCAGAGTGCCATTGCTGCCACCTGAATAGGCCCTCAGGGCAAAGGACTAGCCCTGAGGAGGATAAATCTGGAAAGTTACCCAGTGCCTTTAGAAATGCTTTCTTTTCCCCTCATATTTATGATATTCGCTCACAATGCAGTGCATTTTTTTAATAGAAAACTATTAAATAAAAATGTGCTAAAATCTTCTTCAGAAATTTTACAACTTTCATAATCTTCCAGGAAAATATTCTCCTTCCAGTCTGACAATAAATGTCCATGTGCACATGAAAAAAAAAATATTTAAATTTAAATAACATTTTCAATAAAACACATAAGGTCAGAAATGACATTTTAAAAAACTGCAGCATAAAGACCTAAGCAAAAATCAGATGCAGAGGAAAAAAAGCTAAAGCATTGTAAAGCATGCCCTGTTCAGAAAAAACAGCTTGTGTGAACTTCCACTACACTGAAACGTGGAAACATAAAAGCAGCCCGGGCTTGGCATCGAGCCAGAAGATTTCTGATGCCAACACAGCCCGTGTCCTCTCCTGCGTTTCAGCGGAAAGCTCAGCCCTCCTCCTAAGCTTCCCAGGGACGCTCGCCCTGTGGCTAGACAGTTTGAGGTCTGGATGTATATGATATATCTCCCTATTTCCCAAAACAAACTATTTTTTTTAATGACTTTTATCACTGCATTTTATCATTGCATGACCAAAGCTCTGGCAGTGCTATCTTCAGGAATCCCTCCTTCTTTTCCATGAAGGAAGGTGGATCCAACAAGGACCTTGTGCAATTTGGACGCACCTAGCCCAGGAGGGAAGGAGTGACTCTCAGGGCTCTTCCTTATCTTCCCACCTGTCCCATGCACGTGGGCCCTGCCTTGCCACGTCCTTTTTCCGGGCGAACACTGCCTTGTTCTCTTTGCATCAGCAGCATCAAGGCTTGGCAGCTTTGCCCCCAGCTTCATCTTCTCCGTGCCTCCCCTTATGACCTGTTATCTGAAGTATTGACGCAGCTCCTGGGTTAAAGCCTCAGTGGCAGTAGCACGACATTGTATTTTCTTCTCCTTTTTTCGCCTGTCTTCCTGCAGCGGTGTTCAATTTCCAGCTGCAAGGTTTATGAGTGCAGCCGTAGCGCGGGTGTCACCCAGAATGAAGCGATGATGGCCCTTTCCAGAGCACGCTGCAGAGTTTCTCATAGCACATTTATCACCGCGGCACCGGGCGCTTTCCAGAAAGCCATTAAGCGACGCAGCCCTCACCTGTCACTTGAGAGCCGAGTCCCCTCTGCTCCTCTGAGACGGACGAGCGCGCGGGAGAGGGGAAGGAGAGCGGCGGCAGGAGCCAGTGGAGCTTTACATTAATTTTGACAGCATTAGCAGCAATGTCACTGCCTCTCTTTTACGGGATGTCTGGGCATTTTTAGTCACTGGGAGAGAGAAGCCACACTTTGCTATTTGCTGTAAAATGCATTGTTACTTGGGGTCATGTTAGAAAAATGTTCTTCTGCTTATTTCACCAGGACCACGCTCATAAGCGATGAGTGTACGTGTCATTATCTGCCCACCAGCTGCTGTCCTCGCTCGTCCCTCTGGCGAAATTCAGTCACAGCTTCTCATGAATAAAGGCTCCGGCTCTGGCCGGTGCCGGCGCAGCGGCAGCGCGCGACCCGCAGGACGCTGGTGCTGCCGCGCTCTGCTCCGCGGCGAGGGCCGGCTGCGCGGGACGGGAGAGCCGCGCGGGGCCTCGCCGGCTCAACACGGCCAACCGGCCTCCGCTTTGCTCACCCACCCGCGAGAAAGTTTAATGAATTATACTGTAGTTATGTTTTGACCTCAAAATTGAGGCCTTTAGAATATTTGGCAATGGAATTATATCAGAAGGTTTTGCACCACCTAAAATAAATCTATTTCCATTTCCATTTAATAAGAGCAGAGTGCCAAAATCAGGCAACTCTGCCACATTGTCTTGGGTCCAGAAGTCCCACGTCCACCACGTTTTGTCCTTTCTCTGACCAATTCTGAATGAATGTCTCTTCCAGTTGCTCATCCTAGATCTTCCAGAGCCCCATGGGTCGCCAGTTTTGCAGCACAGTCCCGGATTGAGAACTCTGCTTGAGCCCAGACCCCCTCGCATGCATCTTCTGTGCAAGCTTCTGGTCCCTCTTTTACTGCCGTGGTCCTGACAAGGTGTTTACAGCACATGTGGGCAGGAAAATATGCTGTGTTTCCTTCAAAAGAACGTCTACTGAAGTCATAAATCATGTGTTCAAGGTTTGCATCAGTGGAGGGGTGCAGCAGCCTGAACTTTCCAGCTGCTGATTCCAGCCTGCATGGAGCCTTGCCATGGGATTTGCTAAATTGTTGGAGCATATATCGCTGTGCTCCACCATGACCAGCGGGTCAGGCTGTGGCAGCTTGGAACTGAAATCCCATCTGAAATTGCATTATAAGGCGAACATGCCGGTACCCAGCACAGCTTATCTTCAGGCACGAATGCAGCCTGGCAGTCGCCGCGACAGATGTTCCTCCGCAGCGCAAGCCACACGTGTTCGGAGCACGATCTCCAGAGGGTTTTTCTTTGCTGCTTCCTCCTTTCGTGTACTCTTGTCTTTGTGCTTCCTTGCACTTACTGCAGCAGCGCTGAAGAAAGCGCTCGGAAAAATCCTCAGGAAGCAGTTTCTAGGTCAGCCCAGGTTTTGATCATTCTGAGCAGCCAGACTTGCCTGGCAATTGCAAATAAGTGTAGAAGTTACTGAATTGTTCTTGCACCCTGGTTTGCACTTGCCCATGACCAGCGTGATGACCACAGGGTTTGAGATCTGCTTATTCGATTGACAGGGCTACTTGTCAACCAGTCCTCACGCACCAGCCCTCTTAGCTCACCTGTGCCCATGAACAGCCCTCCTTTTGCTCACTGATCAGGATTTTCTTTATATTCATCCTTCCACCTCCTCAATATGTTCTCTAGTTTCCAATCCTCATCAAATTCAAATCCCTTTTCTTAATCACTGCATTGCTTCGCCAGGTTGTTTCATATAAAAGAATGATAGGAAATAAAACTAGAAATATTTATTAGGTCATGCAAAACATCTCTTTGCCAATGCAAGACTATTCCTAGGAGTCCACTTTCTAGCAACTTTCTAAATAGACTCAGATTAAATTAATTTTTAGATATGTGTTCACAGAATATTTCCTCTGAGCTTAACATGTGAATTGCAGCTGCACTGTAACAGTTAAGTAGGAGTAATCTTAATGCAGAAGTCCACATTTCTCTCTAGTTACTTTGAATATCTTCTCTGATTTAAGCAATTTTCAAGTAGCTGCAAGTAGCAAAATGGAATGTAATTCCTAGATCTGCGGTCAGTGAGTGCGGAGCTGTTAAAGTTAAGTGGTGGAGTCTTGCTCCACTATGCATCAATGTATCAATTTTTATCTCTTGTTCTCATTTTCCTTCTGAAATACAACTTTGATATGGATTACCTGCAGAATGTAAAGCACACGTGGCGTTAAACCTGCCTGGGAGCCGCTGCATTCGCAGTGGGATGGAGCAGAGGGCTCGCACTCCAGCGGGAACACAACGCGCTTGAACTGCGGCTCAAGTTTACCATATTCTCACACAATACACTGCTTTCCCTGAAATTGCAAAGAACTGGTGGTTCAATTTTCTTCCTGGAACACTCATCACAGAAGATGAATAGAAAATGTAATAATGCTTTAAACTTCATTTATTTTTACCCACTTGTTTTGACTAGAAAGACTTTTTATCATAAAAATCAGGTAACCCGCGGCACCTAAAACAATAAGTTCGTAGCTAAAACATGATGCTCTTTGTTAACATCTCTGCATTAATTTGTGAATCATAAGATTTTTGCTTCTGATAAGTGTCTGGATTTCAAGATTATTAGTCTCTTGATAGACAGATTAGATAAGTAGAGAAGCAGTCAACAAGGGCTTTTCTTCTCTTTTTCTTTCTTTCAAAAGTAGCAAATGACAGAATGACTAGACTATAATATAATTTAATAGCAATTGTAAAATTTTCAATTCTAATTGCCTGGAAATTAAATTAAAATGTTTTAAAAAAACATGTCAAGAAAACATGAGTAGGAAACCCATGAAATTTTAGGCATATTTCATATTGGAGGAGCATAAACACAAACAGCTAGGTAGATATTCTGCATGTCAGGAAAGCAGAATTTCACTAGTCCCAGTCCATCATTTGGCGTGGAAGGACTCAACTGCCTCGCTAGGCTGGGGGTCACCATTTTCATGTGCAAGCTCCATTCTGGCCCTTATTCTACAGCTTCTCGTGAAGGTTTTTAGATCCACCAGACTGGATGTGGAGCACACAAGAGTGACAGGGTCTCTGGAGCCCTGGTCACTGTGACCAGGAGACACAAGCAGCAAACGGGGCTCAATAACATGCCCGAACATCAGCATTTACTCTGCCAGTGCATAGGAGATCCAAGCACAGTGCATCTCCTGGCAGCCCCTTCTGGGACTGTTGCAAACACTTCTGTCCTTGGGGATTCTGACAATTTAGCTGCTTAAGAGCAGAGTGTCACTGGACTGCAGTGCAAGGGACACATCTTCTTCCTCTCCTGCCATGCCCTTTCCACTCAGATCACTTATAGGTAAGGCATTGAATGGGATTGGACCTAATTCAGCAGTGATTTCAGTGAGGATGCTGAAAAGATGATTCGACTTCTGGAAACGTCTCTCTTAGCAATAACAGCCCATCATCAGCCATTAGTGCGTTACTGATAGTGAATCAGGGAAAAATTGTCAGTGATTGGTGCTTAGTTCATCTTTGCCTGCATCATTTCTCTGAGCAGAAGGATGTGCTTGCAAACGTGCTTTCTGCTCTGCACGGTTTCCACTTGTTTTCCTACAAGCCACGAGCAACCAGACGGTGCTGGTGCTGCTGCACCTTTCAGCACCTGCGTTAGCCCAGAGACACGTGTGCCCCGACCGGCTCTCCAAGTACCTTCCTGAGGTTTCGACATCACTCTGTTGATGGCATTACTATTACTTACAATGTCTTTTTAATTAACTTCCTTGTTCTCACTGATTTTTCTCTTGTTCAGATGCTGTTTTTGTCTTTAATTATTGTTCCATAGTTATCCTGGAGGAGAACATCTGCTGTTTTTTACACATCCTTTGCCCGACGGCTATCTTGCATCTTGTTGACAAGTTACTTTCCTGTATTCTTTGAGCTTTCTTTCCACAATCCATTCACTTGAGTCCTTTAAAGCTTAAAACACTAAAATCCTTCCTCTTCAGGAGTATCCTTCTTCTCGACACTTTTTCCAACAAAACCTCTTCTCTGAATAATTTGTAGGACAGTTACTCCTGCCATTAGCACTATCTATTCTTTTAGTTTCCATGTAACCTGCCACATGGTCTTTTTCAGATATTGACCATACCGGGAAGAAAAGAGTCTTTCTTCATCTCCAGAGCAGGGACAGAGCAAGTTGTGACAGCAGAGACCATCCCATGAGTGCAGGAGGACTATCCTCAGGAGCTGGAAATAAAATCACCACAATTTTTCCCTTTCCTCCATTTCATCTTGCCATTCACAGCTGTTAATTTACAAGATTAATTCTGAGTCCGAACTGATGTCGGAGCGGCTTCCGTCTGGCGCGACGGACACAACATCTGCGATATAGCAGGAGCAAACGGGCATCCTGCTCCTATAACCTGCTGGAGGAATCAAATGTCACCATTTAACAACCCCTGTTTGCATGTGAAATTGGCTTTTCCACTTGTTTGTTTGTTGGTCTTTCATATTTTCTATTATGCAGTGGTGAATTGATCAGCCAGTTTTGGGAGGATGCCTTTAATTTCTGTTAATTGTGTTTATATACAATTAGCAGTTTAGCTTGGCAGTAAACATGCGCCGGGCGCACATTTCATTGCAGGGTGGATACCACATCTCCTTAAATCCTCTATGTAATTTGCCACTGACTGCACCGGCAGCAGCTGGTGTAAACAGAGCCATGTGGGAAGGCGCCTCTCTTACAAAACACGTATTTCCTTGTAATTCTGACAGGTGCGGCTAGTTTTTAAAGGAAATCCTCAGATACATTAATTGGGCTTTCCCAGGCTTCCTGTGCTGCTGCTGCGGTGTGTGCAAGCACCACGCACGAGGCTCAGCCCTGGGACGGAACTCCACCACGCTGCGGTCACGTCCCTGCGGGCACTGCCGGCTGCCGTCATCTCCTGCACAACCTTCAGGACCGCCCAGTTTATCAAGGACTGCTGTCAGAATTGCTGCAGAAGCCCCAAAACTGCAGCGGGGGGGTTTCCCTGGCACTTCGAAGGGGATGAGGGCATTGGGATTGGTCATGGTTTGCCTGTAGATTGGACACCCTCCATTCCTCTTAATGGTCACAGGATTTGGGGTGGAAAACCAGCATCTGCAGCAGCCCGGGGAGGCGTATCCTCACAGGCAGCCCATAGGTATTTAGCGGAAAATAAGACCAAACCAACGAAACAAACAAAAAAAAAGACCAACCAATCTTCTGGCCTGCAGCGTTCTTGCTTCTGTTTGCCTCCAGATGATTTCCTCTCCAATACCTTCTAGTAGTTTTAATGCTTCAGAATTTCGGACCATGAACTAAAATTTTGGAGAGAGTCCTGGAATCAGAGGCATGTTTGTGCCACCGAAATAGAATTATATGGAAAAAAAATAGAGTGACTAAGTCGTTATTAGAAGCTCATTGGAATTGATTATAAATCTGACAATGATTAAAATAAATTTTGGATCAAGCCCACAGAAATAGCACCAAAGAGAGGGGATTAACTGAGAACCATAAATCTGGCATTTCCTGATTTTGACTGCCTGACTTGGTTGCCACTGTTAGTTTGTTTTATTTTTCTACCTTTATTTTTTTCTTCATCATCTTCGTCATGTAAAGAGCTGTTTGTGTAAGCAATAGCCCCTTGTGATCTCCAAACCTTCCCTTTACAGTTGGTGATGGATTTTTTAAGAGACATCTGTGACTGTATGCTATAATTTATGGAAGAATAGCAACAATCATACACAAATTAAGAAAGAAAATTCTCTTAGTTTTCTAGTTTTCAATTATTTCATCAAAATGCATTGAACAAGGACAAGTAACATTGCATTCCTAACTGCTTATAGTATAGTTGGATGCTTTTCCCTACATTTCAGGCTGCCAGTTGTGGGTAATATATTGCCTCCTGGAACTGCTAGGAGTCCTGTCCCTCTATTTAATACCCAAGTTTTAACCAAATGGTCACACATATTATTTTGTCTGCATTTCAGACGTAGACCTATCTACATGAGTTCTTCTATAGGGGGCGTCGACATAGGAAGAGCATCCTCAATCTATAAATCATTCCTGGAGTTAAAATTGCCTAGAAACTGAAAATGTTCTTATTTTATGAAAAAAAAAAAAAAAACAGCTTAAAGAAAATACGCACCTGGGCACTATAGGCATAATCGGGACTACTCTCCTCCCTGCTCCATGGGTCAAGGTGCACTCATTGATGGGAGCTTGCCCTGAGCTTCGTGGTCATGGTGGGAGCTTCTAGCAGGGGCAGCTGTGGAGATGGTTCCTTGCTTGGAGCATCATATCCAAGGAACAAGAAATCAAATCTCACCACTGCAAAGGATCTGATCCCAAGTTATGAAGCCGTTAGCCCCAAGTTGCCCGGTAATACGGACCTGGGACCTCCTGAACGGGGAGAGGAGGTGGACCTGGTGGTAAAAATGAAAGATCTCTTCTGCGTTGTTCCTGCTGCATCAGGATTTACAAAGGCATTTCTTCATTCCTAAGCAGCTGTTTCAGTAAAAGGTTGCCTGTATATAAGTTATTATAACATGGTATTTACTACTCATTTCTTGTTTACCTGTCATCTGACACATTCATCCTCTTTATTATCTATAGGAAATCACTAGCTCTAGTTCTCTCATGTGCTTGTTTTTTCCCTCAGCTATGACAATTCTTCATCAGTTTTTGTATTTTTTTTTTCTTGGAATTCATAAGCTACTAAATTGGCACATAGTTGTATTATGATTCAATTCTCCATGTCAGGGCTGTCACCTTTATAAGAAATTCTTATAAATGTTATGGATCAGTACATCAGTGGATTACTAGGAAGAAGAGGAGTGAATTGCCTTGAGATAAGCTGTTGAATAGCGTTGTAGCTATGATGAGTATAACCAGGTATGCCTGCATCCTTGCGTTGGGCTACCATCTGTAGGTCGTCCAGGGAAGGCCCATGGTGCTAGATGTGCACTAGATGTGCAACCCACATCAGCCTCAGTGGGCTATTTTAAAGTGAGCTTGAGTAGGAAGCTGGAGCTGGAAAAGGATATAGAAGTACTGGGAGAGGCTCAGAGAGTTGCAATAAAAGAGTAGATCATTAAGAGTTAGAGGCAGAATTAAGGTGTAATTGCAAGGGAGGGCAATACTCGGATGAGGATAGCTTTCCATCACCCTTCAGATCACAGATGGGAAAAAAAATAAACTAACAACCCCCTAGTGAAAAATGGCTCATGAGGAACTGTGGGTCCCTGCCCAGGGATGGCTACACCAAACATGTTTTTGTAGCTTGGCAGCTTTCAGTGATAGTGATTCAGCCGATTTGCTTGTTCCAATAACATCTCTAAAAGTGAAAATGTTCTTGGAAATGGTAAATAAAACTTCATTATGATGACAGATAATGCATTAAAGCGTAACAACAGTTTGTATATTAGATTCACTAGATGGCAAAATGAGGGTCATCCATCCAAATCTGCTTTGATAGGTACTGGGCCCTAAGCCTGATCCATTTTAGCACTCTAATGCAGCAATGATGAAAGCTGATTGAGCTTTGGAAGAGCTGAGCATGCTTTGCTTCCTTTTTGGGGGAGAGGAAGACTTACCAGCTGAGCTTATATTGACTGCACAGAGAGCAGCACTCAAGCTCTATATGCATTAGAGATCCAGGAGAAGGAAACTCAGATGGATACAGAGCTGATAACCCTCTCCAGATACAAGGATCTTGATTAAGGAATACCTCCTTGGAGAAGGCAATTTAATGGACAGATTTTCACATTTCCATATTAACAATGAGACAGTTATCTCTTTACAAGGCTGAGAAGCTCCTCTGCAGGTGAGGGTCTGCCTCAGCAGAGCCCAGTGCTCCTGCAGGGCAGCTCAGGCAGGGAGAGAAAGCCCAGGGCTGAGCTTCAACGGGCTCTTCCTCGGACAGGGTGGGCAGATGGAGGCTTCAGCTGAGGCTGGCCAGGGCCATCAAGACCCACTGGTGTCCTCAGAGCCCTGACAACTCTTGCTGCATGTTTTAGGATTGCTTAAATGTTAGTTTGTGTTCAGGGCTTTATAAACCTTTCCTGACACAGGGGAACAACTTGAGCACAGTGGGAAATCTCCATCGTGGTGCTTATGACATGCTCCAGAAGAAAGGTGGTGTCTGACCGCAGAGGAGGGCATTGCATTTGCTTTCCCCCGTGTTAGTGCGCCCAAGCCGCTGGTGTCTTCTCCTCCGGCTGTGGTTCCCAAAGCCAGGGCGATGGCTGGATGTCTGCTCCTGGCCCGGGCTTGCTGGAGAGCATTTCTGGTGTCCCGGCGGGTGACTTCGCATCTCCTCCTTATGGATTTCAAGTGAGATGACTGGGCTACCAAGCTCTTCTGCACTGTCAAAAACACGTTGGAGCATCTGTGGGAGGTGACGGAGGTTGTTAGAGAATAAGATGTGTTATCTCTCCTCTCAAAAAAGCAAAAGGTGAAAATCCAAATACATTTTTTTTTTCTTAAATAATGTTAAACTCGGCATCTAAGATGACACTAGTTATTCTGTATACCTTAGATGTTTATTGCTTGTAGAAGAAACTGCCAGTTAGTTAATTATGTAGATATTCTTAATTATGCCTGGAGATAATACCAAGGACAACTGAAATAAAATTACTGTAATTTTATATCAAAAAAGTCTCTGCCTTTGAAATGATTAACGGCTGTATGTAAATGCGATTATGTTTTGATTCACTTTTCCATGGAATTTTATTTTCTCTAGCAGAAGGTGTTAATAACAACATGAGGAAATTAAACATCAAGGTTTTACGCGGAGGCAATAAATCAACATATAACAAAGGTGAGGGGTTGAACATAATGAAAATATTTCCAAAGATAATTACAAGTTAGAGGCATGTATTGATTGAGTGGGAAATCTCATCGTATAGACAAAGCTGGATTCACAATGAAGATAATCAGGTGAAGAACTGCTCGGTGATTTGAAAGAGTCTGTTGAATACCCAAAATAATTACCGTGGCGTGTCTGCAGAGTGGTACAATATACTCAGAGTCAACCAACAAATCTTCCTCCAAATCAAGACTATATGCAAAAGCAGCCAATGACAGAAATTTGTCAAGCTGTCATTCACCAGCACCTTCTGCTTCAGGATGGTCCGTGCCAAGATCAGCAGCTCTCAGGCTGAAATTGGAGAATGATGTGTAGTGTTTCACATAAATCTGGATCCACCAGCCCAGACTCTGGCTCCATATGCCCATTTGCAATGGAGCATGGAGCCAAGGACATGCCTGGGAGGCCAGAATTCAACCTTTGAAGTTTGGGAATTTTTTTTTTTCCAGTGGGAAGAATCTGTTTGATTGCAAGTATAGACCTGCTGTTTATGACTGTATAATGCCAATGTTAAACATGCAGAAATAAGAGATAACAGAATGTGACAGTAGGCACAGTGGAGTGAATCATCTAAAGAAAACCGAGCATCTTTCTCTCCTCATTGAAGGCTGGATTGTGCGGAGAGGAAATCACTGCTCAGGAACACAGACCTTCTGATGATACACACAAATGCATGTAAGTTAATCCATTACAGTTTACCCCCTACCAGCAGAACCTGGAGCAGCCTGAAGCAGCTATAATTTGGTTATCATTTAGTCTAAAGCAGTTGGCCAAATCCAAACACGGTTGTTACCAGCAGGTACACCTTAATTTTGCGGTGCGCAAACTGCTTTAATGATTTTCTCCTTCTCTCAGTTTTGTCCCGCTTCCAGGAACGAGAGCTGCCTCTGCGGGGCCGGTTTGTGTTGCAGATGCTTCGGCTGGGGACAACTTCGCACGCCAGACCCGTGGCGGGGCCGCTGGCTGCTGCGCCGCTCACCACGCGGTTCTGCTTTTTAATCCTGTTATATGCTCTTTGAGCCTTATCTTTATTAACTGCTGACGTCATGATTCTGCAAGGATTAGGAATGGAAGTGATCTTTGGCTCACTTGCCTAAACTTGAGCTAGTAATGAGGTCCCTGTGAAAGGCAGTTTTCAGGAAGGGATGCTGAGCCACATTTAGAAGACAACTAAGTCCTGGCAAACTATTTCTGTCATCTCATTAAGTCCGAATAAACATGAGAATTTAATATTAATTTTTCACATATCCAAATCAGAAAGCACCAAAGAAGAAAACAACATAGTCCGATTAAACAAATTAGGATCATGCTTTTAACATTGTCCTTCAGTATTTATTTATTTTTAGCTGCAATGCTTTAAAAAAGTCTGAAAAAACAAGTACTGCACATGTTACCTAACATCTAATTTCTGGTTGTTCCTTTCAAGGAAGCACACAGCTCTCTGAGTGGCTAAAAGTGCTTATTCCAGCTTAGATTTGCACATCTGCTTATGAGTTTTTACGTTAATCTTGCTTTAGATTCTGGTAGAGGTGATGAAATTTGGGCTGAGGATGGTCCCTTGCTCTGCAGCAGGGTCCCACATACGATCCCACCCGGGCCAAGGATGTCCCTGCAGCCTCCCGCTCCTGTCACCTGCGATGGCAAAGTCAACCCTTAACAGCTGTTGAATTTATCATGGAAACATCTTCAGAATAAAATCATGGGAGTAATTAAAAAACAAAGGTAGTCTGCAAGAAAGCATGTATTTTAGGTCCACATATTTTCAATTGTCAGCAATGATGGGCAGAGGACTACCAAAAATGTGACAAAATTATCCAACCTTTAAGCATGCTTTTTCTTAAGATTTCCACCATACCAAAGTCCCTGTAAACAGAGAGAAAAATCCAGTCACTTTCCCCAAATAGCAGAGGAGCAGTTTTGTCCCTGGACTGATTCCAGCTATATTTCCAGGGATGAATCTTGCTCATGGACCAAAGCATCTTCCCTGGAAGCAATTCCGTGGCGGTGGTGCCCGTAAGTCTATGATGTTAGCCACACATTTACCTCTAGGTTACACCCTTGACTTCTAAGACAACTGCCCTGTTAAACTCCAGTATGGATCATCCAATAAAAGCAAGAGGAGATGGTGCTGTAAAAGGGATACTGCTGTTTTAAAACCACTATGACACTGTCTTTAGTAGCTCTGAGGTAAGAGTCTGGGAACTGTATCTACTCCCAACATCTCCCCAGCCTCAGGATGGGGAGTTTGTAATGCAAATGATAAATGTTTGCATGTTGTTGGCATTGCAAGAACAGCAACAGGCCAAGCACGCCGAGTCCTGCAGTCCATTAAACCATTGCTGCTCAATGGAGCAGGGGACAGCACACTTCTATTTCTTCATTTTTAGCAGTATTGCTGTGATTAATTTAGTTAGATTATTTTGCATGAATGTTTCTGGACTTTCCCTGTACAGCATCTGCAGAGATTCATTCTTCCTCTGGGATCTATTTTACAGAATATTGCACTATTTCCATAAATTCAGTGACAGCTTGATTGCTTGGGGTCATTCTTTGTACATGCTCTGATTTCCTTTCCCTACAGCCCTGTGAATAAATCCTCTTATATAGCTTTGCCTAATGTCGATGCTTTTATCCTTCTTTTGACTCATCAGTTGATTGTGTGCATGTAGAAATGAATAAATGGGAATTCAATCAGTAATTTGGAATTTGGAAATTGCAAAGGAATGTCCAAATCATGTTGAAAAACGGTAGCGTCTTTCAAATGTGATTCCCCCTTCTACAGCTCAGAACTTGAACGGGGCTCGGGGCCCCCTGGGCACAGGCACGGCTTGCCAAATCCTGTAAAATCACCCAAGTGTGTTTATATGAGAAAATCTTTGCCCCGGGGGCTGCCGGGGCGGTGGGTAGGAGCGGAGCCCTGGCACGGCCCCGGCATGGGCTGTAGACAGACGGTCACTGCCACGGCGCGTGTGGAAACACCACGCTGCTGCCTCCGCGTCAGACATACAGCTTTAAATTGCAGTCAGGGCGTCATACTCTCCCTGCATTAAATCTAGCCAGCTGGTAGCCATTTCCAATGCAAACTCATTGCCTGGTATATGCACGATCTTTGATGCAGAAGCTTGATTTTGGACCGTTTTTATTGAAGACATGGAAGAAAGCAAAATTTTTTTCTGGCTAAATTTATGCTCAATCCAAATAGATAAAGTGGCAAAGAATGACCGGGACAGGGCACCTAGAAGGCAAAGCAGAGTGCCTGGCGATTCTGGCTTGCTTGGCCAGTCTTTCAAGCTGGCAGTGTGACCTGCTGCCTCCCTCTTGTTGAAAGAACAAGCAGAGAAGAATAGAGGGGGCTTTCGTTATCCTAAACAGCATCAAGAAAAAAAGTGTCCACAATCAAGGAAAAGCTCAGAAAAGAGCTTTTTGTAGGTGCCTACCTGTCAGTGAGGGATAGAAATAGGTTTCTTGAGCATTGAATGTTAATCCAAAATTGTTGGGCTGGGCACAGCAGAGCTGGCATTGCAAAACAGCTAGCGAGCATCACTTTGCATTTTGTCATGAAATCTTTTTTTTTTTCCCTCTACTGACCTTGCGAACATTACATACTTTGTCTACACTGGAGCCAAGTCCTTCTCCACTTCAATTGTTCTAGAGCCTCCAAATCTCTTCTACAACTTCCAATGTGAAGACACAGCTTGATGCAAAAAGAGAATTTTTCTGCTGCTACTACCCTGGTCCTGGAAAATGGTCTGAACTCCCAATAGCTCAGCTAGAATTCTGCTAGAATTTCCAGATTTCTGCTAATTCTGCTTTTCTGACCTGCTCTCCCTGCATTGGCAGCACTTGGCAATTTCTTCTCTTCACCTGCCAATTTAAAGCTTACCCTAACAACAGAGGTGACAGTTATATAAAGAAAGAACCTTTCTCTGTGGGAGAAGAGTCAGAAAGCGAGAAGAGCTGCCTGTCTGGAAAAGGCTGCACGGCCGTCGTCAGCACGCGGGAGGGACAGGTGGGACAACACCGTCGTCAGCAAGAGCGCGAGGACACGGCAGCGCATTCGTGAGGGCATCTTCGTGCGTCGGGCAGCGCGAGGCAGACGGTGGAGCAGTAAGAGGTACCCGCAGGAAATTAAAAAGAAAGAAACTAGAACTTCTAGTTATGAAACTAGAAATCTGACTGCTGCATGTGGCTATAAACAGCCTCAGTTTCCCCTTTGCCGCTCGCAGGCGCGGCCAGCGCTCGTCCCCTGCGCGGGTGCCGCTGGTGGCCCTCGGCGGCTCCGCGCCGCTCGCAGCTGCGTTTTGCGCCGGGGACGGGGTGCGGACGGGCTCCGCGGCCCCCGCCTTGCCCCCTGCACCAGGCACCGGCCACGCGTCCCACGTAGCGCCGACACCCCCGGTGTCGGGGGCTCGGGGGGTTGCTCCTGCTTTTAACCCTCTCGGTGGGTTTTATCCCTGCCCCGCTGGACTCTGGTCCCGGCGCCAGGCTTGCGGCCCGGGAGAAAAGCAAGGCAGGAAAGGCGACTTTGGTTAGACACAGGGTGCTCCTGGAGAGCTTGTGCCTCACACCAAGCACCAGCGGGCAGCCCCACCATGGCACCGGCTGCTGCTCGAAAGCAACATCGATCCCAGAAAAAATTGTCCCATTTCTTACGAGTGCGGTGGGGAGAGGGGAGCGCCGTCGCTGTGCTTGGGCCTGGAAGCAGTTGCGGCACGTTCACTGCAAGTTATTTATCATGTTATCCTTCCACTGGAGAAAAACAGTTATACAGTCACGTCGCCAAAGTTATCGTCTTCATCACCTAACAGCACTACATCCAAATTGTCCTCCCATTGCGGTTTGGATTCGTGGCTGGGATCACCCAGCACATGCAACGGAGGGAAGGCGACCCCAGACCCGCATTTCATGGCAATATGAGCCGTGCTGCAACACAAGCTCCTACTTCCAAGGACAATTTCCGTAAGGGAGACAAGTATACATTAAAACCCAGGTCAGCCAACGTCTCCCTGCGGGGCCCTTTGGGATAGTTTCCTTGCACACCGGATAGTTTTCCTTTCCTGTTCCCGGCTCTGCTCTTAAGGAGGAGCAGATCCCGAGCGGCCGCGCAGCGGGGATGGCCGGCCCTCGCTGACACCGGCTTAAGGATTAGCTGCTTCAGTAATGAGCGGCCCGCAGTAAATATTTATGAAACATCACATCACATAGAAATTATAGGTTATTTAAATTTAATTTGCATCTATACTATCAAATCAGCTTATTATATAGCAGAAATGTGCCAAAATTAAATTCATAATGCACATTACAGCAATTTGAGCAAATTGTACCTTGAAGCAATTTGTATTTAAAATGCAGTCTGTGCGCGTCTTTGCTTTCCTGCCGCCTGTAAATAAATTCACAGAGCATTTCTAGTGACAGCCATGGTGTTCCAGTTGCAAATTGATGTAGTCTGAAACAAAGAACAATTACCACTTAAACAGATCCTGTGGTACACTAAATCTTAAAGTATTTGAATTCCCTGGCAAAAAAAAAAAAAAAAAAAAATTCTATTTCCCTTAATTCACAGCAACAGTTGTTTTCAGGCGGAAGCGGCTGTGCAGAACCACTGCCTGTCCACAGCCTGGGCCTGTCCCTCCTGCACGTCACGTTAAATCAGTCACAAAGCTCTCCGCAGCTGAGACAGTCACTGAAACACACGGGATTCATCAAAACCCCGTCCCTAAAAATTTCAGTCCTCTGCTTCAACCCAAGTCGTGAAGGGAAAAAAAAAAAAAAAAGGTAATAAAGGTAATACAAATAAATAAATAAATATGCATATTTATCTTTACCTGTGAGGCTGCTATTAGTTTTTATATATATATATGTTTCTATATGTGTGTGTGTGTGTATATATATATATACACATATGTAAGGCTTAAGGTATATATGTGTAGGTAAAGGTGAAAATCCTATTTTAAACATGCAGAGAAGAAGATAGCAACGTTGTCCTGCTGCTTAGTGGGAGACATGGAAAGGGACAAAAGACCCAGAAACACAAACACGTCTTCAGAGATGGAGCTCAAAAGTGCTGAAGATGAGCACGCTGCTATGGGGAAGCTGGGGCAGACGTGGGTTATGCTGTGTCTCACTTCCCGTTTCCATCAAATTCACCCCAAGATAAATTAGATAGGAGGAGGGGCGAAAAAGTTGATTTTCACCCAGCTGTCCGAGGCAAGCAATTCCTTTTTACAAACTACCACTGAATAGGTCTCATGGTCAGTACACTCAGCGTAGTGTAACTAGGAGGAGATTTTTCTGTAGGACAATATTGATTTCAAAGTGACAGATCGAACCAGAAAATTTCCATCCGAGCTGACATGTATTTCAGCTTTTCATTTCAGGTGATGCAATGTTTCATTCTTAATTAGCATTTTGAGGTTTGTCCTTCTAAACTGCTTCCTTAAATTGTTTTTCTTCCATTTTGCATAGCAGCTTTCTCTTCCCTTTGGGCTGGAGATAAGCTTTGGAACATCGGAATTTCTTTGGGATGGAGGTTGCTTTTGAAATCTAAAATATTTACCTGTCCTCTTCCTCCTACACTGGCAGCCTATAGACATCCGCTCCGCACAGCCTGCGCTGCCCTGCGTGGCACGAACAGCCAGGCGTCCCCGCGAGGGGCCAAGGCCTCTGCAGGGGAAGGGTCTCTCTAACCCCCCTCTGCTTTTGGGACTCGTTGTCTCTTTTCCAAAGCACCTTGTGTCCCTGCGGAGAGGCAGCCCGTCTTCCAGGGCAACTAAACAGGGATGAGCTGATGCATTTCCTGTACTACGGGATTGATTTGGGGCTTCAGCTATAAATCCTAAAAAGCTGGTTATATAATTTACATTCCTTCTGCATAATAGATATTCATGCATTTATTAAATCCACATATTTCTGCAGGGCTGCTTTCCCTTTTGCTCTGAAAATCTTTGTCCTGCTGATGCCTCCTTTAGTAATAGTTGCTCTAGAGACAGTTTCAAAACCCTGGATAGAATAATTCACACCTGTCTGCAAATAAGGCTTTTTTGGTGCTGAATGTAACAGTGTGACTGTGAAAGAAGCACAAAACAGGGATAATGAGTCAATTATTCCATGGCTAAATTCCACTTTCCTTTCGGAGCACCAAGACACTCAGTGTCAGCGCTGAACCCCCTCCCCCGGGCGCTCGTGCCCTCCTTCTGCCGCGTGCGCTATTCGGATCCCACCAAGTCCTTTCTCCTCTCACATCCCGCAGACCTTTGCTGCACTCTGCAGCAGGGCCGGAGGATCCCTGGGCCCCTCGGAGCAGGCGGCTCCGCTGGCTCCTACCCCACGCCCTGAGCATGGGACCTGGCTCTGCGATGGGCTCTGCATCCGTGGCCGAGCGCCCTCGGCCTCCCAGCCCCGCGGGTGCCGGCTCCCACGGGAGAGGGTTCGCGTGATGCTCCTGGCTGAAGCAAGGTGCTGCCAGGTCAAGCACAAAAAGGCCAGCTGCTTTGCGAAAAACATTTTTCAAATAGAAAATTATGCAGGAGGGCTCCGTGCCTTGCACCACGCAATATTTTCAGGTTCAGGGGGTTCAGATCATGAGGACAGCAGACCTTAACGGAGTCCATCTACTTTTTCTTTGAGAAAGGGGAGGAGGAAAAGTTCTGGTACATTGTGGAGCCAAATGTGTATGTGAAATTTCTACAGTACTTCCTGCTGTGGTAGAAATGTTCAGGGTCTCCCATCCCAAAAGCAACTGAAAATGATCAGACTATGTATGACTGTTAATAAAGCTGTTCTGATAATTCCTCTGGCAGCACATTTGCTCCATAAGGAGAGAAGTGGTGATGGATATTATGCATGCGGAAGCTTTATAAGTTTGAAGGATGCCTTAATTTGCCTTCAGTAGCTAAGGCCCCTGATTACCCGAGGTCACTAATGCTGCCTTGGCACTCTCCATCGTGTAGAACATCAAATCTAGTGTCTTGGCCAAATCCTCTTCTGTCAGGCTGGGAGTCCCAAGCAGAATGCCTGCAGCGCGACATGCAATGATCTGTGACACACCGAGTTCATCCCAGTAACAGCTTCATTTGTACATCAGTGGCATTAAACACTTGTCCGGTTATCCGTCCAAATTATGCTAATGACCGTACAGTTGCGGTGAATGAAATTAATTGTCCAAAACATTGAGCACCTTCTCCAACCAGGAGCTGGAAGGTGCTGAAGCAGGTGCATCTCTCCCTTCCTGCCACCCGCTAAGGGCCTGATTCCCACAGCTCTGTCTCACACGGGAGAGCGCAGCGCGATCCATTTCCCACAGCAGACTGGAGCATTCAGTGGTCCCATGAAGGGAAAACTCATTTCCAAACAGAAACTTGGTATTTTCTGTACATCCAGGAAAGCGATGATTTCAGCTTTTTGACTGCAGAAAGTGAATAGAAAGGTTGAACTTCAGCTAATCTCTCAAGCATAGTTGCTATGCTCCGTAATGTATCGACAGTTAAATAGAGAATCGAAAACCTTGGGGTCAGTGCAGCAAAGGCCATTTTATTTTCACTTCTAAAATATTGAATCCAGTGAGCTATGAAAGTGAGTAATTGCCCATGCCTTTATTTAACATATGAAGTGACAAAAGAAGATGAACTTTCCGTCTAGCGACGAGACTGTCCTCTTCACAATCTGCATTACCAAAAGCATCGTCTAATCCATTTTTAACCTGATAGTGAGCATGCTACACCCTGATGGCTTCGGGGTGGATTTCAAATATTAATGGCATGCAAGGAACAAAAGATAAAGATGCCTCTCACCTCTGAACAACAGAGGCACTGTGCAATACGTGATAGTCAGCAGCTCTCTAGTAATTCAGTGACATTTTGGCATTGCCTACTTTGCTCTCATCACTGCGTTTCGGTATCAGGTTTCCCCAGGTCAGCAGCAGACTGACATGACAGACAGATGATTTCAGATAATTTCACTGTATTTTTACCTGTGACGTAGACCCATTCAAAGAGAAAGACAGACAACTTATTTCCCTTTTCACAAATACAGCATAAAAGACACGAGTGAAACCTGCTGTGCTTTGGATGCTTATGATAAATCCAAGACACCAGCTTGGATCTCTCTAAACCTATATAGAGCTGTCAGTAAAGAGAAGGAAAGAGTCAGGGAGTAGATTAAGCTGATCATTCACTTTGAAGATGATTTTATCTACTATGGGATTCACCTGACCATTGCATTTATAATTTTTTAAGAGTATATTTGAAAAATACTGGTTGTTGCCACTCTTCTCAAGACATAATGACTGGTGTCTCCCTAGGATCCTTGGAAACAAGGACACTTTGCAGCTTCAAAGATTTTTGGTCAATCTCAGAGCTGTCAGAACAACACAAACCAGAGCTGTATTCTTGGAGTTCTTCCCTTTTCCTATTGTTTTCAAGACATTTCTCATAGTGCCCTATGTATTGTACACTGCAGACCTAGTGCTTAAAAACTGGTTTTCTCTTTCACTTAAACACATGCACATGCACACTCCTGTTAACCCAAAGTAAATCTCATTTTCATCTAATAAGCAAAACTTTTAGGACAGGATACACAAAATAAATTGCACAAAATACTGCAGAGGTTCATGGCAGGCCAGGTCATAATAAGTAAAGTGATATATTTTGTTGTTCTTTATAAGTTCAGCCCTGGGGTAGGAGTTAGGAGTTACTGAATCCAACTGAATCCATACTGAATCCATAGGAGTTACTGAATCCAACTTAAAAGGAATGACTGCAGTGCTGGCCAGGAGACGTTCGTCACACGCCGCGTGGAATTAGTGCGATTAGGGGCCCGAAAAGAAGCGCTCGTAGCCGCCTCAGTGCCTGGACATATGTCCAGAGAACGACAGCAGCATTACGGTTGGAAAAGACCTCCCAGATCATCGAGTCCAACTGAGCTTCTGCCTCTTGGGCACCCAGGTCCATGCCTGGAGCTACTGGCACTGGAGGAATGGAGCCCATTTTGCTCTATAATAGTTCTATTTCTATATGCATTTGCTCTCTAAATAAATATCCTTATCCTCATGAACAGACTGAGCTTTCACCCATCGGCAGCAGAGGAATTTCTCCTAGCAGTGACACTGAAGAGGTTGGAAAGGCTGAGAGAAGTGGGGAGAATATTGCTCAGAAAAGGTTCAAGATAATTGAAAGATGTCTGCCGTCAGGGAAAATTAATAATATTATTCTCCTTTTAAAACCAAAGATTTCTCCGGTGCCTTTTTTTTCCTTCAAGTGAAAGAAGACCTTTGTGGTTGGTGCTACTCTAGGTCACGAAGTGACAGGAGCGCTCTCAGATGAAAAATATGGAGCACTTTAAAATTCCAGTTGGTTGTGCGTGGGGTCACTGTATCATAGTACAAAGCCTGACTATTAAAAAGGAAAAGGAGAGTGTTCCTTCAAGGTTGGCATCACCCTCCTTAGAAGTTCTCAGCTCAGAAAGTGCAAATCTCAAGTTTTGTTTTCCATAGCAGCTGGTTTACAAGCTGGGTCTTTAGCATCTTCTCTCTTCAAAGGCAGCGAGACAACGCGAGTTTCCAGTAATTGTGGATAATCACAGAGCAGTAAAGGAGAAAGAGATACTCTATTAAAAGTAATAAAGTTTTATATGCTGCAAACTGCCACCTCCTGCCATGGGCCAACACGAACAGCGATGCCAGAGCAGATCTGCCTGCAAGAGCTCGGCTCTGCCCCGATGCTGGAGCATCACGGAGAGAAAACGAAACCGGCGGGAACCGCTGGGAGGAACGGGGTCTGCAGCAGCTCGTACCCAGCTCGGGGCAAGCAGGAACGGGCTTGCTCGCACGTGTGCAAGCAATTTACCAAATGCCAGATTTTCCCCTGCTCTTGACAGATCCAGGAAGGTGTTTTTACTCTGCTGTGGTGTGAGCTCCTCCTGGCCTGCGCAGGGGCTGGGGCGCAGCTTCCCATCGCGCCCTTATGTAGCAAAGCCTTGGGTGCCAGGGACTTGTGACGGGGTCCTGCTGCACACTTCTCAGATGTGCCACACTTTTCCTGAGGAATGCCCTGACGCAAGACGCTTGCCTTGAAATTGCCTCTCATTTAATATTTTCCTTCACATTCTGCATCATGGCACTGGTAGAGATGACACAATTTCAGCTGTTTATAAGAGGCCATGTCAAGAAACATAAATGACAACAAAACAGCTTATACAAAGATCAGATCTAAAAGGAATTCCCCTCTGGTAGCCCCATCTTCCATGGATTTATTCATGACCTACCTCCTTGCAATTTGCAAAGAACTATACTCTTTTGTCCTTTTTTATTATTTTTCTACCTTTTCTTAGTTCCTATTTGCTTTTCGTCTCTTACAAGACAA
Organism: Nothocercus julius; assembly: GCA_013398735.1. NCBI lineage: Eukaryota > Metazoa > Chordata > Aves > Tinamiformes > Tinamidae > Nothocercus > Nothocercus julius. Next base: position 4,076,884 of record VZSV01000060.1, on the reverse strand, counting down.
GTACCTTTCTGCTCCTCATTTCAGCAAATATATAGAGGAACAAGGGAAACTGCAGCACAGAATGACGGGATCATTGGGAGCACAGAGCAGCGTCTGTAAAAGGAGTGAGGAGGTAGATTTGTGATTTAATTGTGGGATTTGTCGGTACCCAGACCTCATCCTCAGTGCATCACCAGCAACAGCAACCTGAACATTTGCTGGATTTAGTGTGATGTTGAGAGAAACGTTGATAAAAGCTGCTGGGCAGGCCTCAGGAAAAGCAAAAATAATGATGAAATCTGGGGAAAGCCGGAATCAGGGCTATGCACAGCGATCACACGTAGGATGGGGGTTTCTCACATAAAACGATGAGAGCAGAGACGCGGCCAGACTGAAGCAGGAGCAGAGCGGAGCTCCTGGGGAGCAGGACGTGCTTCAAGAAGAGCCTAATGACGGTGGATGCCTTAGCTGAGCAAGTGGAGGCTGCACAAGGACGTGATTGCTCTCTGCAGGCACATCAAGGGGAAAAGATCAAGGAGGGCGGAAAAAAAAGCAATTTATTCCAGAAATATTTTTGGCATAAGAACAAATGATGATAAACTGGCCATGAATAACTATATTCCTCAAAAGCATGATCTTGACATCAGAAAAAAATCCCTAAACATTGCAGCATTCAGATTGATGAACGGCCTTCCAAGTGGAGCAGCTTCCAAGCAAGCAACATTTCTGCTTTTAACCTCAAAGAGTTCTTAAAAAGGAATAATTTGCTGTGATATCTGGGCATTGGACTTGGAGCAGGAGCACCGGACTAGCAACAGCTTAAGCATTAACGACAGAAAAATAACTTACATTAGGTCTAGTGGACGTAATCTATAATATATTAAAATTGATTGCATCTTTGCAAGGTAAGTGCACAAACTCCTCGGGCAGACAAGGAAATGCGCTATTTTGGTTGGAATGTTTTTATAAATGACTGGACTCACTCCTTTTCCTATATGCTTTCTTATAAAGTAAAGTTTGTTCAGTATATGCTTCAACAGAAACTAGATACCAAACATATTTATCTACTGACTACAGTAATAGAACAACATGTTTAATGCTCTTGACTTTGGGAAGGGTGAAGAAGTGGAATTCAAACATAGGGATTTAAAAAAAAAATAAATGTAGGGATTTATTTGTAGTTCGTAGTTTGTAGGGATTTAGTTTTGTAACTACTGTAAGAGTAATTTTCATAGAACTACTAAAAAGAGACAGTACCATTAAAATAAAACAGGACATTATCTTTTTTAATCTCAGTCATAGCAAAAATTTTTACAATGAAAGTTTACGTTATGGAGAAACTTTTGGCTTGGCTGGGATGTCAACATGGACCTGGTATGGAGGGCCAGAAAAGTACGTTGAGAGCCCACTTGTGTGAGATCTAAATTCTGCTCTAGCTCATAAAATTTCATAGGTTTTCTACTATTTTTCATTTCCATTTTTCTCATTTAGAGCAAGCCATTTTCCAAAAAAATCTTCACATGAAGTAATCACAAATCTGTTTTTCCCACAGCATTCATTTTTGTTTTCTTCTTGAAGTCCTATAATCTGTGTTTGTAACAGACTACAGGAAAACAGACCAACACTCATTTACAAGTACATTAGACTTAAAAGGCAACAAAATGATCCATAAGTGCAGAAATATGTTCTACCAGCAAATGGTTGAGAAAATTGTATGCATTTGAGAAATGCCTTTGGAATTTCTAATCAAAGCCTCTGAATATGTGTTCAGTTTTGCGGAGCACCGTGCAGCAACTCCCGCCACGTTTAGGGATCATGTGCAAAGCTCAGCAGTGACACGGGATATTGCTTTTCCCATGTAGGATTCCTGGCCATGAGATCATCCCTCTTTTCCGTGGCACAAGGAGTGGGATTATTCAGGAGCACCTTGCTCTGCACAGCGCCCGGTTCTCAGCATCCCTGAAACCAGGCTCTTCCCTGGCCCCATTATCCCAGGTATTATTTATGCCCTGGAACATTTCCTGGTGGAACCGAAGGGAAATGCTTGAATGATTTTCCCAAAGGAATGTGCATCCAAGCAGTCTAGGCGACACCTTAGGGAAAATAGGGACAAAGAGACACTGAGCAAAATCCAGATTTAAATGGATCCGCATGTGCGCACAGCTCGTGTTTGCCTTGGTGCCTTGGTGCCACCGTCGTGCTGCGGGTACCGGCGACAGTCCGTTCCTTGCACACTACATCCTTTGCTTACACAGCTCCCCCTGCAATCCCCAGGCCTTGGCCTTAGACGCCAGATGAGGGTCTGTTGACTGAAGCACCAGCTGCAGCAAGCAGCACATACAGAACAACTGTGGTTTGCCAGAACTGCTAAAGAGTCCGAGCAGAGGTTATAGGAACCAGGCAGCCAGGGGGAGCAAAGAGCAGAGGGAGCCGCTCGGGTCAATCCTCGGGGCCAGGGCCGGGAGGAGCAGCTTTGCCAGCACCTGCATTTCGTCGTGTGTCCTGCACTAAGCTCTAGTGCTGGACATGCCGCGGTGCAGCCCCGATCGCTGTGGCGCATGTAAACTGTCTGCTGCAATAAATCCTGTGGTGCATGTAAACCGTCTATGGCAATAAATCTCAAACCACCCCGTAAGAATGCCTGGAGCCCCGCGGAGCTGCAATCCCTTGAGAAATGAGTGCAGAGCACATCACCACGATGCCAGGCCAGCAATCCGGGCAGCTGGCGACGCCTCCCCGCTGCCTCTCAACGTGTCCTTGATGTCACGGAAGATGGAAATGTCCTATTTGTCCAAGGGAAGTGGCGAGGCGGGAACCATCCATCTCTGCTTGTGCAGCGCCCGCTGCGAACCCGCCGCTCTCCGGAAAGCTCCCGGGCTCTGCGGTTATATGTGTGAGCTATGGCCCTGCCTGCAGGAAGATGGACAGGAATCCTGCGTTTTCCCCTAAGAGCAGTGGCAGGGAGTGGGGGTTTCAATGGCACAGGACCGAGAGTCAGGGACAGGGATGTCCTGCCTTTAATTCCCAGTAAAGATGATTTTCCAAGGTACGGGCACCAGGCGAGCAGGGCAATGTGCAGGCAGGAGGCTCCGGAGGGTGTGATGGGGTCGCACACGTGTGGCTATGGTGGGACGGGCTGAGCCTCTGCCTCGGGGGTCGGGACGCCGCCACGCACGCGTGCGCATGCACATTCGCAGCAGCACGGATGGTACGGCAGCAGCTCCCGCACTCCCGTTGGAAGGAAAATGTCCTCCAAAGGAAAAAGTAACAAATAAAAAAGGTGCAGAAAGTACCAAAGGACCTAGGGAGATCTCTGGAAGGAGCAGCCTGCGCAGGACGTCTGCAGCGGGAAGCCTTGGGAAAAGGCCTTGGGGAGCTGCCTTGGTGCAGCAGACGAGGCCCCTGCGCTCGGTGCTCTGCTGCCTCCGCCATCGGAGGTACCGGCAGAGACGGGCCCAGGAGGCCCCCACTGACCCTGCAGACCAAGGGCCGCCAGGAAACAGCCACCCTGATGTTTTGAGGCTGAACCTGGTGACCTTGAAGGTCTTTTCCATCCATAATGATTCTGTGTAACTTGGCCCTGCCATCAGCGGATGGGAACCGCACGTGTCCACTGCTCCTTCCCCACCAAAACTGCTTCAGCTGCAGGGGCCCCAGTGAGGCGGCAGGAGGAGGCAGCACCCAGGGACCCGGCCCACTGTTCCCAGCTGCAAATTAAGTATTAAAATAAAGGGGTAATGTTAACACACCGGCTACCTGCTGACAGCAGGCATGCTAAGTGCCAGGCAGTGCTATTGACCCTGGAATCACTTGGCTTTGGGTGCAATGGGAGTCGGCGCAGCCGAGAGCCGCGCGGCAGGTCCGCGAGCAGCCCGGGCGGGAGGGCGCCGCTCCCAGCGGATCCGGTTGAGCCCTGTGCCGAGGAGAGGAGACCTGGCAGCTTGTCCACCACGGGGAAGGGGCACCCAGCCGACAGACAGACAGCCCGCCCCTGTTCCTCTGCTTCGCTCCCAAATCACTTAACCCCCCCAAATGTCTTAAAAATATCCTGAAAATAAATTGGTAGGTATAAGTCAAGAAATGGACACAGGAAATTCTTCATATTACTGGTGTCACGGGGTTTTGGTCTGGCTCATTTGGATTATTTTTATTTTAGTATAGTAGCAAAAAAAAATTCCCATAAAATATGAGTTGATATTGAAATGAAATCTGTCAGAACAAAAACCTAAATCAAATTTGCAGGCAGAACAGAAGTTTTATTAGGAACTGGGAGGGTAAAATTTGTATTTAAAAATCCTGTTAAGTGGTAAAAAACATTTACTATTCATGGCAGATGTCAGTGACACTTACAAAGCGTTTCAGAGCTATATATGAAAAATGCGGATCTTCTCTGTGAGGTCCCCCTATAGCACTGTCCCGGTGCAAGACCTGTCCCTGGGGCTGCAAAGCTGCCCACAGCAGGAAGGCAGGGGCTGTTGGCCTCTCTGATCAACTGTCGAACGACCTGAAAGCAGTTGCTGATCAACCACTTTGCATTTTAAAAGCACTGCTGCTCCAGTGCAAAGAGGGGCTCCGCTGCTGCCTTTCCTTATTTTGTGAACCTAAGTTTCCGTCTCAAAAGGTTCTTAAAATATTTCAATTACAGAGATGATTCTCCATTGGAGATTAAATAAATTACCGAGAGCTATACTCGCATGCAATAAAGCGTACATCTCAGCTTATCAAAGGCAGAGGACTATTTTCATCAACACAGGAAAAAGTAAAAGCAAAGCAGGCAGACGGAGAATAAAAAATCTCCAAGAAAAGAGTATGACATGGTTTTGATTCAAATATACTGCCTCATGCTCACGAAGGGGCAGACGGAGGATTTAAAAAAATAAGACTTCTTTTTCCTTGCCATTTGTTTGTGACTGCTGGAGAAAAGGCAGCTGCTAGAGGGCTGCAGGATGGTCTGAGGCGGAGGAGCAAGAGCAGAAGTGCTCCTGTGACAGGAGAGGGTGACCCGTAACCTGTCACACAGACTCATCCCCAAAGGAGCCATCAAACCTCGTGAAGACCCAACAGGAGCCACCGAGCTCCTGGCTAAATCACAGCGAATTTTCCACTCCAAACATGGGGACGTCTTACCTGGACAACTCTTCCTTCTCAGCCAGCTCACACATCTCTGCAGAAGTTCAGCTTTCCAGCTGATTTCCCTTGCCCAAAAGGACTTTCTTGAAAATATTGTTTTTCCTTTAGCCCTCTAGGTTTCCTTTTTATTTCTTTTCCCAGAATTGGGGAGCACCATGATGATATCAGTCTCTATGCAGACCCTACTGGAGAATTATGAAATGTGAACATTAATTAAGAACCTTCTAGCAGTAAGTGCAGAAAATGACTCCGCTGGAGGCTCCTTGGAAGCTGGGGTGGAATGGCAAAAAATGCCCTTGCATTTTATGTTGTTCTGGGTATCCCGGGGCAATATCCTAGGGCGGGTTGGCCCCCTCCAAACCGGACACGGATATCGAAGGACCTCGATTACCCCCGGAGCGGAGAAGGGACCTGCACGCGTTTCTGGTGCGTTGTGTGCCCGGGGAGACGCGCGGGCAGCAGCGACCCAGCACAGGGCCCCGAGGGGCGGTGGCAGCAGCGGGGCTGCGCGTGGGGCCCCTCGCCCGGGCGATGCGCCCGTGGGCGCTGCTCCGAGCGGGACCCCTGCGTCCCAGCAACGTGGCCTCCCCGCGCAGACATTCGCTTGCTCATTGCAGCGCTTTTCCGCTCTTCCTCTCTCCCTTCTGCTCCTAGCCCACCTATGCTGGCTTGCTTGTTTGCAAATAAGGCCGAGTACCAGTTTTCTAAAGCACTAATTAACTGATATGGTGCTATCCACAGAGAAGTTATAACTGGCAGAATGAAGTAGTAATGCAAAAGAGCATCAATCTTCCTGCAGTGCTAAATCCACCCACACAAGTGGTTAAGACAGACTAGAGAGGTTGAGCCTACGAGTTAAAGCTGTGTCCTCGGAGAAGCGGATTCAGGCAGCTTCACACGAACAGCCTTAAGCGAGCCGGCGAGACTGAGGCGGGGAGCCAGAAGTTGCCCTCTCAAGACCAGGTGGACCCTGCTGTGGCTCACCTTGGTCCCGACATCCCAATGAAGAAGTAAAGGGAGACAAACACTAACTACGGTTATATTGCTGAGGTATTTCCAACATCTGGTGCTTTGAAACTACACTGAGGCAAGGAAGACGCCTTCAGAAGTATGGCAAACACTGCGACAACTGACACAAGGAACTGCTCTTCCTTCGTTCCAACAACACTGAATCAGAAGAGTTCTTATTTTCAGGGTCAGTGCTCAAAACTATTACCTTTTAGCACTGAATGACCTGATGAGCCGCAGAGCTGGGCGGAAGAGGCACTGTTGGTGACTGCTGGTGCAGAGAGGAAAGATCGGAGCACTGCCAGTGATGGAAAGGCTCGAGAAGAAGAGCTCTGCTCATACACACTTGCCATGGAGCTATCAGTCCACTCAGTCATTATGGCATCCAGTAGGGAAAATAGGAAAAAAAAATCTTGTTTTTTTTTGTCAAATATAGAATTGGATGCAGCCCCAGATGCCTGAAAACTCACAGAATCCCCAGAATGAAAATTGAAGAGAAAGCAGCCATATGATACGAGACTCAAGGAGCTGCTTCCAACCTCATCTGACATAAACTCAATGAACAAATTGGAGATCAGGGGAAGAGATCTGAAGGGAACAGTCGTGCATAAAAAAGGTTTCATATACCAAGTGGCTGGAAGCTGATGTTGTACAAACTCATCTCAGACATAAGATGCAGTTTCCTTGGGACCAACATTCCCAAGAGCAGAGGATGGGCCACAGCACGGAACCAGGGGATCCACCCATTCGGAGCCGTCGGGAGCCGCTCGCCTTCGCTCAGTCCAGCCAGCTTAGCCCATATGGCACCCAGCTGACCAAAGTGTCCCTGCATTTGTTTGTTTTTTCCATAAGAAAAAAATACACTGTTGATGCAAAAGCACTAGTATGAGTGAGTGACTGTTGAAAAGATGGTGAGCTATTAGTTTTTTCACTAACAGGTAGTAAGGAAAGACTTTTTTTTTTTCTTAATACAGTAAAGAAAACACGCCAGTAGTTACAACACTTAGGTAGTCACAGAATCGCTGCATCCTGGAGGGCCGCAGGGACCCAGGAGGGCTCTAGCCCAGCCTCTCGCTCCAGGTGAGATCAATGCTCAATTCCAAGCCGGCTTCCCAGGCCTTTGTCCAGGAGGCCTCAAAAAGCCCTTCCAAAGGCCAGAGCTCCATGGAGGTGCTCGCAGGAAACCTTCCAGAGCCTCACCAGGTATAGCAACATCCCAGCATCAAATAGCAGCTCTCCGGTCAGGAGGTAAACGAAAAAGAACTGAACTAGAAAAGAAATGCCTTTGTTAAGAACACATGTTCTCTGGAACTGCAATCAGACCACCCCAAAATGGGAGAGCTTTAGCATGAAAAATAGCAAGTACATCTCAGACATTAAGACAACGCTAGATCTTAATGCCTGAAGCAAAGTTCTTTCTTGCAGGAAACAGAGATGATTCATTTTGCTTGACCTTATTCAGGGGATTTTAGATAGCTCTTTTTTTCTTGCCTGGTTAAACAGCTTCATTTTTGTTTTGCTTTGCACTCTTTTGTCTCTTTTTGTCCCTTTATTTCTTTTTCACTATTATGGAAGTTTAAAAAAAGAACTGTGATAGGGAGAAAATATTAAATATTAGGTGCCAGTGAAATTAAATCTTTCTATTAAAGTAAATAAAACTAATCATTTCTATATATAAACTAAATTATCCATGAAAAGTTCTCATTTTCTTTAGAAATCTTTTTTTTGTTGGTAATAATACTCAATGAGCTCTATAGATCCTGTAAAAAAAAAAAAAAAGTTTTAATAAAAATTACGTATTCTCATGCCCAAAAAAAAAAAAAAAAAAATCCTCTCTTTGGGTCGCAATCCAGTGTTGCCACCTCCACTCCTGTTTAACCTGGGGCCTCCCAAGCCCCCCAGGCCTTGTCAGCGCTTCAGTCGTGAATCCGGGATTGTCCTAAGAATCGGTTGTGTCGATGCTCCTAAAAGAAACCCTGGATTGCCCAGAGGCTCTTGGGCTGTGTCCTTTGAAATGGGCCGTCCCTTTGCACATCGAAGATCTCTGCTGGCGCAGACGGAGGGTTTCCGGGCACCCCAATCCAGCCCCGTGGGCCCTTTATGGAGAGCACGGAGGGATTTTGGCAGGAGCCGCTCTCGGCAGCAGCTTCTCGCTCTTCCCAGCCGGCTGCCGAGGGCCTGGCTAGCGAGCCCTGGTCCTGTACGGCGGGACAAACACGGGTGTTCTCATCAGCCCGGTCTTATGAGTGAAATAACTACCAGGGAAATTACGGCTATAATTTAATAATATACTGTTATATTTAAGGTTGCCTGATTTCCATTATAAAGCCTATTTGCACCATAATTCAGCTGTAAAGATGGCTTTGCCTGAACTTTTGTAAGAGACCTGGCACTGTATGCTGAGCCACATGTGTTTGATTAGTCTATAAAATAAATTAATTTGCTTATTTTTCTATATTCTAAAGATATTTGGCTGAAATTTTTTTTTTGAACTGTTGTCAAAAAAATATTAATTGGTATTTATTTTTAGGGCTGTTTGCATGATTTAGGGATAATTTAAAATAATCTGTTTTGGTATGAATCTTCTTTTCCCATGTAAACATGGATATGATTTTCTTAATGTAATTTATCTTATATATATAGTAGCCATCCTGGCTTATTTCATGGAATATGTGACTTTGTAAATAGATGCACTCAAGACTTCCTGGTAAATAAAACCAGGATATATGCGCTTCTTAATGCAGAATAGGCATTAGAAACTGCCTAAAGAAAGTCTTAACCCAATTACATTGTAGTCTGCAAGAAATAAACATAAGGATTTAGAAGGTTTCTCAAGAAGGGCATAACCAGAAGTAAATAAAGTATCTCAAAACACGCAATATCTATGAGAGAAATTCTGTGTTTCCAAAGGCAACTGATCCTGACAGGAGGATCAGTCTCAGCCAAGAGGTAGCTCTGTATGGAAAGGGGAGAGGGAGGGAATGTGTTTTTGTGGATTGTTTTTAAAGAATCTGCATAATTCCAGTTATTATAAATTATTAGACAAATTCTGAGACATAAAAGCTAATTAAAAAAAAAAAGGCATTTTGCACTTGTTTTTCCCCACATCAACCAAACAAAAGTTTAAGAAGTAACTTTGATAAACATCTACCACTTCCCAACATGGATCATTTTCCTCTTATCTGCATTATTTGGGCAATTGCTAAAATGCCTGAATCATTATTTTCTCAGAACTTCCTTACAACTACTTAGCAGAAGCAGTGCAAGAAGTGAGAAGCACCATTTTTTTTTTTAAAAAAAAAAGCTGTTTGAACCTAAATGGTGGCTTTGTGCGAGTATATGAAACACTGCTCAGGAATGACCCAGGGCTCCCAAATCGTAGTGCAAAGCAAGGCAGAGCTGGAATATATATATAGACACATATGTATGTATAGAGGCTCCTTCACAAGCGGATAGTCCTTAGATCTAGGCAGAAAAGCAGCGGGGAGGCAGTTACAAAACGGAGTTAACTCTTGTAACCGTGATGAACTTTTCGACACAACAAAAAGCAGCGATCCACTCACCCCGGTCACGGCTCCTCTCCCTTGTTCATGGAGCTGCAATCTGGGGCTAAAACAGACCAGGAGTGCAAGTATAACCTGCATAACTTTTCATCATGAGAACCATTTATATCAATACAGCAACACGCTGGAAGCAGTAGAGGAAGATAGATGGATATTAAACACATTCCGCCTCCGTCTGTCAGCTGCTTGTTTCGCCTTATCCTGTCTCTGGACAGAGATCCACGCAGCCGTTGCTCGCAGTGCTGGCACTGGGGCAACTCCATCCATCTTAGTTTCACTGACATTTTATATTTCTTCAGCAACAGCATGCGATGGTATGTATGTGTGTGTATATTTATAGCTACCCACCTATATATGCAGATACATAGGTTTTTAAAGTTCAGGACTCCATAAATTTTTTTTTTTCTCCAGAGTCTCAGGAATATTACTACACACGGAGTCTGCTGGCAATCCTGGCACAGGACAATGCGATTTTATAACAGCGGGGGTGCTGGGGAAGCAGGAGGTCCCTGGGCACGGCCGTGGGGATGGAGGTGGGACATCAGTGATGAATGTCCCCGGCTCCGTGCCGAAAGGTGAGATTTCGTGGAATAAAACTGAAAGATCTGCACTGAAAACCATTCTTGACAGTGCCTAATGCTGCTGGCAGCACGCACAGCTCTGAGTAGAGGCTGGGATATTTATAGACAGGTATGGATGCTTGTTTGCTGTGCCTGTAATCCCAGCTTTGAATAAATTAGTTAAAATTAAGCAGTTAGATCTTAGCTCGCCTAAATCACTAGTTGCATGTTTAATTTCCCCCACATATGAGACGATACAGAACGAAGTGGAGGAAAAGGAGCTAGCAGGACTCCGCTGGCGCCCGGGACTCAGGGTCGCCCTGCGCTCCGGGCACCGTGTGCGGCGGGGGCCTCGCGGCGGCTCTTCCCGCCCTTCCTGCTTGCTCCCCGCAGGGCCTGGCCGCTCCATCCCTTCCCGTGCTCCGGACACCTCCTCTGCTCCAGGGAGCTCCAGCAGGTTTGGGGCAGATTCCCTGTATCTGCTGTCACAGTCCCCACTGCCCTTTGCACTGCTGCAGCATCTGTGCTCCCGGCGCCAGCGCCGGGGCCTTGGGAAGCACAGGGCCCATCGGAAGATGCTGCTTCAAATTTAAGTGAAGGGGGAAAACAAAAAGGCAAATCTTGATGGGCTGAAACTGAATGTTCATGGTGACCAGGGGAAGGGGGAACGGGGAGGTAGGGACGGGCTTTTCCTGCAGTCTGGATCCACGTCTCCGGCGTTTTCCTGAGCCGTGAGCCCCATGAAGCCGGGCTGGGGCGGCCGCTCCGGTGCTCGCTCCCCAGTGCGGCGTCACAGCTCCGCAATGGGCTTTGCCATCACCAGCCTGCCAGATTTAGGTAAAATCAGACAAGGCAACGGCTGCTAACTCCGCTTCTTCCTGCCAGAAGCCCATGACCTGTTTGGGAATTACTCAAACAGAGGATTTGTCCATGCAGGAGCAGCCCAGACACCCACCTTGCTGCTATGGGACATTATTTGGACAACAGTGCTTGCAGTGACACCTTCGTCACTGCCTGTCGTTCCCAAGGCTGTTGCTTCTGTCACTGCTCCGGGCCGGGGAAGCCACGGAGCAGTCGGCCCTGAGCGAGGACATTGCAGGATAGATAACCCTTTGGCGAGGAAAAAATGCCATAAATCCCCCCGACGACGTGCAGACGGAGCCGGAGCATTCGTCTGGCTGACAGATTGACGCTGCCCGACACCGCTGGTGCTGCTGCGGCCCGCGGAGCCCCGCGGCGCGGCGCTCACCCCTGCCCTGCCGCGCTGACCGCGCCACGCCGAGGCAAAGGAGGCCAAAACGGAGCGGTTCTGCCACGGGCAGCCACGGCCCGAGAGCCGAGCGGGCCGCCTTCAGCCAGGTGCCTAGTTCACTTGGCTAAAAAGTGCAATTTGCAAAACGGGGCTGAATTCTGAGCTTTGCTGCTGTTATCATTAAGGTGGAGTTTATTTTCAGGAAATTTCTGAATCTTTAATGTAGAGCATAGTTTATACATATTTTTTTATCGCAAAAATGTTGTTTTAATTGGAAATTCTGCCGTTTTCATTTCGTTTTCTAATTCTGAGCTCGCCGTGACATGGTTCTGACTTCAATTTTCACTAGGAAAGAACCTGTATTTACTTCCAGTTTCCCGTTCACCACCCTTTTCCTACCAGTGCTTTTGGGTTGACCTTCCAAATAAAACCCTCCATTATGGGCAGACTCTCCTGGCCCCGAGAGGGCAGCAGGGTGAGGAAAGCCCTCGCTTTGAGGAGCCCTGACTGCAGGCAGCCTCTGCCGCCTGACACCCCCTCCAAACGGACTCCGCGAGGGGCAGCGAGTGCTTCTGCACATCCGTGATCACTTAATTAAAATGAGGATTGGAGCTAATTATGACAAATCAGTGGCTTCCATCGCAGCTTAAGGGCTTGGCACGCAGCACAGAGTGGTTATTTCCCCCCTCCCTCCATCTATATCCATATTCTACATCTCTACTAAGACAATCGTGTATGAATGAGGTCCGTATGTAAAGGTTACTCACCTTGACTTTCTGCAGCGCAGACAGGGACACTATCAAGCAAATGAATAATCAGCCAGACTGACCTTAAATTCAAAATTGCAGTTTTTATTGCAATGTGTTCTTCCTCATCCTGCCTAAAATTAGGCCCTGAGGCTAACAGGAAAGGACACCTTTTTGGGGGGAGAAAAAAATACCATAAATTTTGAAGTATCGAGGATAATTTCTGCAACCTCTAGTCTGATCTGATTCTAAATGAATATGCAAGGGACTTTCCACTGATTTAAAAGAAAGTTACGATTCTGGCAAATTTTTCCCCTGCAATTAAACATTTGCCAAACAAAACTGGAATTTGTTTAAAACTTTATTCCAGTCTCACAGAAGAGCCCCCGGCGAGGAGAGCAGGCTAAGGAAGCAGCACTGTGTGCTTTTAGTTCACCCGAGCAAAAATGACTTTTTACATCTGCCGATGTTTATATCAGATATATTCTATTTTTCATTTGTGTATATACTGAGTATTTTAAAAAAGCAAACCAAATCTCCTCCAATCTTTTTCAGGAGTAATACACTTATTTCCATTTCCCGACTATAGCAGATAACCTGTGAGAAGCATTTTATTCTGCCTTATGTATGGAATGTAAACACTGTATGTACAAAAAAAGATTCTCTCAAGGCCCCCAAAATGAAATATTTGCTGTTTGAAACAAGACCTGTCAAAATTAGGAACATGTTAATTGCACTGAACAGTCTTGGTAACCATGGTTGGCCATTAGCCTGATTGTACAGGGCCGCGAGATTTTAACCAAACTCTTCTGTGCTGGAAAAATACTGTGTGTGGTCCCATCTCAATATATAAAAAACTAAGAGAATATACACATAAATAAATAGATAGGTATACATATACATATGAAACAAAGCTAAGGAAATATGGCATATTCTGTGAGATACTTAAAAGATTCAACAGATCTATCCTTCTTTGACTTTTAAGCTACCCAAACTTAAAATAGGTCTATCCATCTGATATTAAAAAAAAAAAAAAAAAAAATCAATATAATGGAACAGATATCTTTAGCCCATTTTGGCTACTTCTAGACGGATGCTGCAAACTTCATGGAACAGAATGAAGCAGAAAGGCATTCGGAGCGAGTCGGGAAAAGGCTGCCGGCCGCGCCGGGGCCGAGAAGCCGGCGGACGTGCGGCCGAGCCTCGCGGGCAGCTCCGCCGCACGGCGCATCTTGACCCTAACACTGTGCATAGACTCCAGGAGCACCTGTGCGAGTTCAGCAAAGACGAAAATCCCCCCCACCCCGTGCCAGAAAGTGCGGAGAGGCCGCCGCGGGCGGAGGGCGGCTCGCGCGCGGGAGCCGCTGTCCCCGCGCAGGGCGTGCGGAGCGCGCCCGCCTCTGCTGCCCCTGCGCACGGCGAGCTGGGAGAGGGGCTTAAAGGGGAGCATGAAAATTGCGTCAAGAAATTAAATCGAAAGATGGGCGCTCCGTGCAAAGGACGGGGGCTGCTGCTGGGAAGGCGATGTGCTCGCGGGAGCGCAATCCCCAGACCGCTGATAGAACCGCAGTTAATTAAACTCCAGCTCCGGTTATACTTTCGCACACTGACTAAACCTATTGATTTAATCTTGCTATGAATGTATCTTTCTGTAAGCCATTCTTTTTCCTAATTAAACAATTCTTGTATTATGTATGAGTATAAAGAATAAATTACTTGCAACTACTGCTGTTTCCAAGCTTAATCAATATACTTAGCTATTTTATACCTCATGATTTTTTTTTTTCATTTAGCTGTTCTGAGAAATTCTCAACCTCAGACTACAATTTTGTTCTCTGAAAAATGGCACTACTATTACATTTGTCTGGTCTTTCATATATTGTAAGTATTTTGCTTAGCATCATAACAAAAGTCAGAGCTCTTTGCCTCCTTGAGCAGGGAACCCTAATAGAGGACAACTGGCTCAGCAGTTACTACAGAGGGTAGTATATATAAATATATAATATACATATATGTGTACTCTGATATAAATATAGACTCTATCCCAGAGGCTCCATTGCCAGCGAGCAAGACTTAACCCAGCTGAATTTGCAGATCCCAGAAAGACTCCAGGTTGGTCGACACAAAATCATAATCCATAACTGGAGCAGGTTTGATCCTGATATTACCAAGGTCAGTAGACATGGTGCTTCCAACAACCTTTCAAAGGAAAGGCCTATTTATCACAGCATCGTTATTTTGTTCATCAGACCAGTCTTCTCCAACAGATATTGGTAAATGGTCCGTCAAGACCAGGATATTGAAAATAGGATTTCTCATGTTTCAGCAACATTGTCTTGGTTAGTTTTTTAAAACAGCAAACAGAACCATGCTTCAATGAATGGAAATCAGAGCAGAAGTGCTGAATATTTAACCTCAGGAAGCGGGTCCTTGCCTAATGCTCCAACATCCTATATTAATTTCATGTTCCTGGGTCCATCCATCATTTCCCCTCGTCCTCAGCTGCTTTGCTTTGCTCTGCAGGAAGCGGATGTATTTGATCGGATGGGATCAGCTCCGTCAGTGAGAGCCCAGCTGGGGGCTGCAGGTTCCCATCGCCCACGCCGGCGCCGAGGCCGCGGCTCCCTGGGCCGGGGCGGGCACTGCTCCTGATTACCGGACAAGGTGGCGACACGGGGGCATCTGCTCGCGCCGAGCACGCGTATGAAAACAGAAACACGTGGAAAATTACATGCACAACTCTACTAACATCTCAGCGTTGCTGAGATACGTTGTTGTATTATTTGCAGCTGGATAACTTGCTTCCCCAGACTGTGATTAACTAACTGAACCTGAACAAAAGACTTAGCTTTAAAAGTAATGTTTTCAAACAAATGCATTTTGAGCTGGCTTCAATAGTCACTGTGACAGAGCCCTAATGCCTTTAAGGGAAAGACCTAACACATTAATTATTATTACTATTGCTATTTTTGGATTTAGTCTCCATGGTAATAGTACAGTTCTTGATCATGCCAGGGGAAATTTGGGTTTGATTTCAATGTGATGGGTTCAGGTTGATGATGTTGATGCAACACTCAGAGCCTCATCAGGCTTCCTGTAGGATGCAAGAAGATTTTGTCCATAATCTTTGCATCACCTCCTAGGAAAGGATAATTTTTAGAAAAGTAGGTAATCGTGATGTACAGATTTGAAGAAGTGGAGTGGCAACTACGGCACCAAGCCCAGAGCTTGTTTCTTGCAAGGCTGTTTCCCTGCTGGGGTTCTGAATTTCTAGTCTGGACTTCCCGCAAGTAGATGTGAGCACTCCCTTGCCTGCTATCACACAGAGCCCTTCCTTAACAGGAATAAGCATAAACACATGCGTGCCAGGATCACCTCTTGGCTTCCTCTGGGATCAAATATTTAGACCGACTTTTTCTTTCTTCTTTCTCAGACCGCATTTCATTGGAGTTTTTGCTGTTGTTGCTGCCCATGTTCCTTCACCACTCTCACGCGCACAAACTTTTCACCAGGGAACAGAGGGAAGCAAAAATAACGGAAAGGCCCCATCAGTGTGAGGCTGTGGGTTCTGGAGGGATCTGTGGGTTTGGATGGAGAACTGGTGACCAGAACCCGATGCGAACACCCCGTGGGAGCTGCTCGCACACACAAGCCCTGGGATTCCGTGTGCCGCGGGCCGGGCTCCGGCCGGGTAACGCGGCGTGCGTGAGGAGTGGAGCCGCAAAGGTGCCTGAATAGCTATCTAGGGGTGTTAACAGAACGGAGCTTGTGCTGTTAAGAACAGCTTAGTGAATAAAAGGTTTTCTAAGATATATTCATTGTGATCTCTGCCTCCTGACAACATAATTCCTTCTCAGGGAAAAGGGATTTTATAGCGGTAAGTTATTCTCATTTCTTTTTCTACTCCCTTATCGTTACGGGTTGCAGCAGTGAACGCCATCCTGCCTCCATGCCCGCAGCGGCATCTCTGCACCTCCAAGGACCGTTTCTCAGCCAACAGCTGCTGCTGAGGTAGCAAAACGCAGGTAGAGTGCGAGCCTGTCACGGCCAAGCAGAGATGTTTTCATTTCTTCCTCCTCCATGTAGCCAAGGATATATTAATCCTCTCAAGCCCAAGTGTTTCTGTGGAGGTTCCCGTAGAGGCAGAGTGAAATCCTTTCCTCATATAAATATTAGGCATTTAACTCTGAGCAAGTTTCCTGTGCTCCCTCTAGAGTCTGCAGAGAGGAATGGGCAATTTGCTGCGATCCCTCCGGTCAGCTGGGTAAGATCTGCCCTTTTGACGTTCCCTTTTCTCTTCGTCAGTCATGAACAGAGCCCAGAGTGACTTTGAGAGACTTGAGGCCAGTTCTCAGCTGTCTGCACAGAGCTCACCCACTCTCATGGTCTTCCTGGCTGCCCAAGCTCCTGTCCAATGCCCACTACAGCGGGGTTCCCTGTCCCCCTACGTTTGGTCATGTTCATTTATACCGGTGCTAATGATGCCCTGCAGAACAAGGCCAGCCCCCCACAGCACCCGCATAATCCCTGTCACCCACCCCGCCACTTGATGACCACCCAGCCCTGCTTGAGCAATCCTCCCTGCATAAGAGAATGGAAACCAACTTTAAAAACAAGGAAGAAAACCTACAGGTGAAGAGCACTGTGACACGAACACTTGGTGTTGGAAAAGCTGTCATTAATATAAGTTTGGGTTGAACTTTAAGATGTAGCATTGACGGCATTGCTTTTTATTTAATAGAAATGACTGAGGCAAATCAAGCAGTAGAACTGTGAAAAATGCTGTGAAGTAATGGAGTCTGGTCACAGAGAGTGCCCGCTGAAGCTCTGCGCCTCCTGCGGAGACGTTGCACACCGAGGACTGTGCCAGCCAAAGCCCAGGGCGGCCATGGCAGGGAGAAAAGCTGCTTTATTGTCCCCCACGTTTTCTATAAATGCAACTGCAACATTTACATAACTTGAATGAGGGAGGCCATCACCAGGCTGTAGGATCAGGTCTCACACTGGCTCTGGGGTACGGAGAACTTGTACATTCACCCTTGGATGCTCAGAAACATTCCCGGGAGAAGAAAAATAAGAACAAAACTCTTCAGAGAATCTTTGTCATAAAACCTTTGTGTTGTGTAAGCTGAGAGGTTTTTACGGATATTTTGAAGTCCACTTCCCAGAATAATAGGTAAATTTCTCAGATTGGTTGGTGAATGTTATAAAGCGTATGTAGCTTACTGAAGGGAGGAGACAATTTTTAAAGAAATGTGAGGCCCTAAGAAGGCTTGGAAAACTCCTCCAGGGCAGTTTTGTAACAAGACTAGCCAGTTTGGAAAGCATCTCCCTAGGCCCGGACATAAAAGACCTCATTGCCCTGTGAGGTGCTGGCAGGGCAGAGAAGGTGGAACCACGGAGCACAGGGAAGAGCTTGATCAAAATTAACCACAAAGGCAGCACCTCGGTCCGCGGGGGAGCATCAGGAGGCTTCGGCTTCTAGCTCGGGCCCAGCACTTCACCCTCTGCTCCCTGAATGGTCTGTCAACCACAGACCTTCATCTGAACGGCTGCCCTCGCTGCTCTGCGCACGCAGGGTCCACACCACGTAACAGCATTTGGCAGGTTCGGCGAGTCCCGCTGGGGGACACTCAGCTCGCGCACACGCACCCCACGCACAACCCCGGCCAAGGCCTTTCAGAAGGGGCTGGTAGGCAGCACTCTCCTGCTGCCAGCTTCCCCTCCTTGGTTATTTCCTATTTCATGTTGCTGAAACAGTCCTTCCTCTGAAGGCTGATTGCACATGTGAAAGCTCATTTTTTCATCTGTTCTACACCAAACTCCCTCCTGTTTCTAGCGATTCTCCTGTTGCGGGGTCTGGTGAACAGTTCTGCATTTACGCTGGCCACTCCCTTCATGACGCTGCAAACCTTAGTTTGCCTCTCCCCACACCAGACTGCAGAACTGCAGCCACCTTCTCTCTCCGCACAAGGGAACCAGCTGCTTTACCCTCCTGATGTGATCAGCTGTCGATCCCCACACCTCCTCCAAGTTCAGCACTGCCTAAGTACATGAACAAACTAGGATCAGATTCATGTTTATTTTCCTGTTATGCCTCTGATTCAATATTAATACTACATAACGCTCCTGGTAAGCCAGGGATCAGGCATGTTTTTTTAAGTAGCATCTCCTGCACTGTACTTCAGAATATTCTCATTACTTGTAGCCTCACTAGCAAATTACTAGAATTTGCGAACTGACAGGTATTTCAGATTTGTAGCATAGTAACTGTGTTTTGCCTTTTAGAAGTGGAAAATTAATTATCACATTTAAATAGCTACCATTATAAGCTAATGCAGCTTGAATAATTCCCATCTATTACGTTCTGCAGGTTTTTGACACCTTTTTCTATATTTGCTGTCCTACCTGCAATTTCTAGTATCTCATGAAAACACATGGGCCTAACAGGAAAGGGTATTTCTTAGGCAAGAGAGAGGCATTACTGACTGATGAGACATTTGGATGGTCATTAGGAACTCAAGAGGAACCCAGACATGCTGTAGGCCCACTCGTTATGTCTGGCTCCGCGTCTGCAGAGACAATAAATGCTGAGACCAGGTAGTTATATAACAAAGTGCATCACCCCTTGTTTTTCCATCTTGCTTGCAGCAAAGCAGAGTTTGTGATGGCAAAACGGCTGCTGGAAATAAATATGTTCGTCAGCTTTGGGATCACATTTGTTTCAACTTATACACATTTAAAGTTTTATCTGTGTCTTGCAAAAGGCGGCTACAGTTGCACTCAGTGAGACAGCTTTTAAGTACTGCCAATATTTTAATAAGTCTATCCTACAGTTTCTTCTCTGTAGGCTTTTCTAATCAGGCCTGCAGAGAGATGGGGACTAAGCACCTGAGGTATTCGAATCCCACTAAAATATCAGGTACCTCTATCAGATCTTTAACTAAGATATAAGGTAGGAAAACAGTTGATAACATGATTGAATTTACTGAAGACACTTGCCAGAAATGTTTACCTTATACTGTTAGTTCTGATTTTTTCAATAAAAAGCAATAAAAATAGCCTTGTAGGTTTTCCACACACAGAATTTTAATTACACTATCTAAAACTAGCAAATTTCCACTCTTCAAAGCCCCTGCAGGACTCAGAGATGGACCGACTCAGGGATAAATATCTGAGTTTGAGTAGCAGCATCCACAGATACAACAAAAGTTGGTAGGAGTGGTGGTAGCTCGCCAAGATTTCCTTACCAGGCAGCTCTGTGCAAAGCAAGGGAAGGATTTTCCTGGGGAGAGAGTTTCAGATGAAGAACGCAACCAGCAGAGACTGCTGCAAAGCCAGGAAAAGCAACAGAGGATGGACAAGACAGCGAATGGGGAGTCCGCAAAGGAGAATATGTGTGAAGAGAACAGAATCCGGAATACACTGGCAGGAACTGTACACTTGGGGCATAGCCTGGCAGCAATACGGCAGGGCTCAGAGAAACTTCGCAATCTCCAATAAATGCACATCCAAATCAGATTTCCGGGGGGAAAAAAAGAATCCAATTGTTTCCAAAGACCACAAGATAAAATATTGTAGAAAATAAGCCTAGAAAAGACCTCAGTTCAGCTTGCTCATCTTCTGCCTCAAAAGCAACAGTACACATAAACTGTCCTGAAAAGTATTTTGCCCATTCTCAGACCATCTTGGTGATGGAGACAACACGTGATGAACTTGTGAGGTCTGTGCCCTGGCACATAGAGAGTAAATCACTATTTACTGGAGATCCGTCCACACGCACCTATTCTGTAAGTGGACGGTGCTATGGAGAGTATGATGAAAGGGAAGGGACCCAGAGGCCATCTCCAAGCAATGAGGAATGCGCCAACCAAGCACTCTTTCTCCCTGGAAGTAGGAAGGAGAATGGTCCAGGAGACATGTGCAGGAGACCATCTGTAGGACCGCGTGCATCTCTGCCCCCCTTGCAGAAACACTACGTACCACGGCCTTGCTGCTGCCGCCATAGCCCTTGCCCAGGGCTACAAGCAGGAATCAGCTTGGGCTTTACTGGCCACACCAAGACCAAACATAGAATAGTCTCGGAACATACGCTGTCCAGAGACAAACAAAACACTGCATTTGCTTCTTTCATTACATAACACTTGGTTATGTAATCAGGTAGTTCTTATTCTTTGAGATACATTTTGGTACATTTCTAAATGAGGTGACATGTTGAAATTTATTAAAGGGATAACACTTTTTCTTTTTTTTTTAAAAAACTATTAATAAAATTGAATCTAATTCACAAAAAGTTGTAATCAACTCCACAATTCAATTTTTGGCCAATAAATGTTTGCCAAAATCACTTTAAAAGACCTCCTGATTTAACATAATACTAACTGCCTTGCATTATAAGCTGAAATTTTTCTCATATTATCTCTTTAAACTTGAACCTTAAGAATGAGAAGGCAAAAGGCAATGATGCATTAAAAGATTAAATGATAAGCCTATTTATTGTTTTAATAAGCAGACCTCATTTTAGCCAGATCTCTTTTGCTGACCATTTGTGTGCAACAAGAGTGAAAAAATGGAGGATTTTTCACTTTTTTTTTATTTTGAATTCTAGTGACAGTAAAATAGCAAACACTTTTAAAATAGTGACTCCCAGTTTGAAACCTTGACTAATGAGGTACAGCCTGGTTTAACAGCATTGTTCTAAAGGTTTAAAAACATGAAATTAAAATGAAATCATTAACACAACATTAACTGTAGTGGTCACAGCTTCTAAAAAGCCATTAAAATGGTTACTAAAAAGGGCAGAATCACAGCAGAATAAACCCTTGACTCATTAGAGAGAATCTTCAGGAACCCACCAAAGGATGTCTGCCAACACAGCTGATTTGTTCTTTGCCAGAGACACTTTACCAAGTGATATAGTACAGGAAAAGGAATAAAAACTTCTATAGACTCCCAGCTACTGAAGAGAGTCATCACAGATTATCTAGAAGAAAGTGATTTACGGAGCTCTGCAGTGATTACAATCTCCATTATACTAGATATGATGCTTATTTTATACAAAACCTCCACAGAGCTTTGGGCAAATAATTAAAGCAAATAATTTGTTATTCCTTGATTAATTTTTCCTTTCTTTTTATCCTCCCAGTGAAATGTCCTTGAGCTTATTGCTTTTTCTTTGTATAAATTTATTATTCAGATTTATTCATTACTCTCATTTACTTGAAGAATACTTATATTTTAAAGCTACTTAAAGAGCAAGTCTCAAAGAGCTTCGGCCTAAGGCAGGCCTGTTTCCTTGCCCTGGACCTGATCCACTGCTCCCCATGGATGGAGTTACCAGGTGCAGTTGCTGAGAGGGGAGTTATCCCAGCACCACCCCACTGAGGTACCTCAGTACAGTCACCCAGCCTGGTGGACTTCCAAACCACCCTGCGCTGGGGTACCCAAGCGTCTCCCCGCACCCAACACCCTCTATCATAACCTGTCACGTGGTCCCCATGGGGGTACCAGAGTTCTACCCACACAGACAGGTATTTTGGTACAACCCCACGTGCAGGTACTGTGGCACTACCCCAGAGTAGAAGTACTGTGGTACTACCATCATGAGGAGGTTATGCAGCAGTACCCTACACAGCAGCACCACAGCACTACACACAGATACTGCACTACTCCACCATGCAGGTACATGGGGTTACCACTGCACACAGTGTGTGCAGCGATGCTATCGCACATGGAAATACTGTGGCAATGTGCCGCTGTGGTCCCACAGCACTATCCCCAAACGGAGCTACCACGGCACTAACCCACCCGCAGTCTCACAATGCCACCCCCACAGGCACCACGGAACTACTCCCCACGCAGCACTACCCCACAAGAAG
Organism: Nothocercus julius; assembly: GCA_013398735.1. Taxonomy (NCBI): domain Eukaryota; kingdom Metazoa; phylum Chordata; class Aves; order Tinamiformes; family Tinamidae; genus Nothocercus; species Nothocercus julius. The sequence goes on along the minus strand of VZSV01000060.1, from coordinate 4,054,768 downwards.
CAACCACGATGCTACCCCCACCCGCAGGTACCGCGGTGCTATCCTCACACAGAGGCACTGTGACAGTAACCCGCACGCAGGTACTGCTGCACTACCCCACAAGCAGGTACCATGGCATTACCACACATAGGAACCACGGCACCACCCCGCACACAGGTATCGTAGCTGTACTCCACATGGAGGTAACTGCTTCACTACCCCACAAGGAGGTACCATGGCACTACTCTGCACAAAGGTACCGCAGCTGTATCCCACACGGAGGTACTGCTGCATTACTGCCACACGCATCGACCATGGTGCTATCCCCAAAAGGAGGTACCGTGATGTTACCCCGCACAGAGGTACAACAGCACTACCATGGTACACAGAGGGACCACAGCACTATCCCCAAGTGGAGGATCCACGACACTACCCCACACACAGGTACCACAGCACCCCCCCAAACACAGGGACCATGGATACACTCCACACAAAGGGACCATCATTGTACTTTACATGCAGTGACCACAGAGCTACCATGACACGCAGGTACTGCAGCACTACCACAAACAGAGGCACTATCCCCACTCAGAGGCACCTCATGGTGCTACCCCACATGCAAGTATCATGGCACTACCCCACAATGAGGTATCATGGTGCCACCCCACAACAAGGTATCATGGCATCTCCCTCCACACACATCACACAGCACTACCCCACCCACAAGTACCGCGACGCTCCTCCACAAGAAGGGACCACGACGCTACCCCACCGTGACACCATCCCCACCCCCAAGTACTGTGATGCTACCCCACAGTGGTACCATGGCATTAATCCCACCCACAGGTACCACAGCACTAACTTCATTAAGAGACCACGACGCCCACAAGAAGGGACTGCAACGCTAGAGGTACCATGGTAGTACCCCACATTGAGACTGTTGTGCTATCCCTGAAGGGAGGTACCATGGCACTATCCCACACACAAATACTGCGGTGTTACGCCACACAGAAGTACCATAGACATATAGTACACAGATGTAGCCAGGCACTACCCTATACACAGGCAAGAAGGCACTACCCCACCATGAGGTACCATGGCACTACCACATATGCAGGTATCATGGTGCTACCCCACAATGAGGTACCATGGCTCTACTCCACACACAGGTACCATGGTGCCTCCCCACAACGAGATATCATGGTGCTACCTCACAATGAGGTATGACGGCACCTCCCCACACACACATAACACAGCAATACCCTATCCACAAGTACCGCGACACTATCCCACAAGAAGGGACCGCAACGCTACCCCACCGTGGTACTGTGGCACTACCCCCACCCACAAGTACCGCGGCGCTACCCAACACGAAGGTACCGTGACATGACCCCACAGTGATACCACAGCATTACCCCCACCCACAGGTATCACAGCACTACCCTATATGAAGGGATCATGACGCTAACCCACAAGAAGGGACCACGATGCTACCCCACCATGGTACCATGGCACTACCTCCACCCACAAGTACCATGACGCTACCCAACATGAAGGGATCGTGACGCAACCCCACAAGAAGGGACCGCGATGCTGCCCCACCATGGCACCATGGCACTACTCCCCCCCCCCACCAAGTACCATGACGCTACCCAACATGAAGAGACCGCAACGCGACCCCACAGTGATACCATAGCATTACCCCCACCCACAGCTACCACAGCACTACCCTAAAGGAATGGATCACGATGCTACCCTGCAAGAAGGGACCACGATACTACCCCCCAGTGGCATTGTGGCACTGCCCCCACTCACAGGTACCGCAGTGCTACGTGCTCAGAGAGGCATCATGGCGCTAGCACACACATAGGTACCACAGCAGTTATCTCACATGGAGGTACCATGACACTACCCCCACAGAGGTACCACGGCGCCATGGCCCTATCCACCCACTGAGGTACCGCGACACTACCTCTTCATGCAGATACCGTGGCAGTAACTGCCACACACAGGTCCGGCAAGGCTGCCCCCCGACGCAGGTACCACGGAACTACACCTACCCATGGTGCTACCCCACAAGAAGGGACCATGACGCAAGAAGTACCAATGCAGTACCCCACACTCTGGGGCTGCTGCGCTATCCCCAAACGGAGGTACCATAGCACTATCCCACAGGCAAGTACCGTGGCACAACGTCAACACAGAAGGATCATGGTGCTACACCACACAGAGGTACTGAGGCACTACCCTACACACAGGCAACAGGGCACGACCCCACAATGAGGTATCACAGTGATACCCCACACACAGGTACTGCCATGCTACCCCCCACTGAGGTATCATGGCACCTCCACACATGCAGGTATCATGGTGCTAACCCACATGTAGGTATCATGGGGCTATCTACACTGAGCTACCATTGCGCTACCCCACAATGAGGTACCATGGCACTACCCCACAATGCAGTACCCTGGCGTGCTCCACAATGAGGTACAATGCTGCTACCCCACAATGAGGCATCATGGCGCTACCCCACGATGATATATCATGGTACTAGCACACAATGAGGTACCATTGCACTACCACACAATGAGGTAACATCGTGCTACGTCACAATGAGGTATCATGGTGCTACCCCACACTAAAGTATCATGGCACCTCCACACAATGAGGTATCATGGTACCTCCCCACAAAGAGATATCATGGCGCTACCCCACGCTAATGTATTAGGGCGCCTCTCCACACACAAAGGTATCATGATGATATCCCACATGCCGATACTGTGGCACTACCCCACACACGGGTGTCATGGTGCCTCCACACACAAAGGTATCACGGCACCGTCTCACAATGAGGTATCATGGCGCTACCCCACAATGAGGTTTCATGG
>VZSV01000060.1:4008778-4038983 GCA_013398735.1 Nothocercus julius | reverse complement strand
TTCAAATCATGGGGCCACTTATCTCCATGTCAGCATTTGTCTTTGCATTACAGGCAGAGTTTTTAATACCTTTCTGTACCTGAGAAGGGACTATTCATTCACACTTTTCCCATCACCATGGAAACCTGGAAATGGGAAATAAAGTTTCCTAATTCTCTCCAACTCTGGGTGCTGCATTTCTGCATCATGTGAGTGTCTGGGGGGAAGGAGGCTAACGCGGACAAATGCCACTCACGCTGACGGGGCACTGCCTCAAACCCGGCCACCCCTGTGCTGCTGGACCCCGGCCTGCCCCGAGGAGCCGGCAGTGACGCGTGCCCAGGATAATCCCCGCTTCTTTGCCCCGCTCGTTGTCGCTGATGCCGAGCGATGTCCGCAGTCTCTCGCAGACCTGCCGCGGTGACTGCGATTTAGTGACTAGAGCAGCCGCCACGCAAGGCAGAACCCAGGCTTGTCTCTCCATGACTCCAGCACCAGAGTCCCGTGGGATGACAAGTCCATTTAGCTTCCCTGGGGGAGACGTGCTTTGTGATGCACTGCGGGCTGCCCTCGGCCACGGCATTTTGGAAGTCCTGCCCTTCCACGTCCCCAGGCGTTCCCTGGAGCCACGGCTGCCTGTTGTGGCTGCAGGCAGCCCTGGGCAGGTCTCGAGGCTTCGGAAAGAGAAGCGCTAAGTGTAATAAGGAAAAAAGAAACCTCCTCACTTGAGTTCAATCCACTCTTTTACCAAACGCTTTCTATCTTTTTATAATACAATCCACTTTGAAGTCTATCGGTTTGAGCTTCTTCTGATGCAGCCTCGTGGCTGGCGGCAGCGCCCAGGACCCCATTGTGCCCTGCAGGTCCCTGCAAGGCAGCAGCGTCCCCAGCTCGGAGCTGGTGCAGAGCTGCAAGGGCTGCTGGTGCCGGGCACTCGTGCTCAGGGCTTCCCAGCGGATCTGCGGTTCTTCCTGTTCATGGCTTGCAGAAATTTGCATTTTTAGTCAGTGCAAAAATATAGAAACCTTAAGATATCTGTGACGCTATATAAACACTTAATTAAAAATGCTAAAGCAGGAAGGCATTGATATTCTAAGGAAGTTTCCTAACAATTCTAATATATTTTCTTGACTTGCCTACAATGTTAGAAGAGCTACTACTGAAGAGCAGATGGTCTCAGGCCAGGAAATTACTAACAGAGTGGAACAAGTTGAATTACAATTGGTTATTTCTTGCCAGGTTTCTAATCTGAGCCCTGCGAGGTGTTAAGTGCCCTCAGCTCCTGATGAAATGAGGGTTGATGGCATGCAGCACTCAGCTGGATTGGGCACTGCATACATAATATAATTTTTCTATTTCAGAAATGCACTTTCTGATTCAGGCTTTTAGACTGCGCATTAAAACTAGTTCGGAGTGCCCGGGCAGGGTAGCTGGAACAGAGGCCTCCTGCGCCCGAAAAGCAGGAGCGCGCGAGGCGGGCTCCGAGCTCGCCTCCAGGCTACCCCGCGCACGGAGGCGGCCACGGCGCGGGCAGCCTCGCGTAAGCAGAGGCGCGTGGGTGACGCGCAGCCCCCGAGGCACCGGGCCCTGTCTGCAGGGATCCTGCCGCCTGTCTGCAGGATCAGGGCCCAGGGAGACGCACGTGGCAGGAACAAGGAGGAAGGATGCGGGTGCAGCAGGGATAACGCTGCAGGGTAAGGAGGAAAAATGTCTGGCAAAACCAGAGCAAGTCCTAAAAATAAATGCACTATATTGGGAGCAGGTGAGATCCCTGCCTTTCTTTATGGGAAGGGAGGAAGGAGAATGAATCAGGAAAGATATGCTCAGAAGAAAAACAGGGAAAAGCAAGTGGCCCATTTCAAATCCCTGTGTGGTGCAGGAGCGGCAGCTCACGCCTGCTCTCGCGCCCAGCGAGGACGGCACACAGGCTCCCGCCGCGGCTCTGGTGGCGACGCTCCGCTTGGGAAGGCTCTGGTTTTGGTTGGAAGTGGCCTGCTTGACTCCCGTCTTTGTGAATGCTCACCCCGCTATTCCCTAGCGGATACGCATGCATCTCTAAATAAACACACATGTGCATATATATACATACATGTGTGTGTATACGTATATGTGTGCTTGTGTTTATGTATAACCGCCAGGATGGCGCTTGGCTCACCCCGTTCAGCAGGGCAGGAAGGGCGATGTGTGCAGGAGACTCTGCTGTTTCTCCCTCATTAATGAGATATATTCCAGATGCAACATCTTGGGCTTTCTTGCCCCAAAATGACAAGCACACTTACAGCACCTGCTTGCTCTCAGGTAGTCAGCCCTGTCTTCCTCCTCATCACAGACGTGGTCTTTGTGATAAACGAAGGGTAACCCTGAGTCCCACTCCCAGCTCCCTCCCCTGCCTCATTTCTGGGTGCGCTTTCAAAGGCAGCCAGCCCTTCGGCCCGACTTTAAGTACAATTTCATAAATCAAACTCTTGCTAGTTTGGTTTGCATTTACCATCACAGGTAAAGGGAAGGCAAGGGAAAGCCATAGCATTTTTCCTGTCAGTTAAGCAGCTACGCTGGGGGAAAAGAGATGGCAACGCAAACGCGCTGGGAGGCAGCAAGGCAGGACCTGCCCTCCCGCCGCAGCGGGGCGGCTGCCCGCAGCGGAGGTGACACCTGCACCCCGGGCGCACTTTGAAGACCGGAGCGTCTCCCTGTGCTGGGCACAACGCGGGTGTCCCGCTGCTGCACCCAGCACTGCGGCTTCCGTGTTTTTCCTTTCATCCCCTCTTACCCCACTTCATAATAAACCTCCAAGCTCCCAGCTCAATGCAACAAACGACGGGACTTCCCACAACAGTAGAAGGAAATACTGTCTTTCATTAACTTTTTAAAGCTTACAGATCAGGTGGAATCACTGCAGCAGATTGTAAATGATGTGGGCACTGAAAAATTCCCGGTGCCTCATGGCCAGGGAGGCTGCGGGACACGCGGGCTGCGGCTGCTGAGCCCTGGAGCCTGCGGAGCCCTGGAGCCTGCGGAGCACAGGAGCTCGGCTCTGCTTGCAGCACCGGCGACCTAGAAACGCTGGCCCCTACTTATAGCATAGGAAGAAAACGAGAAGTCACTCAGAAAAGTGCCTTGCCTTGGGGGATGCCCCATGGCCCCCATTCTTGCAGGGGGCGAGTACAAGTGTCCACACACTTGATTTACCCTCAGAAAGTAAAAGCAATATATATATTTTTAATTATTTTGCTTGATTTACCCTCATAAAGTCAAAGCAATGTTTTTTTTTTTTCTTAGTTATTTTTGCATTTAATGTATAGTTTTGCAAAACCCTTGGCTAGCAGTGAGTTTGGAGCAGACGTGGAGGAAGTGGCTCTCGACCCCTTGCTCACACCTGCCAGCCCTGACAGCAGGAGAGGGAAAGTGGAAAAGGAGATAAATGCGGATATTTGTAAAAGTAGCACTTTCTGCTGGTCATTTCTTAAATACTTCCCACCACAAGATAAACCTTTGCCAAATATAGTCTCTTATTGTGACCCGCTGCGAGCCAGACACCTTCACTTCCACTGTACTCTCTTTGCTGACTTATTTTAACTTGAATTAACCAAAGTAATGTATTCGAGATGCTAAATTATGGGCTGCTATTTTCTTTCTGTTGGTAATTGCAGTGTATTGAGCAAAAGACTTGATAAATTGCCTCTCATAGGGTTCCAGATCAATACAAATATATATGTGTGAAAAACTTAAATTAAACCCAAGAAGGAGGTCCAGATTAATTAGGTTTATATCAAAGGCCACACTAATTTTTGCAGGCATCAAGGGAGCAACTTCTGTGTTTTATTCGGTGATATAGCCAGCAGAGTTGTGTCAGAGCAGCGTTTCCCTGAAAGAAGCAGTTTCGCTGGAATACCAGCGTTTCCTGGGAATGTGCTGACTTGCTAATTTTTTAACAGAATTCTTACATGCAGATAAAGTTTTTCTGTTGCCTCTAATTCAAGCATGCATTTGCATGGAGACTTGTGGTGTTAATTTGTCGCTCTCTACTCTTATGTCCCTCTGCATCCCTCGGCACATCCCCGTGGCCCAGGGCAGCGCCGCGCCGGGGCCCTGAGCTCGTCACGTGGAGCGGACGCTTCGCCAGGACAGCCCTCCCGGGAGGCAGGAGATGCTCGTGGACATGGGGAGCCCCCGCGGCACCTCGCCGTGCACAGCCGCGGCTGAGACCCCAATAACGCCCGCACGGAACGAGGCTGCCGGTGACAAGGCAGCACGGCGCTTCAGGCCGCTAAAGCCACCTCTCTCCTGCTTTATAAAAGAAGGAAAATCGGCACTCGAAAACGCAGTGGAAGGCGCAGCTCCCCTTCAGCATCAGCATCTCCTTGAAGATGCAGGATGAGGCACTCGAGTTCTGCGTGTGCAGCGTCCTGTCCGTAAGGAAATGGCCTGGTGGCTCCCCGGGCGCGCTCGGCGCCCTGGCCAGTGCTGGGGCGTTCCGTGCCACACGAAGGGCGCGCTCCGAGTGCCCCGAGCGGTGCGGGCACCCTCAGGGTGAGGCCTGGCCGGGTCTGCTCCGCTCCGCGCATCCCGCGGCAGCAGGGGGATCGTGTCCGCCCCGCGCCGGGGGCATCCGTCCTTGTCCTGCTGCTGCCAGCCCCGTCACCGGCTCACGCCTGCTGTGCACCAGGAAGCAGGACCTCTCTGCTTCCCGCCTGGAAAAGCACAGGCGTCGGGAAAGCCATGCCGAGAACCTCTCGCTTTAGCCATGGCTCTTCCACCTGGGTGTCGCAGAGAACGGCGCCAGCAAATCTATAATACTCTGTAGAGAACATTATACCTCTGTAGAGAATGTTATACCTATAATATTCTCTATGATATTCTTCACTCTGTCAGGGTTTCCAGCAAACACTGGTCACGTGCACTCGTGGTGCTTGGATACCAACCGTGCTGAGTTAGGTTAAACCACATCCCGGCAGCGACTCCGCCAGCACGCTGCTGCCGGGGCACGGGCAGCGCCGGGAGGCTTTCCTGAAATCCGGCGCTGACTTTGAATGATGCTGTGTTTAGCTGCAGAAGTGCTGACTTCTGGCACTGCTGCCTTTGAAAGGACCTTTCCAGAAGGACACGTGTCCTTACGTCCTGCGCTGTACTGACACCAGGGCGGTGTGCACAGCTCTGAACTAAAGCAGCGTGTGGCCCACACTGTGCACCAGAGCCAAAAATAGGCATTTTGAGGAGGAAGGAAGGCAACAGGGCTAGTACGGAGCGATACCCCCAGCAGCCGGTGGAGCAGAGACCACCCGCTCGCAGCCTGGCCACCAACGGGTCCTTGAGGAGCTTTAGTCTATTCATTAAGCCCATTATTCTTTGAACCCATTCATAACTTTGGCAACTCAAGCCTGTGCCAATGAGATCTGTGCTCTAATTACAGAGCCATAACAAACAGGACAGAACAAGGTAATGAAGAGGACATCTGCCCACCATTCGCCCCAGGGCAGGAACAGCTACTGCATCTCTTCCTGCACAGATGTTTACCCAGCATCTGGATGCAAAACACCCCGGTGCCCGTTCTGAACGCACTACCCGAGGAGCTGAGCGGGCGCCCTCGCTCCTCTGCCGTGAGCAGCAACGAGCAGCCAGCCCCCAGCCCGAGTTTCCATGTGATTTAGGGCTTGACTGCTCTCAGAGTCTGTTTTTTTTCCCATTTGAGGCTGAAAAGTTCTAATCTGTTTAGTCGTTCCTCATACATATGCATGTGAGATGTTAGATACTGCTGCAGAGAGCTTGTTTCACTGCCTTCAATAGCTGATGCCGGCACTGATGAAAGCCTGCAGCTATCTGGAAAATCATGCAGAAATGGTGTACCAGTGCTTTTAGTGCTGTAAAGCAAAGAGATTCTGGGAACACTAGAAAAAGCACAGGAAAACGAACGCAGTCTGGAGGGCACATCCCACACCTCTAGCAGGCGCATCCTCCTTGCGAGCAGCTCGCTCCAGGCCGGGTTGGGAGTGCTCTGCTGTGCGTCACGCTGAGGTCAGCATCCCAAACAGCACCCACGCCCCCCGAAACGCCTCCCACCAGCTCCGCCTTTCCTACAGAGCCAGAGAGCCCTTCCCTAACGACCAGGGGCTAACAGGAAAGCGGCGCTACCAGGAGAACATCTCTGTTGCTTTCCAAAGGGCATATTTAAGAACATAAGAAATAATCATACACAAAAAAATCCCACTTTACCTGAGCTGGACGGCAGAAAGTTCCAGGTGATCTTCTGGTCCCTTCAGCTCCACCTTCGCTCGGCTGCAGCCGGGTCAATCCATGGAGCGGCCCTGGGGAGCCTTAAGGCCCGGGTCATTCCCCCACGTTAATCCAGCTCTTGTTAACAATTTTCATTCACTCGGATCCTGGCAAATGGCACAGTCTGTAGCCCAGTCAATTGCAAAGTGATCAGAGAGGAGGGGTTACCATGAGAAAGGAACTCGGGAGGGTGTAGAGCAGAGGTTCATGTGGTGGCAATTGAGGAGCAGGGGCTACCGGCTTGGAAGTCCAATAGCGAGCTTAGTCTTCATCAGGTCCTGAAGATCTAGGTTTTCTGATTCCAGCCAATCTGTATTTGCATGCTTCACCAGTCTGCATGCATTTATAGGATGTGCCAGCCATCCCCTATGGGTCAGAGGTTGATTTGCAAGTCAGTGCATCCACCCCTTCAGCCCACCCTTACTCTGTGTGCTCTTGCTCCTCTGCTGGGGTATATTCCTTTTAGGATGGCTCCAGCTGCAGCTGTGGGCTTCGTTCTCCACTAGCTCTCACCTGGGGAGGCGTCTCCCAGGGGCGCAGCACCAGAGGATGCTGGGGTGCCCGTTCAGACTCAGTGTTAACTCCTTCTTATCAGCCTTGCTGGGCCTGCTACAGCTACAGGTTCAAAACGCTAGGCCCTAGAAGATGTATTTGGGAAATCCTTTCATATAAAACTCTGGGGGAAAAAAAAAAAAAGAAAAAGAAAAAAAAAAACACACACACTAACATGCTGCTCTCCTCTCCAGCTCCTTGGATAACATGTTTTTAATTTGGCTTTGCACATTTTAAATACTTCCTGGTTTGCACTGGAGCAGGAAGAAAACACACTCTTCTGCTTTATCTATGACTCAGCCAGATCTGAATCCCAACCTGCTCAGTTCGTCCTGTCCTGTTGTGAGGGTTTTTTAATTATTTCAAATCACACAGAATATAGGCAAGAACAAGAACCCTCCCAAACCCAGACATGCTCTCTCTGGTGTTGACAAGATCAGAAGGATCATCTCTCAGTCACAAATCTTAGCAAATTTGAAAGTATTTGGTTTTGTTGCCATAGGGAATAATGACAAGTACTGAAAATTATCTATTTCTGAAAAAATAGATGTGATAACTTTAATTCACATAGAAGTAGAGGAGAAGTAATACACTAGATATAAATAAACCCCCAAAATAAAGTACAGTGCATACAGTTTTATTGTGCAAGACGTAAGGAAAAAGTAACAGAAGTTAAAGGAGTTAAGCATGGACCTCTATTTAGAAGAGCTGCTACGGTGGTGATAGAGAGGTCTAAACTGGCTGGGTTTTGGACGCAGTTTTGACTCTTCTCGCTGTAAGGTGACTTCCTAGGCGTGCACTGCTGTCCCCAAGCAGCGTTGGGAGGCAGAAAGCTCAAATAAATAGACACAGTTTGAGCTTTTGCCCAGTGCTTGTGCAGAAAAATAACTCCAAGCAGCTATCTTTGAACTGAAAAACAAACAAATCTGAAACATCTTTTTTTTATCAATTAAGCATCTTTTTAGCGATTATGACTATCCATCAACCCTTGTGCTTTAGCACTTTGGACAGACAGACACCCGTCGCAGGTACAAACGCCGTGTTACGGGGAGGATGTACTGTAACTGTGTGACGTTTCCCCACCAGTCAGTCAGCGGTGGGACGAGGAGCAGGAGGAGTATTCAATGATTTGCCTGATTTGCCGTCTCTGACATAACAGGAAAGAGTCTCACAGAAAGAAAAGCATGTAGAGAGCTGTACCATCTTGCAGGAGTTTTCAGTTGCAGGGAGAACATTATTTCCTACTTAAAGCACTTTGAGTTGTCTTTGAGCTACTGCCCCAGAAGCACTTGAGCTTATAGTAGTTTTTCATTATCGTAAAGTTAAGGAAATCATAATTATATCCAGGGAGACTTCTACTTCAGAAAATCACTCCAAATAAAACAGAGCAATAAACACTAAGCAATGAGACATGCTGCTCACATACATGTCCAAATAACAACCTGGACCTTTGTATTTTATTAGTTTCACCCGATGCTTTTTCTTCTTGCTTCCCTAGCTATATGAGTGTTTTCAAGTTTAGTGCAAAGAAAAACCACTGGGTAGTTCAACACATTAATCTAAGACCAGAAATTATGCAGTGCCTTAGAGTGCCAATATTTTTGTGCTGTATTTTTCAATATCTAAACCACTACAACAGAAAAATGTACACTAGAAAGATAGGAAATAGAAATACATTTGGCATCAAACCCCAATATGTCATGTTTGAACACACCATTTTCTTTCTTTATGGCAGGGAAGGCTCCTGGCCTTCATTGCAGTCATCATCACAGGCAAATGCAAGCGGTGGCTGCAGAGTGGCACCCGGAGCCGTGGGAAATGCAACACACATACAAAACCAGGAGTTTCCCTGGTTTCTGCCTCCTGGTTTTCCTCCCCGTTGCTTTCGCAGCTCCCTTCTCTCCCCTGCATCCTCCTCCCTAACCAAGGCCCCTCTCGATTTAACGTGGGTTTAGAGCCCGGGTTCGTGGTGCTTGCTCAGAGCCCCCTGTGTCGTTTTGCTGGACAGAGGCTATTTGGGAAGAAATGTGTGGAAAATGTGTGTCCATCCCACGGCTCCCCGGCTCAGTGCAAGCAGGCTCGTGATTCCACGACTCCAAGGCAAGAGCCGCCTTTCTGGAGCCATTTGTTCTCCAAGGTTAGAGTGGACAACACACCTTCCTGGTCTCTGCTCGAGCAGCTCCTCAAAACGGCCTTAAAAATCCCCAGCAAATTAGTGTCAAGCTTTCCAATTTCTAAAAAATGTTCATTGCTGGAACTTCTCCAAGGAAGAAAGAAAACTCATACATTCAGGGACATCTTACTTATAAAACAAGCATTATTTGAAAGGGCCTGGAAAATGCTGGACTGTTTTGGCTCAGCCCAAAAGGCAGCAGTTCCCCCTGCCCTGTGGATTGCAGTGGGGAGCAGAGGTGGTTGGGGGGCACATTGCACACAGGCATCAACCGGTGCCCACAGGGAGGACGTGCGGAGTGTATTTAGCAATAATAAAACGCTGGGTGGGTCTCTAAATCTGTTAGGAAGGAAGCAAGAACATTCCCCCGCGTGTCACAGTGACACTCGTTTGACGCTCGGTGACACTCGCTGAGACATCGTTTCCAGGGACCCAGGCCCAGGAAGAGGCTGTATTTTAAATGGTGATCGGTGCAGAGGGAAAACGGACTCGCTGCGGAGAAAAATGGAAATACGAGTAATTAATTACGAGTTCCACTCTATTCAAGTGCGGGCAAATAGTGACTCAGTTAACCGTGATATTGCTACAGTCAGTCCTCTTATAATAGTTCTGTTATGCCCTTGATCCTTTCAATTAATGGTGTCTTTGCTCACTAATTGCACCCTAGACTGCAGTTAAATTCTCAAGTATTTCTATTTTAATCTGTCTTAGAGCTCTGCAAGGTTTGGAGTGTCAACTTTTTCTTTTTTTTTAAATTAGTTTTCAAGCACCAGTGTTTCAAGTGCACAGGGGTAACATGGAAAGAAATGGAACGAAGTCTGCGCTGTGGACACGGGTGCTCTCTAATACATGTCCCTCTATCACCTGATCTTTAGTAGCTGTAAAAGTCCCTTCCCTTCGCTCTGCCGTTTCTGAGGCTGTCGGAGGCTTGACTCACACTTATTGTTACTCCATTTTTTTTCCTATAATTTTGGCTCTTGGAATTGTTTAACATTTCTCTCTCTTGCTCCTCCAAGAAGGCCCAGCCCGGGGCAGAAGAGCCGTGCTGGTGGCCAGGAGCTCCCAATTGCTTTATTCTTTGGTTCAGCGTGCTCGGAGGCCATTCAAGCTTCACTTTGGCTCAAACCTCCCTGAGTACAGAATCATAGAATCGCAATGATTGCTAAAGACCATCAAGGTCATCAAGTCCAGCGTAAACCCCTCACCACCATTCCTCATAAAACATCCTTGCGGAGGGGCAAGGGTATCCCTGGAGAGCGCTCGCCGGAATGCGCCTGCACATAAAGACGCGTAAGTGACACGATGCCCTCGGGAGCGACGAACAAGGATGTTCCTGTAGCCCAACAAACACTCACCTTCATTGTTTCAAGTACTTATAAATTGTCCTCGTTGCATTGCTGCTGTTTGGCAGCGGCTGCCAGCCCGCGGCGCGCTGCAGGGGACGCGCGGGGCGCGCCGACGATTCCTGGCCACGGGGGCACGGCTGAGAGGAGGCTGATGCTTATTAAGATAATTATTCAATGGAACTAGTTTTTCCCTTATGAATTTCATTTAATCTTTACGGCACAATTTCCTTCAGAAAACATGATGATCTTAATGAGTCAAATCTGCAAGTCTTCTCCTCTCTTCAGGTGGGCAGGTTAATTTTCTATATAATTAGTTAATTGCAAAAACTTGTGCTATTGATAGCAAGTTTGGGGGAAAATCAGTACATCGTCTCTGTTTCCTGAGGTAATTTATCTGAGGAGAGGGAGGCAACATGAAGATTGCAGAAAAGGTGAAGGTCTTCAAAACACTCTAGCTTTAAGAAAGAGATGCTTGAAGTGTTTTAACCCCGATACGTTATCCTTATGGGAATCTCCGTTCTCCAGTGTTGACGTATGGAGCCCCGAAGGAGACGAGCTGGGTTTGATAGCAAATGTGGACGCCAGGATTGCAAATAGAGCTAACGCTGAGCTTACACGCATTATGCCAGTGTCCCAGTGTTAGACCAACAAGCAGCACCTTTAAATGTGCACCAATTTAACAAGGAAAAAGTAATAACCCTGATACCTTACCTGACCTGGGAGCATCTCATGCATTTCCTTTTCTCAACTAAGTAGAAGGCAAAATACAAAAGGCACAGGAGAAAGTGTCTTAGGATATAAGAGGTACTTACAGAAACCCCAATAAATGTCATCAGTGTTAATGATTAAAGGGAGGAACTGAGTAACAAACCCGGAGCGTGGCCCGCCGAGGATGGTTTGAAGATGGCAGAGGTGCTGGCCAGGACCTCACCGCTGGCGCTCGCTGCGGAAGGGAAACGCGCTCCGGGCAGTCCTGCTCCCGGGGCAGGGCCTCCTCGCTCCCTTGGACAGCAGCCTCTTGGCAGGACTCCGCGACACACGAGGCTTCCCGCGTTGCCTGATTTGTGCCTGCTGCGCGCTTATTGAAGGAGGTAAAAAAGTCAAACTGTGTAACAAAGGGGGTTGGTAATTCCTGCAAGAATTTGTGTTAAAAGAAGAAGAAGAAGATAAAAAAAGGCAAATTAAACCTACTAATAAAAAGCCCCTCACTAAAGTGACTCTGCCAAATGAAGGAGACTGGTTTCTTTGGAGGCCTTCCCACCTGCGTGGCAGCGCGCCCTTGTTTCTGTCTGTGTCCTATGCACCCAGAGCCAAACCCAGCCCCGGGACGAGCGCGCCCGCAATTCCCAGTGAGCTGGAAGCACATGCAGAGCCAGAAGTTGCCCGTTATTAAACAGCAATCGTCTCAGCAAAACACTGTTCAGCTATAGTCGGTCGCTGAGCAGCGCTATATTACTGAAAAAATTAAAGGACCCAGGGGGCTGGCACAGATTTTTCAGTTGAATATATTTAATTGCATTCCTTTTTTTTTCTTAAAATAATCCTTCCACAGAGCACTGTCCAGTTTAAGAAAAGCACAGGATGGGTCATTTAAACTCTCTGTATTGTGCATGTGGATTCAGCTGGGTGGAAAGTCGTGGCTCCTCGAGCCCAGGATGCAGGGAGCAGATCCTTGTTCCTCCCTGTCTGCTGGAAAAGCGCAGCCCAAGGGAATGTGAGCACCAGAGTGTTGTTGTGCAAAAGGAAAAAAACAGGATGTAGGAGTAAAAACGCATTAAGTGAAAGGCAAAAATTGTTTCCCACAATTTATGGAGAGTGAGTGACGCAGTTAGTGGAGTTCAGTGGGAAATTTTTGTGCTCTATCTTCAGTAAGGGTGGTAAAATATTGAAGATATTTCAGGAAGACAGTGAAAAACTATGGGGAAAACTATAGGGCAAACTATGATGTAATTTTAGAAAAACTTTATGAATAGGTATTTCTATATAACAGAGAAAGAAGAGAAAGGGCTTATAGCTAAGTCTATAGTCCAAGGAGGATTTGTAATAGCAGGCAGTTTTCATGTGCATATTGACATGGTTAATGTGCTGCAGGGGGTAGGGACTGCAGGCAGAAAAGCTCAATCCAGAGAGGGGGTCCGAGGCCATCGGAGTCGTTTCCAGTGCCGGCAGTAGGAGCAGCGCGAGCCCTGCAATGTGGAGACGTCCGCAGCCTTGAAGAGCACCCTCGAGACGGGCCCCGGCGCTCAGCCGTGCTCCGACTGCGAGCCGGGCTCGCGCTCGGCGGCCAGCGGTTCCTGTGTCCGTGTCCGCAGCTTCTGAGCGGTTTCCTACACTTCGTGGTATAAAACTGAACGTTGATTTTGTTAAGGGAAAAAGGAAACGTTTGGCAGTGTCTGCCTTAGCCTGTGTCACTGCTTATCCCAAGGAAGCCAAGTGCCAGGCAGCACTGCAATCCACAAGGTGCTCCAATCTGGAACCCCGGAGATGCCAGATGCGCGTGGGATGTGTGCAGGATGCTCGTGGGATGTGCTCGGGATGCACATGGGATGTGTGCAGGATGTACACAAGCTGCACGTGGGATGCTCGCGGGATTCGCACAGGATGCATGTGGGATGTGCACGAGATGCACAGGGGATGCTCGCGGGATGCGCGCAGGATGCACAGGGGATGCTTGTGGGATGTGCACAGGATGCACAGGGGATGCTCACGGGATGCGCACAGGATGCTGGCAGGATACACAGAGGATGCACGCGGGATGCGCACGGGATGTGCATGGGAAGCACAGGGGATGCTCGCAGGATGCGCGCAGAGTGCGTGCAGGATGCTCACGGGATGCATGCAGGATGCACAGGGGATGATCGTAGGTTGCGCGCAGGATGCACAGGGGATGCTCGCAGGATACACGCAGGATGCTCATGGGATGCTCGCGGGATGCACGCAGGATGCACAGGGGATGCTCGCAGGATGCACGCAGGATGTGTGCAGGATGCTCACGGGATGCACGCAGGATGCACAGGGGATGCTCGCAGGATGCACGCAGGATGTGTGCAGGATGCTCGCGGGATGCACACAGGATGCACAGGGGATGCTCGCAGGATGCACGCAGGATGTGTGCAGGATGCTCGCGGGATGCACACAGGATGCACAGGGGATGCTCGCAGGATGCACGCAGGATGTGTGCAGGATGCTCGCGGGATGCACACAGGATGCGTGCGGGAGGCTCTGGGTGCTGAGGCAGGGTCTGTCGCTGTGCTGCTCGCTCCACACACATCCCTGCTCCGGGGCTCCCCACCACAGGCTCTGCCAAGGTTCTCCAGAGGTTTCTTGCCTGCTTTTACCCTCATTCTGCTTGTCTTATCCATGATGCACATGGAAAACTGATTATTTTCCTGTGTTTCATGCCAGCCTTTTATGTATCTGGAGACCATTAACCATGTCCCCAAGTCTCTTCTTCATGCTCATCATCCCCAGGGCTTGGAGTCTGTTCTCCAAGATAAGTTTTTCCTGTGTTTTATTTATTTATTTTTAAGTTTGTCACTGCTGTTCTCTCTCAGGCTCTGGTCCTTCTATTCTCTCCCTGAAGTGCATAAGCCATTTATTTGGCACAAAGACATGGAAATAATTATATTTAAAGAAGAAAAAAATCAGAACAGAAACACCTAAAGATGATCCCTGAGTGAATCTATCGACGTGGAGCGGCTCAATTGCCCTGTTGTGCCCGCGATGGTCCCCTCCCGGCTGTGCCCACGCCGACCTGCTGCACGTTGTGCCAACGCGCAGGTCTCCTCGCGCCGCTGAGGACTCCAAAACGCTTCTGCCAGGTTACCGTCCTGCAGCCAAGCCGAGATGGAAAGGGAGCGTTTGGGAAGCTTGGAGAACGGCTGGTGTTTGCTGTGCCTGCCCAGAGCAGCACCAGGAAAGGGCTCCACGAGGGAGCTGAGGCGGGAAGGGGGAGAGGCTGGGAAGCGCGCGAGCAAGCTGGCGGTTGTGGGAAGAAACAACACTGAACACAGCTACGTTAGGAATAAAAACAGACCAACCTCTAGCGGGGAAAGATGGAAAAGGAGGAAGATATATTGAAAAGGCCAATAGAGGCCGAAGTAATAAAATGCAAGCCTGATTTCCACCTTTACCTCCACTTCTCAAGAACTATAACGTGATGAGTAGGTCTGTCAAAGTACTTTTAATGGAAAAGCTGTGATTTATGAGATTGTTTTGTTTTTCGATGGTCTTATTTTTGAAAATAAAAGCAAAATTTGTTGGGAGCTCTCAAGTTTTCCCATTTTTATCCTTCTGATTTGAGAAGGATGAGGAAAAGTCAAATTCCTCCATTTATTATGCCATTTAAGTAGGAGAATGCTTGCAATTTATAATTGAACAATTAAAGGTCATTAATGCTTCGAACTGGAGATGTTTAACACCTAAAATGAAATGATAGTTTTCAGATACTGTCAAAATTTGGGGTCTGCAAGTGCAATCGAATGGGGAACAGATCTTCCAATAATAACATTTTTCAAAAACTGGTAACGTTAAGTCTGGCACAGAGCGTTAGTCTTCAGAAAGAAGGATGAAGGAGAAAGCAGCTACCATTTCTGATGGCCCAATGCTGTTGGGCTTTTTTGCCATGAGAGAACATATATATATGTTTTCTCATATATGCATATATATAATATAAATATTTATGTTTATATATTATGTGCATTATATATATATATTTTTTTTTTTCCTGTACAAGACGGCTTTACTATAGGGAAAACACCTTTTCCTCCTTTGCCCCCAGCTAGCTCTAATGGTTTGCAGACCCTTGGATTTGCAGATGACAGAATGACAGAAGGGCTGAGGTTGGAAGGGACCTCTAGGGATCACCCAGTCCAGCCCCTGCTCCAGCAGGGACACCCAGCGCACGGGGCACAGGGTGGCAGCCAGGCGGGTTTGGAAGGTCTCCAGAGAAGGAGCCTCCACAGCCTCTCTGGGCAGCCTGTTCCAGGGCTCTGGCACCCTCAAAGCAAAGAAGTTGTTCCTCACATGGACAGGGAACTGCCTGGGTTTCAACTTGCACCCACTGCCCCTTGTGCTGTCACTGGCCACCACCAAGAAGAGTTTGGCCCCATCTTCCCTACAGTCACCCTTCAGGTACTTTTACGTGTTGATCAGATCTCCTCTCAGTCTTCTCTAAGCTAAACAGGCCCGGCTCGCTTAGTCTTTCCTCATAAGACAGATGCTCCAGTTAATCACCTTTGTTGCTCTATGCTGGCCCCTCTCTAGACGCTCCATGTCCTTCTTGTCCTGGGGAGCCCAGAACTGCACCCAGTACTCCAGGTGCGGCCTCCTCAGAGCTGAGCAGAGGGGCAGGATCCCCTCCCTCAACCTGCTGGCAACGCTCCTCCTGATGCAGCCGGGATCCCATTGGCCTTCTGGGCCACCAGGGCCCATTGCTGACTCATGGCTAACTTGTTGTCAACCAGGACCCCCAAATTCCTCTCCACGGAGCTGCTTTCCAGCAGATCAACCCCTAATCTGTCCTGGTGCCTGCTGGGGTTTTTCCTCCCCAGGTGCAGGACCCTGCACTTGTCCTTGCTGAACCTCGTGAGGTTCCTCTCTACTCAACTCTCCATCCCATCCAGGTCTCTCTGAATGGCAGCAAAAATGGCACACAGATCATGGATAATTTGCATTAACTTTGCCATTTCGGCTGCCTCGCTCGCAGTCCCGCGCTGCCTGCAATAGGGGAAACAGTGGCACTGGCGGCTGTTTTGTCCTGCTGCCATGAAGCGCCAGTTTGACTGCGAAGAGTACATTGCTCTGAAGAGACTTGCTAGCCCTAGCACAGAACAGACACTATCATTACTGCTTTTTTCCAGGCTTGTGTATGTCTGTGGTCCTTGGTTTTGTTCTTGGGGTGCATTTGCTGGGTTCACGTCTCCTCGCGAGGCTGGTGTCCTCCCCGGAGGACGCTGAGCGCACCCCGAGCGTCGCGGGCACGCGCGGAGCTTGCACGAGCACGAGAGCAACAAGGAGGAGGCTCGGAGCAGACCTAATCATCCAAGAGCACTAAAATATCCCTGGAGAAGGGCTAGAAGAGGAACTGTTTGGCTGTTTGAGGCTCCTGCGTGAAATATAAGGCATGAAGAAGAGGAGCATGTGAGTAATGCAGAATCACAGAGCTGTAATGGAAAAGTCTTCATCTCCATAAAGCCCGCACTGCAGCAGCATGTCTGAAAAGCCTATAGGAAGCCTATAACTTATCTATTTTATTTTTCTCATAAAAAAATAAGAATTTTGAACCTTGCAAAGTTTATTAAATACCCATGCTGATCTGATGCTGCCCCTGTGCAGATGCAGTCCTGTGCTAAAGGCAAGCACGGGGGTTGTGGGAGTGAATCATCAATTCAGGTAACTTCCTTAGCATGATCGGTAATTAATCTTTTGTTAATTCATCCTCCTCTGTTAAAGTGGATATTCACACTGCTGCACGCCACAGCTGACAAAAAAGGCAAAGAAACATTTTGATCCCCGATTCTTCTCCTGCAGACAGAGCAGTGAGTGGACGAGTGCTTTGGGCTGCAGTAACAGAATGAGGAATCCGGCTCTGCTCTATCCCTAAAGGACTGATCCTTCCCACACATCCTTTTCAGGATTAGAAGTCTGTTATAAAAGTCTGGTCTATGTGGTTAGGGGTGGCAGAGAGGGTGGACGTCCCAAGGATGGGCATTTGGAGGTGGGGAAATGCTCTGGGGATTTTCCACCAAAATCGTGCTAGACCCAGCAGCAGGGAGAACATTCCCCAGATTTGCTTGGAAAAGTCTAGACCAGTATCGGGAACCATTTTAATTGCCCTGATGGAGAAAATCATTAAATCTGTTCAGCCTGAGAGCAGACTGGGGAAGACATTTGTTTCGACTGTGAAGTTGAGCAGAAACTGGCAAGCTGAGAGCGGATGGGGTTTTTCCTTCTGCTGAACGGAAGAAGGGCAACCCCAGAGCGCCCAGAAACCAGGTCAGGCTTCCGGCGCCTCGGTGCGGAACCTTACAGTGCGAGAGCGTGTTTGGAGCATAACCACCGCGATCGTGCCGGGGCAGGGGCTCTTAGGTGCACTTAGTTTCTAAGTTTAAGGAAAACATCATCTTGGCCAACCAACAAGCTGCAAGACCCTGAATGAGGCTCATTTGGCCAAAGCTGAAGTCGCCTCTGCTTTTCTCCTGACTTGTCTGGTCAAGAATCTCCATCCTTGGAGATACCTGCTGCTCGAGAGGACACAGTCCTGGGCAACCTGATCCGACGTCGAGTTTAACTGAGCAGGGATTTGGACCAGAGATCTCCAACATGAGTTATTTTGTGGTTCCAGGAGTGCAGAAAAATCACCAAATCACAGATAAATGTGGGTGGGAAAGGACTCCCGGGGGTCTCTCCTGCTCTATGCAGAGGCAAAGCAGGTTGCTCAGGTTGGTCGGGTTTTGAAGGTCTTCAAGGACAGAGGCTCCACAACTCCCCCCACACACACTTTTTTTTTTTTTCCTAGTTTTGCTAGTGTTTGACTAGTTGTAATATTTTTTTCCCTCATATCCAATGGGAAATTTTCATGTTCCAGCTCATGCCCATTACCTCTTGCCTTATCATTGCTCTGAAAAGAGTCCGTCTGCACCTTCTTCATCAAGCCCCGTTAACTGTGGACTGCAACAAATGTGACTTGTCATTTCTCCTGTGCTCCGGTGACAGCAACTCTGTCCTCCTTTTCATCACCCAGGAGAGCGGTCAAGCCTCTTCCTTCCTTGACCTTGTGTTGCTGCTATTATTCTAGAAAATGCTGTGTTTTTGCAACCCAGTTAATGGCGTAATAACTTATTGGAACATTTCAATCATAATGGAAAAAGCTTCGTATTGCACTGAAACGTCCCCTGCTCATTTGTACTGATTATTAATGGACGCTTTAGACAGGAGTCTTGTTTTCTTGTTTTATTAAAAAGCATTAAAATTATTGCTCATAAAAAATATATGGCATTTTGAACTTTTGCTACTGCTGCAGGGACAGATAAATACTCTGATTATCTTAGGGGCCGGGGAAATAAAGCAGCAGCTTGTGGTGTGCCTAAGGCTCGGCACGAGCCAGCGGCAGCCCCGCGGCCGCCCTCCTGCGCGAGGCCTTTCCACCCAAAGTGCTGCTGCGTCGGGATCTCGTCCCGCCTGGAGCGGGGCTGGGGGCTGGGCCCTCCGCGGCTGCTGCGGGCTGAGGACGGGCGCCCCTTCGAGGACCTGGAAAACTAACCTAAAAGCTAAAAGGAGGAGGGCATTTTATGGAGAGCACTTGGACTCGTGCGTGGGTTGAGTCTCTGCATCAGCATGAGTTTCCTCTGTGAGCACGATGGGTATGGGTGCCTGGTGTTGTGCTCCTCTCAAACAGTAGAAATTAAGGGGAAAAAGTCGTGTTTGTGACGTTGTTTTGGTTTAATTATCTGATTCTTGGCCCTTTGAATAGCCATATGTTGGCAACCTGGGCCCCACTGCCCTGAGCTGCACAGCTCTGCACCTCGGGGAGAAGAGCCTGGTGCTGGGGGCAGGCCAACCACCCACCCACAGAATGATATGGGAATTAAAAAGCTGAAAAAACCTAAGGAATAACTGCCCAGTTATGGTTGCCGTCACTAAGAAGTATGCCCAGACTGTCGTTTTCTTCAGCACTTTGCTATCAGTTGACTATTTTAATGTTGTCTGCACCATCAATAGCCCTTATGGCCATAGCTGGCCTTATAGTGGGTAAACGGCGAAGTAAATAAATAAAGCAATACGAAGAACATACAAATGTGCTATTTCCAAGTGGGCTTTTTTTGCACTTTCTAGGCCATTTGTCTGCTCCATGCAATATTTTTCACAGCATTTTTCCATCTGTTTCCTCCAGAATTGATAATGTTCTGCACAGCACTTTTTAATCCCGTGTACAATGCTGCAATTAAATGCCACTCACAACTCGCACCTAATGCATGTTAAAAACATGAAAAACAAAATCTCTTTTCTGATTATTCTCTGGCCTAGGTATTTTTGAGATGTTTCCTTTCCTTTTTTTCTTTCTTTCTTTTTTTTTTTTTTCATATTTGGCAGTCAATTTGCAGTGCGCCTTACTCTTTCAGCAGAAAAAATACACTTTAGTTTCATGAGGCTGTGATGGAGAAATAATAGTATGGAAAAACGCAGCTCTGTAACCACAAGCATTGTCTGCAAAGCCAGCCAATCGCCCTGTGCCCAGCACTGCACCCTACGGAATTAGAGCGCTTTTCCCGTTAACGCTGGAGCGCCAGGTCTGGAGCCTCGAGCCAAGGCCACCGCCGTCCCCGGGGCTCTTGGCCTCGAGCTTTGGGGGACCCCGCGAGCCTTGTCCAAGCACAGACACCGCACGTCCTGTGCGCTGCCGCTGCATGCAGCAGCTCGCAGAAATAGCTGCGGGTTTGACATTTTTGTGGAAGTCCAGCCATTTTGCTGAGTAGTTTCCCCTCTCTCTCGGTACAGTTTGCTGCACTCCCGGCCACAACGTGGGGAGCTCTGAAACCTCAGCGTGGCAACGCGCTGGGAATGCAGGTGGGAATAACGCACTGGGAATGGAGCCCATGGGTGTGGGGTTGGTGCCAGCCTGGAGCACGGGGCAGAGCCATCAGGAGCTGCCCGGTGCAGTCCCATCCTTTGCAGTTTCTGCAGGATTTTCTTTAACGCCGCTGCTTTTCAGCTCTTTCTGCTGGCTCAGAGCTCCCCTTGCTTCCTGCCCGACAGGAAGGGTGATTACTCCTCCTGGAAGGAAGGTCTACAAATAGGAGCCAACACTGTTATTAACTTAATCCCGCTGCTATTTACCCTCCTCGGCTCGAGGTTTGCCGAGGGGGGCTGGCTCTGCTCCGGGGAGAGGAGCCCGCGCTCCAGTCAACATTGACGTTGGCCAAGGCCAGTGCGGCCCTGCTGTCTCCATCTCACTTTATGGTTAAAAAATCCGTGTAGGGCATCACGCGACAGCCTTCTGCAGGCGTGGGTCTGCGCCGGGAAGCAGCCAGGCCATCCAGCGCCAAACGCAGCTGGGCAGGAGCTGCACCTCCCATTGCAGCCCCCGGCTATCGCTGCTCCTCTGGCGCCAAGGTCGTTGGCCTTGCCGTGGATGCAGGAGGGGAAGGATCAGGCACTCGTGGGAGCGCAGCCGGCTTATGCACACACGGATGTTTATTTAGGCGTGGAAGGAGAGAGAAGGAGCACTTGCTTTAGGAAAATGTTGCAATCCATTAAGCAGATATTGCAGATAATAACTTTAATCCTTGGGGATAAAAAGCCAAGGTTATGAATAAGTGATGGGACTTTCAGATGGTGCTACGGAGAAATGCAGGAGGCATCACTAGATCTGACGGTGCTCATCAGGCAATCCGGAAAGGTCCCTGGAAAGCTACGGAGTAATTAACTCCATCTTCCCCCAAAATCACAGACTTCTCCTCCTGTAAGACTCCCGTGAGACTCCTATAAGCCCCCTATCAGCCCATTGCTCCAGCTGCACGAGTGCCTCCCTCTGAACCCCAGGAAAAGCAATCCCAAGCTCTTCCTGCTCTTTGCTCGCCGTCCTGGCGCTGGGCCGTGCCCCGGAGCGCTGCAGCAGAGCGCGGAGCCCAGGCCTCCCGGCGGCCCCGGCCTTCCTGGGCCTGGAGAGACGCCTGGCGCATCTTCAGAAATAACGCACACAAACCTGCTCCCGCTTCCGCCTCCATCTGCCCAGCGTGTTCTTGCATATGCTTAGAATTTGCCAACTGAAATTCACTGTTTGCCTCATACCTGTGAGTCTTCTGGAAGCTAATAACATTTGTTTACATTTTTCCTAGCAAAACTTTATTAAATAAAATTTTCAGCTAATTAAAGCGTTTCCGGATTTCTGCTTCCTGTCACCCAAAGATAAGTCCAGAGTGTAAAATGAGGTAATTGCCATAGAAATCCAGAATATATTTATAGAGGTTTCTGTAATGTCTGTATTGTTTTAATTTCAATTCTATTTCCTTTTATGATATATTATAAAGGAAAAAAAATACATACCAGCTCTGGGAATTGTGAACCTAGTACATTTAATAAAATAATAAATTGCAAGCTGTAAATGTGTTACATATGGCAGACAGTGCAGTTAGGACACCATCATTCAAACACCATAAACCAAAAAAGCACACAAAGCACAACTCACCTTGAATATTATACAAATTTACTACAGACATAATCTCCAGAAAATGGACCTCAGAGCAAATTTATGCTTTTGTAGGTGCTTTACCTTTACCTGGGTGTCAGGATGCAGAATTTAGGAAGCAAAGAGGAACGTCTGTCCTGGCCGAGGCAGGGGTGAGGTTGCAGGGGGCTATTTAATCTATGTCTTTCCCCTCAAAAAAGCTGGGAGTTTGAGCCTGTTCAAAAGAGATGAAAGTTGCTGTTAATCAATAGCATCATTAAGGCAAAAAGAATGTGATATTTTCCTTGTTCACATTCCTCTTCTTTCCTCTTCCACCTCCTCTCTCCATGCTCAGTCCTAGGTTCATTTTGGGAGCTGCTGCCATTGTGCCCATGCCTCAGGTTGCAAATTTATAAAAAGTCTGTTTTAATAACAAAATACATATCTATTTGTACTTTTCCATCAGATGTGTTAGTGATCTGGTCCTTGCAAATGGTTATATCAGTAAAGGAGCCAATAACTGCGCTATACAGCTGGAAAGGCTGGTCCAGATCCTCTTACATGTTTTGTAGCCAGATACAGTATATGGGAATCTCCTATTTCAGTTCTGTTTCAGTTCTTGTTGCCCTAAATCTTGGTTGTTCCTACGTGGTCGAGACTGACAAGCCTGCAGTGAGATGCACACTTGCCCTTGCTTTTTATTTTATATAAATCTTCCCTGTTGTCTTCCCAGCAGCATTATTCTGTGCAGTGCAGTCCATTTGCGACATGGCTTGGCATGCAGGAAATATCTCTGGGATAACCTATTGAGAAGAGCTGGAGAAGATGGGATTAGGTAACTGGCGATGTCCGGGACTCTTTCATGTGGAGGTTTAAGGACGAGATTTGCTGCACCAAAGGATCCGGAGAGACGGCAGCAACGACATCTCTGAGTGCTGAAAAACTAGAAAGCTCAAAGGAAGATTTGGAGAGCTGGAAATATCTGCTCATCAGCTCGTGCTGGAGACACAAGCTATGAAGTGCTTCTGAGGGCTCAGTTGTAATTGTTTCTTATAATAATGTTAATGAAATGCCTAAATACTGCTTTGGTCTAATGCTAATGGAGTGGAAAACGGAAAAAAAAAAAAAAAAAGAAAAAAGGAAGAAAAGGAAAGGGAGAGGAGGCGTGTGCAGCGCAGGGAGGTGCCTGGGCTGCGGCGGGAGGCCGCGGTGTTGGGCACTTGCAGGCAGTTAGGGATGCGTCAGCCGGGACTTTGAGACTCTGGGGCCCTGGAAACAAGGGCAGCGATGCTGGAGGTTGTTGCTGTAGGAAGAAACGCTTTCTGTATTTTTTTTTTAATCTGTATCTTCCTTAAATAGCAAGATTAGCAAAGCAGATGATTGCAATTTGCATTCTCTAGGTGTGCCTCCTAAGCCAAATATAGCACGAAACGGAGGTACCCCGCACGGAGGTGCTAAGCGCATCCTCATTAGCTCCAGTAATTTCTCAGGCTAATCCAGCCTCCTCTTCCCCGGTGAATTAATCCTTTGACTTGCAGAGATGCCTCTGCAAATGATCCCGATCAGAATCGCAATCTGTTCGCTTCGCCAGGACACATCCCGTGAGACAGTGAGATTCACGCCTCCGTTTCCACGTTCCAGCTGCTGTTTTTGTCCCTTTTTAAGGAAGCGTCGCTCATCCGCTGCCTTTAGACAGAAAACGACATCTCCCCCCGTCCTGCAGTGCCGCGGACGGTGCTCTGACGGAGTCGGGGTTGTGGATGAGAAGCAATACCTCCTATGAGCCCCGTGAACAAGGGGGAAACAGGCTGCCGCGCTGGCACCCGCGGGCCCGGGCGGCAGCGCCCGGCCAGCCGCCTGTCCCCAGCGCAGCACCGCGGTCCCCGCAGCACCGCGGCCCGGCCCCTCGGAAAAGCGGGTCTGCAGAGCGGGCATCACGCTCAGGGCGCCTCGGCAGCTCTTTAGCACCAAGCGGAACTGTTAGGATCTTCAGGAGAAGACTGATGGAGACTAATTAAATATACAAGTGGGAGATTAATTAAATACAAGGATTTTTAATAAGTTATTTCATGGCCTCAAACAGAGATGATCATGTCAGCTACTGAAGATGTACAACCAAACTGGTGATGTGTCTTCAGTTTTAGTAACTTCTTAGTGATTTAGTTAAGCTATGCACCTAAGTAGTTTTATCAACTCAGTTAAGTCATTCAGATCATATTTTGCCCCAGGAATGAACAACCAGTCTTCAGTTTGACAGTCTTCAGTTTGAACCTTAGATACAGATGAACAGTAAATATTTCAGCTAGGTTAATGAACTTAAAATAGTGACGAAAATTCATGGGCATACGTAGCTAATGATTAAAAGAGAAGAATACCTGTCCCAAGCAAACTCTTCTATGAAGCTTCTTTGTTACTTCTTGTTTTTCATAACAGGTGGGAATTACTGAAAATCAATACTGAGAACTGCAAGGTCAGGAGGATCCTCTCAAACTTGGGTCTTAATTTCAGGGCCAATTTGCCTTGGGTCCCAATAATCAGTTATTTGAGTTTTAGCAGATCTGACAGCTAATTAATTATAGAGGAAAATTGGAGAGTGGACAGCAGCAGTGGCGCAGGAGAATTCATCTTTTCTGTCAACTTCCTAATCTGTATCCATCCTCCTGGCACGGGGAGGAATACTTCTAGCAAATCCTTGTCCGTCTTCCATCTCCAAAAAGGAAATCAAACATGACATAAACAATTTCCTCCGTGGTCTCTGGGAAATGCGCTCTTAAAACCAAAACATGAAAATAAATTAGCATTTCCACATCAGATATCCTCTTTTCCAGTCCTGCAGCTCGTATTTTATGAAAAATGCACGGACGGTTTGGGCTCTAGGCGTGCCGAAGTGGCCGCGGAGCGCGATTTCCGCGGGAGGGACAGCGGCAGGAGGACAGGGAGCAGGGACGGGAGCGGCAGGAGCCCTTGGCAGGATAAATCTCCATGGTTCACATAAACGACACGTGAGTGCTGGGCCCTGGGACACGGCTCTTTGCAGCAGCAAGGTGATCAATAGTGCTACAAGAGCAGTGCACCCCGTGGCGATGGGAAGGCGTCTGTCCCTTTCCTTTGTTTTTATCCCTGCATGAGGAGAGGACGGGGACGCATCCTCCGATGTGCAAGTTTCAGACAAAAACTGTCTTGCCAACCCCAGTAGGAGCCTTCCCTTCCCTAAGGCTTTTATGTGACTTCATTAGTGCCCACAAAACATCTCAGTGTCAATTCACATTCACTCTACCGGTCTTTTCCCTTTCATCATCTCCCATATAAATTTTCTTTCCAATCTTTTAATATATTAGCTAAATGAAAGAGCCCAGGAAGCATATAACTGCCTTCATTCATAATTCAGATGCTCTCGCTGCGGGCAGGAGGAGCGCGGGCTCCTCTCGGTCCTCGCCCGGGACCAACGCAGCACATTAGCACCCTCATTAAAGCCACCGGCCGCGGCAGCTCGCGCAGGGCACGCGCGGTGGCGTCGAGCCCGCTGCCCCGCGCGGTCGGGACCCGCGGCCGCCGGGTTACTCACCCCATTAGCGCAGACAATATCATTTCCACGTCTCCCTGCTGTTCCTCGCTGGCAGGCGGCAGTGAAAGGCTGCAAAAGCAGGAAATTGGCTGCTGAAGCAATGGCCTGGCAAGGAAGGGCACCAAAGCCAACACCCTGGGAAAATGCTTTGAGAGATGAAGAACCAGTGAACACTGACTCTGTAGGGGCCAAACAGACACTACTGACCAGGGGCATGGGCCATTTGAGACAAAAGAAGCAACATCGCCTATATAAGCTCAGAAATATTGTATAGGCATAAGGCATTGCTCTCGCCCGCTGCCTGGGTTAATACAAGCACTGCTATCACGGGCTGCCTAGGTGTGAGGAGGGCTGTTCAGGACAGGCGATCAGAGGAGGACCAGGAGAACACCAACCATCAGCAGAGAAAAAGGAGACTAGATCTGACATGAAGACAACCTAGGACATCAAGCTAATACTCACCAAAGAGAAGGCACAAGAGTGTTTTGCTCACAATATGCAACTTTAACAGAAAATGGAACGTAATTTTGATAGGGCACTCTCAAACCTACTTGAAGAATGGCAAGCAGCATCTAGATGGGAAATGAACCTAAAAAAGTTCATGTTAAGAATAGTTTGAGGTCTGCAGGATGAAGGCCTTTTGCTAATATGCTTGCTTGTTTATTAAAAATATAAGGAATAATGTACTAAAAGCTGTGACACCTTAGACGTAACTGGAGTTTTAAAAATCCTAATGGGATTTTATTTTAAAGGAAAGGTTACCTTGAAGCAAAACACATTCAGAGAAGGCCTACATTCTTAACTACACGGGAGGCACGATCAAACATGATGAAACCAGTCCCCACAGCCTTTCAGGCTGTGACTCAGAGGGTCTCAGCTGCACAGCAGTCATACTGGGATATGCTAAGCTTGCTGAAATCCTTAGGTCTGCATGTGGCACCACTTTTAGTTTGTTGTGGTTTCCTTACAGATCTACATAAATGACTAGGATTTGAGAAACCCAAGCAATATTTTCCATATCAGCTGACAAAAGACCTGATATAAGGCCTCACATCACCTTGCTAAAAGCAGCAGGTCCATAGTTATGGTGTCTGGTCTCCACAGAAAAATCACTCCTCTTGTGCCGCGTCCCTTCTCTTTTCAGTCCCCTAAACTGCCCTCATCACCCACAAAACTGCAGAAAACCTTTTCCACACAGAGCATTGCTGTAGGTCCCAAAGGAGGTTACCTTGGGGCAAACAAGTGGAGCCCTGTTCCACAAGACCTGCTCTTTTCTCATGGAAATGTGGGAGCTTGTGCCTTGCTAGGCTATAGTAAGATGCTCCCCAGCCACTCTAAATTCCACTAATAGCCTACGAATACCAGACAGGTTTCATTTAAATGTATCAGCAATGTTTTTTAAAGACTCTGATAACAACTTGGCAATACAAAATAAACCAGTATTTGATCTGTTTGACAATGTATTGGAAATCTAAAGTTGATCTTAATTCATCACTGCTATTAAGTACAGTATTTGTTACCTCTACAGATTGCTCTGTAGAAATATCAAGTTCAGTTTCTATGACAACAGGAGTCATAAATGCCAAAATTCTTCCTGTTCACTTCTTTTTTCAGCTTGCGGATGAGTCATTTATTCCAGTCGTCCAAATTAACCGTTTTATCTCCCCTGGAAATGGTAGCGCTGCCGGCAGACCCCTCTGCCCGGGCGTTTCACGGCGGCGACGCTGCGGTGGCTGCGGTGGCGGAGCCGGCGCCCGCCCAGCTCCGTCCCGCTCCCTGAGCGCCCCGTTCGCGGAGCCCCCGTTGGACAGTGCAGAGTGAGCCAGAGCAGCCGCAGGGTGTCCTTACAGCCTGGATCCCCCTGAGCGCAGCAGGGCGGAAATATCTCCGGGGAGAGACTTTTCCCCGAGGAAATAGCTCTGAAGGTCCCTGGAATGTAAGGGAAAAGCAGCAAAAGAAAGCCCGTGTGTAACGTGAAAGCAGCAGGGCTCCTCCAACAACCACATCTTGCTCAGGGCTGCTCAGAAAGGCTGGAGCATCTGAGAGCTGCACCAGCAGCCAAAGGATGTGTTTGTGGTGCAGGAATAGGCTGGGCTGATGGTAGCACCTTGCAAAGATGCAGCGTATGCTTACGGGAACAATTTTCCCTGCAAAATAGCAGGTAATTAAGTGCTGTAGACGGGCTCCAAGCCCTGCAGCTGCAATCAGCCAGGGCCTCCCTTTCTCACTCTGCAGCCTAGGCAGCTTGGTGTGTGCAGCTGGATGAGCAAAACGCACGGAGCCAGGTCAGAGCCAGTCACAACCGAGGGATGGGATTCCTGCCCTTTCCAGCTTCCTGTGCATCGGGAACATTTGGTGAAACAGCGCACACGGGGAGAGCTGAGCCCGGCGCAGCCGCTCCGAGCCTCCCCCCGGATCTCGGGAGCCGCCCGGAGCCACGGGTCGCTCTGCTGCCCCTCTGGCCTCCCCTCCGGCTTTCTGCTACTCTGCCTTGGTCTTGGAATAGGAAAAATCCATTTCCATCTTAATTATACAAGAAACTATGCAAGGTACTGTAGCCACATAGTTTATGAGACTACACAGGACATATATCCCATAAGCCGTGGCAGAACAGGGTCCTTTATTGCTTCTGTAGGCTGTAAATTGTAGAAATCATTTTAGAATTCCTTTCATATGCCACTTTTTTTTTTCTCCCTTCTTCACAGTCCTGTCTCACTGCAGTTCTTCTTCCCTCTGTGCCCCACAAAGACATTCAGAATAAAACTGCAGTATTTTCCTGACTTTGGGCAGACTGAGTTGGGTCAGGGCCTCCTTAAAACGAGTTCGTTACATTTATGGGTTAATGGGCTCATGGCTTCCAAGCAATGGGGCTCCTTTTGCTGCCTCTCCTAGAGCCAAGAGCGCGGCTTGCTCTTCAGCATCCGGAAATCCTCTCCGCTCCGCCGTTTCTCCGTTACAAACCTAACGCGTATATAGCACCTAGCAGTAAGGGCAGCTGGTGACACAGGCAGTAATTCCAAGCGCGGCACCACGTGCCCTGTGCTCTTCTGCCTGTGTGTTTAAATCTGCCGAGAATTTTTTCGGCATGTGTGGCAGTGCGTAAAGGATGCCGTCCTAAGACTTATGTGTGAGCAGGATAAGTTTAAACATATGTGTGACATTAATTTTGTTATTTGGTGCCTTCCAAGTCCCTGAATACATAGAACAAATATTCATTTAGGAACAATGCTCTGGATGAGACCAATATATTTGCTGTCAAAACGTAACACCTATCTAACTTTAATGAGGTTATATAGGAGTAATATTCAGTGGTAGAAATAAGAGGTAGAATATAATTAAATCCCTTGTAGAAACATCTGCAACCTTAATGATGCTTCCTTCATGGGAAGCTCAGAATATGTAAAGCAATGCAAAGATGTTCCTATCAGTCTTTGCTGTAGAGGGACCGCAGTCCATAGCAAGTGGAGCACGGAGCACCAAGCCAATCCTGGTACTCATTTGCTTGCTGAAACCTTTGTCTGAAACTCTTCTGATTGCATCGTTGCGCTTTTTTTGATTGCATCATTGCACTTTAAGCTTTTAACTGGCTATTCCTTCCCAACACTGGACATAAAAGCATTTCCTTCCTTCCCCGTCTGTGTCTCCTGGACCACAAGGTCATTAACACGAGGATCATTTTGCCTTTTTTTTTTTTAGAAGAAGAAATATGAGAAGATTGATTTTTTTTTGTCAATAGTTCTATTATTAAATGTGAAACTTCAGAAAAAGTGTATTGTTGTTCACAATGGAATTTACATCTTTATCCTTTCTTTACACTGTTGTGGTCTACTGCAGGCATTTCATTTGCAGCCCAACAAAATCTCTAATTCATATTGCCCTACAACAATGTGCCGAAGCAGGTGCTTGGGGACTGCTGCATGAAGCTAAGCGCACCCAGAACACGGCGAGTGTCTGAGCACAATCACTTTGTTACAAGGCTGAGATCTACGGCAGGTTTGCACCGAAACCCAGCTCCTCTCTGAGGTGGTCCGTGTTTCAGTGAACAAATCCGGGCTGGAGGCAGAAGGTTTCCAACACAACAGCATCAAGATACTAAAAGTTTCACGTGGGAGAAAAATAAAAGGATTTGAAAGCGAGTTATCAGCTAAAGAAAGCAGGTCTGTGATGGAAAGATCCTCCCCAACACAGACCAGCGTTAACCATCCTGTGTTCGAGGCTCTGAAACAGATTTGTCTGAATCTGAATACTGAAACCTGAATTAAAAGATGTCTTTTCCACAATTTTTGTTTTCAATCAACTCCATTTCTCGTTTTTGTTTTCACTAGAACTTGCCTCTTCTTTCAGACGCTGGTGCCCACGGTCTTCTCCCACAAGACGTTACCATTCAGCACCAGCCGAAACGTTTAGCCAGGATCTTCCTGCTCGTGGGAGATTCCTTTTTCCTTCAGATACCTCCAATAACTGGTAATAACCTTCCCCAGCTGGTAAGATTTTCATCCCTTTGTATTTCTTTTCATCTCTAAATAGACCATAATTTGTTTATATTTCTTTGCAGCTCCACTTCTCAGTATTATTAGCAAGGCATTATCATATCTTTGCTTCCCTATTTTACTGGTGTGCCGCTAAGTTACAATATTCATGTTCTATATAGTCTAAATCCAGAGCCAGCTCTATTCAGAAAAGAGCTTTTTCTTCACAAATACCCGCATCGAGCACCCAGGCGGGGAAATGTGGGCGCAGCTGAACGTCTCCTGATACATGATACAAACATTTGCCAAACTTCATACAAGCCGTGTGTCCTAGTCCTTAAAACGAGCTTATCTCTTTAAGTAGCGATTCCTGGACATTTAGCACACAGGCCACTGCATAGAGGGCATGGAAATACAGAAGTATTTTCAGCCCCAGGGAAGACCCGAGCTACATTTCTAAATTTTGTGCAGGATCAGAATGTAGGCAGGTGGGAATAAAAAGAAAGTCCAATGTGTGCAAATAGAAGGGACATGGGATTCAAATGTTGTCTCAGTGAAAAAAAAGACGCATATACAAACAGAGCCATGGAGCCCAAACTACGCATGAAATGTATGGATTTTGGCCACCTCCGTGTTTACAAATCTCAGCAGAAAGCTTCGCGGGCTGCGCGGACCCCGCGCGCC
>VZSV01000060.1:3979477-4008683 GCA_013398735.1 Nothocercus julius | reverse complement strand
CGCGGGGGCCTCGCTCGCGCCCCCTCCCCGCGGCCCTCCCCGAGCTCCCGGCTCCCGCATCTCGGCCAGGGCGCAGAAACGAGGACACGTCTGCATTATTTATCACGCACCTTCTGCGGAGGAGCCGATTGCAGCCCCGGCGCAGCGCCACTCATGAAGGGCTCTGGCAGGAACAAATTTGACCTATTTTTTTTGCCAAATGCAAAACATATGTTCACATCATGAATATATCATGAGCTGCAGGGAGTTAGAGGAAGGGGCTTGGTTTCCTTTTTCCTGATTACATAAGAATGACACGGTGCATATCCCTGCTCAATATATCCAGAATTTTTAATGTCGCCGCTTTGAGAGACGTTGTTCTTAGCCTCCGTGAGGCAGGAAGGCCCTTGCGGGTGCTCTGCGGGGACGCGACACGGCCGCTCCGCCGCCCGGGGCGCTGGCCGGTACGGCCTCTCCTGTGCTCTTGCCTCTCAAATACTGCACGTCTCCACCTTGCCCCTTTGCAGCTGGATGGCGCATGCACGTGCAGAGACAGCCGTCCATAAAGGGACTTTGTTTCACATCTCTTATGTTGCAGGTATATTAACTGCAAGGGAAATCTAAAAGAAAACTACTACTACAAAAAAAGGGAAAAAAGCTCCTACAAAAACATGGGCGAAACCTGGCTTTTGTGCTGAGCAACGTGGGGAACATTTGAAGCCTCAAGCGGCTTGCAGAGCACAAGGACAGGCAGCAGGAGACGGCGGAGATCTGCCGGACGGCGGGGGAAGGAGTGGCCTTTGCTTCCGAGCTGCTGGCCTTCTCTAACACATTTCGGGTCAAAAGGCGGCGATATCTTTAGCGCGCGGGTCTCTGGGAGCACCTTGCTGAACGGGGGGAGACGGGCTTCAAAGGGCACCACAGCCTGCTGCCCTCGCGCCGTTCCGCCCCGCAGGAAGGGCCGCGGTGCCCGGGACCAGCCCGCAGCACAGCCCGCGTCCCCGCTCCGCCCGGATCCGTCCCAGCGCGCGCGTCGGGATGCTCCGCAGCTCCAGCAGCGGGAGAAGCAGGACCGCAACAGGCGGAGCAATGGGAATTAGGAATATAAGGAATGCAGGAACGCCTGACGCTCTGGAGGCCATACCAAAACCTGTGTGCGTTCCCTGGGAAGAAGTGCAATCCGATTCTACTCTTTTTGCTTTCCATGGCACAAGGCCAGTTCTTTACTTTTTAACATAGATTTATTCTGCTGAAAAATAAAAAGCTTGACAGGAAGACACAGTCCTGCAAAGCCAGACATCACAGCACATACCCCTCGTGCACGTGCCTGCACACCTATGGCATGGCCTATAGGGCTATATACACTGCAGCATGTTTGTCCCAAGCAAGACGAAAGCAAGTGAACTTCTCCAGGCTTTCTGTCCCTCGACAAGGCGCTAGCAGCAAACTCCACACAAGAGCACTGCAGAAAGCCTCCCAAAGGCAGAAAATTGATAAAAGCACGGGCAAAAGTTTGCAAGCAATGTTTTTGCAATAGAAAGATAGAGCATGGCTGTTTCTTGAAGAGTTATCCAGAAAAATCCAATATATTTAATGACAATACTAGAGCAACTTCAAAGAAGAGCGCTAGTCATATCCAGGCATGGACAGCGGTGCTGGAAATATTTTGGGATGCTGCAACACTCGAAAAGGCACTTGAGCATGAGAGTCACTCCACGTCAAGTGACTAAACACAGGCATCCTTGAGACAAAGCCACTGCAGTTTGGGGCTGCCAGTTTGCAAAGCCAAACCTGCTGATTTGGGTTCCCAAGGGGAATAGGGGTGCTGCAGTGAGCCATTGCATGCATGCTCCGTGTGGGAGCATCCTCATCCATCTCCCCACTGGCTCCTCTGCCTTGCTTTTCCTTTAACAAGACTTTGTCCCACACGTTTGGCACCCAACCAGGATGTTGGACCTGCAAAGAGTGCAATTTTTCAGACTCTTTGTCCACAGGCCAGGCTCAGCATGGGGCATGACCTCTGCAGTAAGCACAGACAGGACACAAATCTCTGCTGTTCACCGCGCCACTTGGAACGGGAATTGGACGTGTGATCTTCAGCTGATTAATAACTCAAGGAACAGATTTATGGACCTGGGCAGAAGTCTCTCAGCCCATCCAATACGTCATGCCAGCAGCCTAAATAAAAAAGCTGGATTCTATAGTGCCTCTTATGCCCCTGCTGTCCCCAGCATCAGATTTACAGACTTCGAGCCTGGCAGAAGTGCCATGATGCTCAGGCTCGCATGGGGTTGGCCCCAGTGGCACTGGGGCTTGGAAGAGGAGAGATATTCCCAGCGCCTGGACCTCACAGGCACATCCAGGCACCCCAGGCAGCATTTGCCTGTTGCTGTGATCTAAAATGTTAGGAGAAGCTGGAAGTTAATATTTGCAAGTTATTTTAAATTTTCCCCTGTGCATTATGCTATTTTTCCCTTCAGTTATAGAGAAAGCTGAACACATCTTGTCAAAAAAAAGAAAAAAAAAAAGGCCCATCTCTGGTTCTTTCTTCCTTCAGCAGGGAAGAGGGTCCACGCGACCGCAGCACAGCCACGGGACCGCGAGGGCCCATGCGGGCCTGGCCGGGGGGCAGGTCCCTCTGCCTCCAGCCCGCGCAGAGCAGGTCCGCTCCGCCACAGCCGCAGCCGCTCCTCCGTGGGGGATTTTTCCTCCACTGCCAAGGTTTTTCAGAGAGGGAATTTCTGTTTTTCAGTGTACGGTCTCAGGGGAGTGGCGTTGCTCTAGGGATGATATTTTTATGTGCTTCAAATGCAGCAATATGGTGCTCGTTTGCACCTGATTTGCATATTGCAAAGGTGCTACCGAGTGGGGAATTTAGTGCTCCAATCCATCCTCGGTGTTTCTCCATCTCCTGTGCATATGCAATAATTTGTACTCTAAGAGATGTTCAGTGACCTCTTTTTTTTTTCAATGCGAGAAATGTTTTCATTAAAAATAAAATAGCAGATACATCAAGGCATTTCCTCTTGTAAAGCCCCATGTTCTGAATATAAAACAGGAATAGCCAGTCCTTACAAAGCTTTCTTATCATGCTATGTAGCTGCAAGGGAGAGCAAGCAAGAGGGAGAGGCAGGTTGGAATATTTCATAACACAGATAAGACAAACTTTTAGGCAGGACTATGGACTATCCAGTGAAAATAATTTAAATAAATAGATTAACAACAACAACATCATCATCATCAACAACTTTGCACCATTTTATTTGCCTCAACAAATGAAAAATTCTGTTCTGCACAAAGGATAAAACAATTCAAGATTTTTGAATGCATGTGGTCCCTGCCTATAAAAAAACACACAAGAACATTACACCAATGACAAAGGTTCAGGTTACCCGAAATAAATCTGCGTTTGTTTCCCTTCTTGTCTCTTCTCCCTGGCTGCCTGTTCAGATGGTTCAGATGAGATACAAAGCCCAGAAAAATCTCATATTCTCAGCAGGGCTAACCCAGTACCCAGAATTTCTGAGGACATAAACAGTGATAAGTCAATTTATAAATAATAGTCTTTAGTCTGAGTAAATTTATGAGAAGGTGCTAATGTGGAGTATCTTATAGACAATTTTTACAAGACAGAAGCATAGGGCTTGACCCTATAAAGACAGGTGCTTGCTTTAAAAACTTGATTTATTCCACTGAGGAACCACTTATATGCTTAAAGTTAATCACTTTGTCTTAATATATGCTGAATCAGTATCTGAGTGTAATTTAAGGATAAAATTTGGAGCACCATTTTTTGGTAGCTGTTCGCTGCAGGGCCCACAATACATCCCTCTTTGGTTGAAGGTATGAAGCCTCATTTGCACTGTGAATATTTATAACTGTGAATTTAAATTATCTCTTTTTCAGTAACGAAGCTTAATAGGCTATGGATGGTTAAATCATTTGCTGGAAAATCCTCACAATGCGAGCACAAAATAGGAACAAAAACTATCAGAGCAAATTCATGGTGGCATTCAAAAGGACATAGGCAGAATACATAGCAGTTCATTTGATCAGCTATTGTCTTACTGGGGTCTGACTAAGGTAGAACTCAGACTGCATGAAAATTATTTATTTCCTCCATTTTGTGTAGACTACATTAGTATGCTGACACTAAACTTGTGGGCTCTGTAACTAATACGCCTTGTTGGTTACAAATTGCGTTGGAAGTATTCTGAAATGTTAGAGTTGGCTGAATTATCAAAAAAAACCCAGAATTGTTAATATTTTTACAAATAGAAGCTGTCAAGTTTGTTGAAGATGATTCATAAATTCATACCATTCTTCATCTGACGGAATTCACTTCGCTGCCAAATAAAGGGGATTATAGCTCACAAGTCCCTGAATTTTCCATTAATTTAGGGTAAATAATAATTCAGCTGAAAAGTCATACTGCTAATTACTCCAATTTAAAGAGCATTTCAATTACCTAATTGAAGGACAGAAATAGTGCACTCAATTAAGGTGGTCAGCCACAGTTCAGAAATAATGAATTGTAAATGATTAATACAGAAACAGTCATAATCTGAAAATGATTCCTTTGAATAATCTAATAGGTAGCTGGCAACAACGACACTGGTGGAAATAATCCAGAGCCATCAGTTCAAAGACGGTTACAGCCTTCGCTTTGGAATTACACCCTCATGAAAAGTGGAGGTTTCCGCAGCATTTTCCCCCGGATGGCTACGTCTCCTTGGGAAGTCAGGCAGGTGTTGTACTCCAGGCCCATTTCCCCCAAATCCATGCATTTTATTTTGCTGAACTGGCAGGAGGCAAAGTGCCTCGGATCATCCAGCTAAGCATTAAGGGCATATTCCTATGAATTTATTGCCTGGATGCTGCCGTGCAAACACAGACGTGGGTCTGGCTCAGACCACGGAATCCGTGAGTAGCCCCGGGTGCGATGGGAATCCATGAAGCAGGAACATGAGCTTGAGGAACTGTCCCGCAAGAGATCCCTGGGGATGGGGCTGGTCGGGAAGAGGCTCCGCGTCGCAGAGGGGAGGGCTGGAACGCTCTGCTGCGCGGGCAGGCCCAGCTGGGCGCACATTCCTCACGTGTAAACAGCACCACTTCCAAGAGCTATGTGAGTCCATAATCAATTTAGCCTCGGAGGACAGCCCTCAGAGATGCAAATCCTGGATGATTTCCTAGGTTAAAAGAGGCTAAAATGGTACTGAGGAAGATCTGCATGCGGCAATTGGCAGAAAGACTCCAAAGAGCTCTGCGGCAGGGACAGAATTTCCACTCTTTTGCTCCGTTCTGTCTTTTGGCTTGGTTTGTGAGCAGGAAAACTCCTCTTCCCTGGGCTAAGAGTCAGACTCGGCTTGTCCTGAATATTTTGTGCCAACCTCAGCTTTCCCTCGGAGTATGGAAATTCCCTGCTGTGCTGCAGAAGGGCACTTTGCTTTCCAATAGCACAGACACTGGGATTGTTCCGGATGTATTGGATGTATTACAGATGCATTTTGCCATGTGATCCGTGAAGGTCCAACTTGCACAGGGGAGGGACAGGGACACCGCAGCCTCATGCGAGCCCGCAGCTGGCTCTGCAAGAGGAGGACCTTCCTCTTCTCTCTTCCACTAATTTTCCACTTGCAATTTTTATTTTATATTCATCTCATCTTTCATTTTGAGGGAAAAAAACCCCACTTTTCAGCCTAGGCTTAAAAGATGAGAGGCTTGTGTGGGGCGGTGCTCAGAGCCGGCTCTGCTCTGCTGCCCCACGGGGACTGCAGGGACGCCCGGCGCTTTGCTCCCGCGCAGCGCGGCGAGGAGGGGCCTTGGACACCTGTGTGCATATGAACCCTGTCCGCATCCGAATTGCTCACCCCATCTTCTTCCAAAGGGGCTGCTGGCACTGCCCTCCGTGCAGCCGCAATGAGGATCGATATGCCCAGGACTGCAAAGGCCGATCTGTCATCCCAGCATGGATTAAAGCAGAGGCGTTGACAAATACTGCCCCCGGAGCAAATAAATTCACTGCCTGCAGATTCTATGGCGCTACTGGGATGCTAAAGGTCCTCCTGAGCTGGCTCTCCAGAAACCCGGCTCTGAATGTGTTAACAGAAAGGTGAAAAAGGGAGAGGAGAGGGAAGGTTGTTATCGGGACGTAAGTCACTAAGTGAATGTTGACTTTTTCATTTCAAGCAAACCTTTTCTGAAAGGAAGGAAAAACAAAAATAAAGATCACTTTTTAACTCTAACTTCCAACTAATAAACTTCGAAAATCTGAGCTACACGAAAATACGTGTAGAGGAAGCGCTGCCGCGAAGTCCGTGGGAGCTGCTTAAGCCACAAAATGCCCTTCCCTGCAAGTCTGTAAAATGTTGACAAGTTTGTCATAATTAATACACTTGGAGCTACAATTCTTTCAGAAAGCATGAATTACTGTTTAATTTCAAATCTTATTTAACATCTTCCTAAACTCCTAAGTTATATAAACTTCATCTAAAAAATTATTCCTAATTAAAATATGGAGACTCTTTCCTTCCTTCCAATACGCTGCAAATCTGATCTGTAATCCTTACAGGCTAAATTCAGCAAGGTAGAAAATAAGGATTCTTCGCATTTGGATTAGACCCTAAATGTCAAGCATTTCCATTACTTTATATGTGCAGAAATGATGTTAAGAAATAAAGCATATTCAAAGGCTCAAAGGCTGAGTGCAGTGTAACACTACTTTTTTAGGGCCCCTTAGCAGTAATCTCTTAATTTAAGATATAAAACTTGTGCTCATGGAGGGCTCCAGTTTGTGTGGGCAAGCACAGTTCTGTCGATAAAACTTTCAAAATTCTGTTCTTTTTATCAGTAGATATGAAAACCAGAGATTGTTGTTATTTGTATGTGTTTTTCTTTGCTTCAGATTTTGTCTAACTTATTTGACTTAGCGATTCCCAGTGATAATAAACTGTACAGTTTAATTACATGTTGCATGAAACAATTGCCATTCGTCAATTTTCATGTTCCCACACAAGAAGCTGTTTTTCCAACTTTTTTGAAAAGGGATTTTTTTTACACTTTTATCTCAATCAACTGCCAAGCTTATTTTTAATATTGTTTAATATTAATACTTTTTCTGACACTTGAAGCAGTAGTTCCCTGTATACTGTATACTTTGCAGTCTCCCTGCAAATTCCATCAGTATTGCCGGCCCAGCCGGGACCAAGTGTTGGGCACAGAGGTATCTGTTAGAACTCACGGAGGAACAGATGAGTGTTATCAAAAACTAGAGGTTTCACAACACTGGGTACTGAGGTACCTACGCTAACCTTCTCCAGCGCGGGCACAGCGAAGGCTTAGCGAAACTGGGAACAAGCAAAGGAAGCCTCTAGGAGCTGTACCCATGGCTGATATGATGAACCGTGGATTAAAAAGAAGAATAAAAATCCCTGATTTGACTTATTTAAATGTATCTTCTTTCTGTCTGAATGTGCAGTTTCATGAAATACCAAGGAAAATACCCACCATGGGAAGAGAAGCAGTGTGAACCTTCTGTCTGCCTCCCCCAAGCTCTGCCCCACACCAGAGTTCTCCTGATAGTTCTAATTCTAGGTATTTCCTTTTTCTATTATTCAGAGTTTCAGAGAAGTCCCAGCACAGGGAAAAGACCAAATAACTCCTCCTCATGGGCTGCCCTTGGCATGGAGCACCCAGCAACACCAGCCAACAGGGCCATTTATATTTAAGCACAGAGGAGGAGTCAAGTGCTAAGGCTTGGACCTACGGGAGCAAAGGCTGCTGAGAACAGCAAAGGAATATCACGTTCCTGAGGTCTGTATGCAAAAGATAAAAACATTTGCTCAGCAACAGCAGTTTTACTCTTTCTTTTCTTTTTTTTTTTCCTGGAAAAAAAGAGTGAATTAGCACTTTTGGGGTGCACTAACCCTTGTCACTGTCGTGCTGCACCTCGTTGTTTGGTCCATGAGGAGCTTCCAGTCAGGTCCTGCAGGAGCCACTTGCTGTCTGGTCCTCTGTGCTCCCGTGCAGGCCAGCGGGCATCGTCCAAAAACAGTCACACCCGCTAAAACATAATCAGAAATGTAAGGGATACGCCGTTACATAAGCAGTCTGCCTCTCTCGCATGAGTCACGGGAAAGCTGGAAATGCACCACGTTTGTCTCAGCTACTCTGAGAAATTTTCTGGTTTTGTTTTTGGTACCCCAGAGGCCCTAGCAGCATTTCTGACATAACTTAGCTCAGTTTTATAAAGTTCAGAAGAGCCTTGACTGCTGGTTCCTTAATATTATTTAAAAACCAGCATGGCCAGTGCTTGAGGGGTAGCGCTGCTATGAGTCGCGGGGCCATGAAAACGGTCCGGGGAACGAAGCTGGCTTTTCCTCTGCTGTTTGCACTGATGTGTCAGAGACAGGCACGTAAGGAGTCCGGCAAAAGGCAGGTTTTAATTTAACGTGCTGCCAAGGAAGAGCTCCGTCCCGCCGCTGCCGGCAGCCCCCGAGCTCCGGCGGGACGCGGCCCCGGCCCCGGCGGCGGCAGAGCCGGGTGACTCCGGCGCAGGCCCCAGCTGTGCGCACAGCTGCGCCCAAGAGATCCCGCTCCTCCGCAGAGCCTTTCGCAGCCATTTAATAACGCGAATTTTTAGCTGTCCTTCTCAA
This sequence comes from Nothocercus julius, assembly GCA_013398735.1. NCBI lineage: Eukaryota > Metazoa > Chordata > Aves > Tinamiformes > Tinamidae > Nothocercus > Nothocercus julius. The sequence continues at coordinate 4,000,050 of VZSV01000060.1, read as the reverse complement.
TAAAAATGCTTTTCTCTCCGCCAGCCCGATTTCCCCAGGTGCTACCAGAGGGTTTCCTCCTCCAAAGGGAGCAGTAAGGCTCTACCCTTAGGCATCGCCAGAAGACGCATCCCTCCACGGATCACAGTGCTCGGTGGCATTTAGCTGTTTTGCTAAAAAAAAAGTGTTTCTAGACAGGAGCGAGAGAAGGAAGTCTGCAAAGGGAGAAGAGGTTTCAGCCTCATCCTGGCTGTCCTCAGCTTAGGGCAGAGGGAGGTGACCCTCCTCGTTGTAAGATCCTTGTAATCATTATTTAACTAACTTTTATATCTGCTTTTTAAGTTCTCCTTTTTTTTTTTCTCTTTTTTTTCCTGTAAAGGTTTGATTTTTTTTTTCTCTCCTCTTCCTTCCATTTGTTTCTCTTTATTCTCTTTTCTATTCAGAGCACTTCAGAGTTATGAGCACCTTTTAACACTGGATCTTGAATACGCAACTTACAGTTCCAGAATTAACCTAGTGATTAATAATTTCCTGGTAATTAATGAATATGCATGCAGGGGGTGGCAGTGCTCTCTATCTGCTCTCCGTGATCCAGCTCACTGCCTCTGTGTCTCTTTCTGCTTCATGCTAAAAAAGCAGAACATATTCAGTCATAAAAATTAGGGAAAGCCATCAGAGATGTTGTACAAGCAAATCAATGTATTTCCAGCAGATTACGAAGCATGTCCTGCAGATCACTTATACTTAGAACAGTAGGAAAATCCCTTGCTGCGTCTGAATGATGCCAAATGAATGAATCAGTTATTTGGATAAAATGTGATGGAGACACCGCTGCTACATTCCACCTGTGAGACGCTGAAGATGTAACAGTTATAAATCTGTGGCAGGATCTCTGATGGGGCCCATCTTTTCCAGGCGGTTGCAGCTGGAATGCAGAAGTCCTGGATCGAGCTCTTAGCACCACGGTGGCACAACCCGACCGAATTTGGGACCCCAGCATCCCAGGGCTGCCGTGAGCCTTCCTGCAGGGACACTGATAGGGCTGCAGCTGCTCAAGCCTCTTTTCCCGGCTCGCCGGGGCGGGCGGCGGCTCACAGGGATGCTCCAGCGCGGGCAGCATCGGGAGCTCCGTGCTGCTGGCCCGGCACTCGTGCCCGCGATGCCCGCGGGGCGAGGGGCGAGCAGAGAGCACCGCCAAGCCAAAAGGTTGCCCACAAGTTAATTGAATCCGGTGCTAATCTCGAAATGTACTTGTTCCTCCTAACAGCTCTCTTGGTTCTTTATTCACCACCATGCTTAAACTCTAATGACACTGGTTGCTTTGAGACTTCAAGTAAGGAAATTTTAATAAAAGCTTGACTTGATGTTATTCCACTACAAGCTCTGTGCTGAATTAAACATAAGGCAGAGGAGATATGTTGACAGTACATCAGCACGAAGTTCTGCTGGCCAGAGCTGAATATGGGTAAATAGATTTATGTCATTTTCCTTAAGGTTCATTTCCAGCTTTCAATCAATCTTTCATAAAACATGGCTGAAGTGCAAGATGTGTTATCATGGCCAGTTGTCTGAAATGTGTGAGTATTGCTAATTTTGAGAAATGAGTCACTTGTCTTTCTCATTTTGTCATTAAGGTGTTAGCCTACACTGAAATACAGGCATTCTGCCAGAATATAGCGTGCCTAATGGACACAGAATAGCACAGAAAATAGATACATGATAAAAAATAATAGCCAAATAATCTATGCAGCCCACTACTCATGTGTGACTGAGCTGTAACTTTCTCTAAGTCTGCATCTCTAATACTACAACTTCATTCCCTGGTAAAACTACATATTTACCAGACAAAGTAAATGCCACAGATTTGATCTATTTGGAATGAAGTGTGTAAAGGGTGCTAAGTTGAAAACTCTCATCTCTGCTAAAGAAGATGCAGATACACTCAGGACCATAAGTGGCTAAAAGATTGGCTAAAGGACCTGGCAGTGGCTGGTAGAGGAGTTATTAGCCCTGAAGTAACTAGAGAAACCCCTCAAGGGTTAGTCTTGCAATTACTCAGCATGTTCCTTAATGAATTGCAAAAAGAGTTGGCGAATGCTAAGGAAACCCCCTGTCAGCGCAGCACTGGGATGGGATGGCGGTGGAGGGGCGTTATCAGGAGGAGCATCCTGCTCCCCAGGAGAGGAGCCGCAGGATGCAGCTGCAGATGGGCGGGTTGCCCAGAGGAGCCCCAGGACCTCCCCCGGAGGAGAGCACGGAGTTCTTACCTCTTTGTAGGAAAGCTGCATTTCAGCTTGAGCACGGCCAAAACACGGGGAATGAAGATCCTGTTTACGGGACCATCCTAAATGAGAGTGGCAGAACACAGAGGTAATACATAATGTAGCTCAAAAATGAAATATAATGCTTTTCACAAACTGATTATCTGTGAAAGCCTGAGATTGCATTTGGCTGAGGAGGTCTCCCCACTACCATATTCCGGCTAATTTAAGCAATGTATTGATTTGCACAGTTGATAAATCTCAGTGCAACAGCATGCACTGTTATAGTCCCACATGTAGAACAACAGAATATCATTTCAGTGACACCGTCACTAGGTTAAACATTCTCAGCAGTTACAAGACACTGGGAAGTTTATTTGGATTTCACCCAAGTGTCATGACCTAAGTGTGAAGACCTGAAGTCACCCCAGAGCTGCGCACACCTCAGCTCAGTGCATGTGCCCACAGCTGCCCCAGGCCTCTTCCTTCCCGGCCGGAATGCAGTGGGTTGCACGTTTTCTGCAGTTTTCCCTGTGGAAGGTCTTTCCCAAAAGATTTCCCCTAGGCTGTATTAAACATGAATGACTTCTACTACTGCACAAGAGAGAGGTCAAAAAATACATTCGGTAGCACCTAGTAATTAATAATCACAGCACAGGCTGGAGGCAGTTCAGTATATTAACTTGTTAAGGTGAAAGGAGGGAAAGAAAGGTGCTGACAGCTATTACTGAATTAGGAAAAAAATCACAACATGGAAGTTCATTAACGTTTTCCATTTGACTTAAAAAGTTCTCTCCTCCCAAGGATTGAAACAAAATTGGTTTGAGGGGACAGTTTTACTGGGTTAAAAGCTATATTGCTAGCATTTTCTGGATGTGAATATCAGCCAGACAAAATTTCCTTTGTCTGCAATATCCTCCCAGAAAAGATACCTGGAATGTTTTGCATTGGGAGAAAAGTGCCCCTATCATGATACGCCCCATAGTGTTAAGCTATAAAATATCATTCCCATTCTCCAAACACCTGCAGCCTCACCGCGAGCTGCCCTGGCCCAGGTGCCAGGTTCCCGATCCCTCTTGGCCTTCCTCCCGGCCTTTGGGCAGCCCCTGCGAGCCGAGCAAAGCCGGCTCCCCGGGCACAGCGAGTGAAAGCGTGCTGCAGCGGCACGCACCTCCCTGAGCCCTCCGACCGCGGGGACGCAGGGGCGGACGGAGCTTCTGCGCGGGGCGGAGGGGCAGGGCCTCCTCCTCCTCCTCGCCGTCCCTGCCGTGCTAGCACAGTGCGGGGCGCTCAGCAAGGGGTCACAACGGAGGACACGGCACCGCACCTGCACCGCAGGGCATCTCCCCCGCGCCGCCACTGAGCTAACGCTCAAAAGAAGCGCTCAAAACCGTGCAAGGGGCGGCATTTCTTACGTCCTTCCCCAAACCCGTAGCAATGTGGATCTCTTTCACGAGGCGGAACGTTAGTGCCCATCAGACACGTCTTCTTCACAGCAGCCCTAACCCAGAAGGCTCTTCAGCAGCCAGGTCGTGGCACGGTTTGCAGATCCAGGGAGCATTTTGCCTTCCAGCAGTTCTTTGGTGTCTTCTCAGGAGGTTCCATCCCAGCCACTCTTCTGCTCTGGCCACAGAAGAATACAGGTTCAGCAGAGGCTGGAAAAGGCCTAAAATTAAAAAACAGACTGCTTGTGATTTTGCAGAAGTTAGCAGAAGTATCAGTCTGGGAGGAAGATGGATGATCTTCCCCCCCAGACAGGATAAACATGGTGATGGAATAGATGGCAAGAATATGGGAGCAATTTAATCACATTTACCCAGAATCTCACTCACTCACTCAGAAACTTTTCTCCTTTGCGGAAAGGCCCTGTGGCCTCACTGGAGATTGGGAGACGTGTTTGAAATCCCAGTCAAGGTCCTATCAAACTAATCAGAATTTCACATTTCTGAAAGTCTGTGGTTTGCCTGTTTGCTCGGTGGTACAGAACTGAATGGTCCCTTTGACTTCCTCCAGATTAATATTTTTTCCTTTGGTCTTTCTAGCCTAGTAGTTACTGCCTGGCTGTAGTATTTTTTTGTATTTTTTTTTCTGTACTTTCAGAGGTGATAAATTGCAGTATATTAACATAATGACATAAAATTGGTTGCTATTAAAATGAGAATAAACAAAATTTAAAAGTAATTTAATTTTAAGTGGAAAATAATGGATACTATTGAAATGCCCAAACACAACTTATTACTCACTCCCCCATCTACATTTTATTCTTGCTTTCTCAGGAATTAAACAAAAATGAATCAAAAGGCTCTGCAAAAGCATTCAGAATATATGCTATGCTAATTGTCAATTACAAAACATGATATATTAAGGCTTTAAAAAAAAAACTTGTATAGGAGTTTATCTTCAGATCCTCAGAATTTTCTATCAAGATTTGCTTTGCTTTTTTTCTAAAGTACGATTTCTGTAGAAGTGATTATTGAACAGCATTGCAAAGTTTTGATTCAATATAGGTAAGCTAGAAATTCTCTGTCTAAAGAATACCTTGAAAGAAACCATAGCCCTTGCTTCGTATGTCTTTTTTCTTTCCCCACTCCAGACTTCTTTCCTGGGCTGTCTCCCTGTGATGTCCAGGGCCTCTGACATGAGAAATCCATGCAGGGGAGCTGCTGGTATATCATGGGAGCAGTACGCTGTGAAATAAGAATATCAGCTAGAGAAACAAGAAGGTAAAGCACATGAAATACATCTGTACTGAGGAAATGAGCTTGTTAATATTTTTAATCTTTTTTTTATTTCTTTTTCTGAATTATTCAACACACACACACACAGATACAGTATTTTGAAAAGTTATCCCAACAGAGGATGGAAACAAAAATTTTCTCTCTTGCTCTGGTACTAGTATTGATTGTCTGTATATTATACTGTATGGCCTCTGTCTTCTCTGATTATGCAATAGATTCAGAGTTATAGCTTGTGTCACGGCGGGGATTTAGGTGGGAAGGCTGCAAGAGCAGAAGCACACCACTCAGTTACATAGCCCAACATTTATTTACTCGGCTGGATAGCGGCTGCATTGCAATTTCTACTCTGTCGCTTCTATTCTGCGACAGGCACGGAGGTCACACTCACACCGACCCAAGCCCGGGCCCTCCGGTCCCATGAGGACAGGGACCAGGGGACACGCTCCAGCCACGTGATGTGCCACGTCTAGCTGATGGCCTGCTTCCCCTCTCTGTAAATAAATTATAAATATATGTGTATACATGTCCACACGCACACACCCCGACCGTCATGACACAGACATGTTTGACATCTGTTTATCTGTTGGTGGCCCGACCACCACTTCTCACACGCTTCAGTCCTAACCTTACATTTACGCGGTGTCTCTGCCACCGCGGGTCCCAGGGATTCCTGCTTTCTCCTCCGCTTTGCTAGAACTGCAGCACAAGCCTAATGGCAACAGCTAGACCCTGACGTGCAGAGAACGGGGAAGCAAATGTATTATTTAGCTGCATGAGCAACTATTTTTTCAAGGAGTAAAAATGTGTGACAATTAAGAGGAGAAAAATAGTGCTGAAAAAAATCAGTAGTGTTACTTGGTTTGCAGATAAGGTGTGATTTTCTGGTTTCTTCTTTAGTGAGATTGCATCCCCTTGAGTTTTGGGATGGCGAAGCGGTTTTGTGATCTAGAGTCACCCTGCTTCTTTCCGCAGTTCTGCATTATACATGAAACAAGCTAAAATCTCTTTCATTCTGTGTGGCTGCCATACCCGCAGCCTTTCTTTAAGTTCTCAGTCAAGCCTTCAGGAAAAGCAACATTTGTGAGATCTTAAAGCATAAACCATTCAAGTGGATATTTCAAGTGGGATGAATGTGGCAGTAGGATATAAAAAATCATTACTTAAGCTTTGAAATGCTCCATGTTTTGATTTTTCTTTCCTAAAGGTCACAAAAGGTTTAAATGGTGAAGAATAAAATGACAAAGAAGTGAAGTGAAAAAAAAAATTAAAAGACAATGTAGTAATATTTTCTTTTTTTTTAAGAGCCAAGGACTAGGTTTCAGGCTCCACATGATCATTAGGGTCCCTGGCACTGTAGGCTGCCTACAAAGAGTCTGTGTTGTGACAGAGTTTGTAACAAAAGCTGAAGATATTGTAAACATAACTCATTCTCACAGCATCTCCATCTGATTGCTGCTCTTGGCTCTGCATCTCCTTTCAGCTGCCATACCATAAGAATCTATACATACCACTAATGAATTATTAAAAATGGCTTCATAAAAAACAACACAGTAAGACCCTTAACTTCAACTATGCTGCCAGGCCGAGTGAATTCTGCGCATTTTCAGAAAGGCAGGAGCGTCGAGCTGGCCCTGGCAGCAGCATCTTGTACTTGCTTGTTCACTTCCATCACTGCTCTGACCTTTTACCGTGTCACACGCTGCCAACGCTGCTGGCGTGACGGGGACATCAGAGACCCTGGTGCACAGGCAGAGCTCTGCGTCACATTCGGTTCCCTCTGCAATCCCGTAATGGGCAAAACTGAGATTTTCATTCAAACCTCAAAGTCCAAGGACAGATGGTCTGAGATGCTCCTTCATCTCTGGGTTAGATTGAACAAGCAGCAAATGGCAGATGAGTTTACTTGAAATTCACCTGGCCTTTTATTTTTCCCTCTAAAAGCACCCCAAAAAGGCAGAGAAAGGATGCGGGGGTGTGAAAGTAAGCTGCAAGAAAAGCCGTGCTTCCCAAGTAACAGGAGAAAATGGCTCTTAGCTCAGAGAAGGAAAGGACCCCAGAGGGAAACCCAACAAATAGTAACCCATTCCTTACTCAGATATATAGGCAGAAACCACTTCTCAGACTGTTCTATAAAGCTTGAAGTTCAGATTCTAATTGTGACAGGGGATCTTATTCGTGTTTTCCTTCTGTCCCCATTCCCGATGGCCCTCGAAGGGACAAAGGCATCTACTGTGGGACGTTTTAGCAGCACCACCAGGACGGTTATAGTGACCAAAGCCGCTTACGGCAGGGAAACGGGTAGGACTGTTCCTACGGCTGATGGGAAGCTTGTTTCCTTTTCCTTAGGCAGCTTTGCACGACTCCATCGAGGTTCAGTACTAGATGTTTCTTCAACAAGTGTCTTCATGCTATGTTTGCTGTAGCTAGTTAGGGCGCAAGCAGGTAATAAGCAAAAAGTGTAAGGTGAGCATCTAGGAAATTCTTTGTGTTTCTAATTTAATAAACTCAGATGTTTCGGAGAAAGGTACAAGATTGAAAACTAAGAGATTTACAGGTGCAGAAATGAATAATGCAGTTTTGACAGCTGGAAAACAGTTTGTGAGGAGCAGAACATTGATTTTGTGTTTCATTCGCTTCCTTCCAAACAGTGCGTCCCTCCAAACTTTGCGTGGAGGTTCCAGCAGAGTTCTGTCCAAGGTGCAAGAGACAGCAGCAATCATGGGAAGGGCCCAAGGTAATCCTCTTATAAATGAATTTTTGGATTCCTGCATGACTGACAAGCATTCTGCCTGTCAGGAAAAGGTACTTAGTGGTTAAAATGACTGTTAATATCAGCCAAAATAAAAGCATCTGTTCCGAGCTGAGCAGATGTGCTCGTCTCACTCGGGTGCTGCAGCACTAGTGAGGAGGGCTCCAGGCAAGGCACGGCGTCCCACCCAGCTCATCCATTTCAATTCTGCTGCAGATTAATCAATACGGAGCCGTGATCCACTTAGTGAGGAGAACAGTCAGAGGTATACATCAGAGCAAAGGCCAATAACACATCTGACAACAGTTTGATTCAGTAAGTTTGCGATCATTTAAATGAGGTTCTCTCTTGTCACCTACCTCCGTTACGGACAGGGGTAGCGCCGGAAGAGCCCCTTCATTTCTTGGGGCCGAGGTCAAATGCCAGCAAGCCCTGCACACTGGTGCCCCAGCGCTGCGACAGGCGCACGGCACAGGCGGCTCCGCGCAGCTCTGCGCGCCCACGGCGCCGACCGCCGCGGGCGCTGGGGACAAGGAGCTGCAGGCAGGGGCCTTTTGGGGACACTGCTGAGGCGCAGCAGCCACCTGGGCAGGCGTGCCCCTCCGTGGCACGTCACATCGCACGCATCCTTCTGCGCCGGCCCCGAGGGGCTTCGGAAGGGCTTCCCAGACACGTGAGCGGAGGCGCAGGAGAGCTCGCCGTGGCCAGCGCTGCACCTGCAGCGCAGCCCGAGCCAGGCCAGCACCGCCACGGCGGCACCGCGCGGCAGCCCGCGCACAGCGCTCGGCGCGCACTCCTCCTTTCTCTATCTTTGCCTTTCCCAAAGGAAAGTGTTCTGGCTCAAGAACTGTTGAAAAGCATTCTGCAAACACTATCTCAGTCAAAATCAGTAATCTTTTGAACTGCAGTTTGGCACAAACCACTCTGATAACAGTATTTTTCTCCTTCAGTTCTTTAGCTTTATTATTTCATCACTTTTCCCCTACAGAAAAAAAAAAAAAAAAAAAAAGAAAAGAGAACAAGGACAAAATGCTGAACTTCCACAGCTACCCTTCTGCTTTTCATGTTTTTCTTTATACTCCGATACGAATGTAATGTGCACCTCCTGTCCTCCTCCTCCTCCTCCACAATTTCACAGTTAGCCTCAGTAGTGCCAGAGCTACTCTAGGGAACGCGCGTGCCCAGCGGGACAGACTCCAGAGCGCTGCCCAGCACCACCGGCGCTGCCGCCCCCGCGGCCGCCGCTCGCGGGGCTCTCGGCACGGCGGGCAGGACGGCGACGCGGAGCTCGCGGAGACGCGTGGTTTGGGCCCGAGTGGGCTGGGAAGCAGTGGCTGCACCCAAGAGTTGTCGCACCCGTCACTTAATCCTTCCATTAATATTGAAAAGATCAGCAATGTCAGTAATTTGTGTAGTGATCTGGCCATGCACAGCAGCGCCACAGTTCTTCCTTCCATTTTTCTTAAATTCCTCTGAAATGTCAAGTCTTGATTTCTCTTTTTTCTTCTTGTCTTTTTCTTTTTTCTTTCTGAAACTCTTGGCAGTCTTTTGAGGAGATGCATTATTTGACACTACTTGTGCCTGAAAATTGAGCTGTACTTACCGTGGCCCGCCACTCAGGATTTAAGCTCCTGAAGAATTGCAGATGAAGGATCACAGCTCAGCAAAAGGACCTACTTTCCTGCACACTGATTATGCTTCTTGAGTTATCTTTCTCTCATATTTTTTTTTTGGAAGAAAAAGACAATACTACTCACTAACTGTGCAAACTCAGCAGGAACTGCAATTGCTGAGGATCCCTGGACCTCAGCGGCTCTGATTTCAGTGCCTGCAGCAAATCCGAAAGAGGATGGAGAACCTGAGACTTGAGGAGTGTCATCCATCTGCAGATAAACTTTGCATTCAGTTACTGAATCAGAGAAGGTCATGGAATAACTAGGTGTCAAATCAATAACTTGGCCAGGCATATTTAGCCCCTGATAAATTAGGTAAGAGTCCAGGTATAAACTGTATGTAAATTGTGAAGGCATGCAAAAATATATATATATATATACACACTTTTTGTTTTTTTCAGTCTAACTGCAAAAGCAACAACTCTGGCAAAACTGAAGTAGCTGAAGTTACATAACCAGACTTCATTTTCTTTAAGAATTAGAATGATATGAAATCAGTTAATACATAGAAAGTACTGCTTTAAATATATTCGATATAAATTCTTCACTTCTGAGTAATAAACCACTCAGCGCTACAGCAGAGCTGTACTGTATACGAACGTGTCGGTATTATTTTTGGCTATTGACAGCTCTGAAATGTGAGTAATTTAGGAAGCTGAAAATAGAGAACATTGGGGTTGATTTGTAAGCAAAAGCAAAGTTATATTAAAAACTCAGACAGACGGAAAATATGACTTATGATATAGAAGAAACACCTGCTTCTTTAGAAAATGGTTGGCAAATTAAAATGTTTCTGTAAAATTTCATTACAAGGTACAACCCAATGCTGAGCACCAGTTGCATGTTTCCCCCATATCCGATGCATATGTGCTACATACACACTGCAGGTGCCTAATAACACTGCAGCTTTGCAATTGGGAGATACATTTGAAATAAGTCTTAGTCTAAAAGGTACTTTCAGGGAAGGCAGTGATAATAATACCGCAAACACTAATCTTCTGTTGTTTCTGTATCTACTCAGCAAGGAAACGTGCAATATTTTCTTGCTAATTTTAACCCAAATTTTCATTATTTGCATATCTGGCCTATAAAACCACGCACAGGTAGATCTAGGGGCCAGGGAAGAGGGAAAGGTTAAACACTGCCAGCTCACTCTGCCCTGCGCATGATCCCCCAGCTCCGTGCCCAGAATCAGCCCCATTAGCATCGAGCCCAGTGTTATAGTGCATCCTTTATGCTTTACTTTATCACAAGGCTCATGTAATCTGCAAGTCATCAGTTTGAAATAGTGTCATGGACTTGCTTTCCAGCTGTTCTTTTTTTTTTTAATATTCTTCTAATAAATGATGGTGTCCCGCCTGGAAAAGAGCGTGGGCAGGTGTAGCACGTGGGTCAGAGTAACTGCGCAGGGCTTGAAAGCAGAAAGCACCAGGCGCACACGAAGAGCCCCCAGCGTGGGGCGCTCCTTGTAGCAGGTGCGGTGGGTGATAGAAAGCACAAGCTAATGAGGAAAAATGAAATGACGGCTGTTGGATCCCCCGATCACAGAACCTTTGACTTTGGAGGCTGCAGCCCCTGCGCTGGTACCGCTGCAGGCACCGGCCATTGCTCGGTGCCGAGCCGCCGGGGAGGCTGATGCCACCCAGTGCCGCCCTCGGCGGTAAATAAAGTATGTTTAGAAAGTTGGACAGAATCGGGCAAAAAGCTATTCTTCTCCCTGGCTTTGCAAAATTATGAAAAATAGAAAAAATGAAGGCTTGTTCCTTCACTCAGCACCTGGGCACAAAGAAGCCAGCAGAGGGTCTAACCTGGCTGCCCAGGATCTCCCTCAGGGACAGGGCTGGCTGGCAAAGAACAAGTTCTCCCCTGCACAAACATTCAAGGTTTTATCTATTTCTTTCTGTTCTGACAGGAAATGGAAATGAGGCTTTTCAAAATAACCTGAAGGAAAAAAAAAAAGGCAGAAAGAGAGCAATGACACGGCAAGACCAGGCACTGCGCTCGGTGGCAGATATTCCATGGTCTAACGCCAGACTGCAGCATCGGATGCCTCTGAGAAGCTTCTCGGCTCCGAGCTGTTCCGCTTCACATGAGTAATTAAAATTTCCTTTTGGATCCAGGAGATCTGGAGAGCTGCTTATGAGACAGAAGAATCCCCTGCTGCTTCCTCACCACGTGCCAGTGAAGCGTCCTCGCGCTCCCATCCATTTGGTGCCCTACCAACCAGTCTGGCACAAAGGATAATTTTCAATGAAAATTTCACTTCACCTGAAAATGCCCTTGGTGCCAGTGCACACATGTATGCATACATACATGCATTATATAAGTGCATATGACCTCTGCCAATCCACATAACCTGCTGTGATGGAGCGCTTCAAGCCACGGTCTATAAAACTCTCGGCTTTCTAGCAGTGCTGCACTGCAGCCTGGACAAGGCAGGCTTGACCATGACCCGGGCAAATATCATCCCTACACCTTAAGGATAAATCATTTGTAGATACCTGACATTTAGCATCTCTCTACAACATTATTTCAGCTAATTCTGTTTCTAGAACATCAGCCCTGGCAAAAACAAACCAAACAAGATGAGAGGATGCAAGAGTTTCCTATGCACAAAGACTGTAAAGACATTTCTGGAACCATATATTTATACGTTTGAATCATAAGCATTTGTTAGTGCTTAGTTATTTTTTAGTGGTAGAGTCATATTTTCAATTAAAGCTTTATTATTATTGTGCAGCTTCCCAAGTGCTACACATGCGTTTGGAGCTGACCACCATTACAGTGATATGTGCTTGAGAACATCATTAACACTGACAACATGTAATTATCGCTGTAAACTAATTTTAAAATAGAAAATTGTATCTTGACTGGGATGTTACTTCATTCTAGCTTATGAAGAACATATATAACACTTATAGCTTTTTTTCATTACAGGTGCAAACCAGGATCTTTATGGAGCCTATGAGTTTTGATTTTAAATGTTCTTCTATCCGGGCCCAATGTCCTTGGAACATCATAGGAATATTTAGCAATCGCAAAAAAAAAAAAAGGAAAAAAGAAAAAAAGAAAAGAAAAAACAAGCAAGCAAGAGAACAAGAGATCTATGAGACTGACAGGTCTGTCTATGGTTGTCATGTCTGAAACTTGTCTTTCTTGAATCACTTTTGCTTCTTATTCATTTCTGTATCATCCCAGTGAAGTCTACAATAGTTCTAAGTCACTCTTCTATTAAAAATAAACATATTTAAACACCAAACGGCCTCAGTTCTTCCTTTTTTAGGTTCCCCTCCCAGATTTCTCTCTCACCAGGATGACTTGAAATTAATATTTTCTTCTTCCTTGTCATGCTGCCTCACATTTTTTTTCCAAAGAACACTCAGAAATTGAAATTAGAAGAACTGAATTCAGGATTCTCGTCTCCCGGATTCGGCTCCTCTCCAGCCCTGCTGCTGGCTGGGACTGCCTCCAAAGGCGCCCAGGGACACGCGGAAACTCCTGCCGCGGGGCTGGAGCAGGGCTCCCTGCGGAAGGGGACGGCGGGGACGGCCGCCTTTGCCGGGGTCGGTTCAGCCGGCGTTCCGGAGGCCCCGGAGGCGGGACGCAGATGCTCAGCGGGCAGCCCGAGCCCAAGGCGGCACGAAGCAGCAGGGCTGTCACCTTCCATTAGGGTCTGCAGGGTTTCTCCCAGCAGGCAGAGCCACTCACTACCTTTTCTAGCCCAAAATATACTCGCAAATTCTGAAGGGTTACTGCAAACTGATTTCTTAGTTCTGACTTCTGCTTTTGGAACACACAGAAAATCTACACCATCGAGAATCAAACACAGGTGCTTTCCCTGCAAAACTAGTTCTTTCATCAAAGAACCATATTGTGTTAGTTCTGCATGATTCCCTCTGGCAAACTAACCCTTGTCCTTCTCTCATTTCCTCCTTTTCCACCCATTTCTTTTATGACTTTTACCTTACAAAACACACACCAACACCTCAGAACCCTACAGACCCCATTGTTAGCGGACAGAGGCTCCCAGGAGCGTCCCTGTCTCCCTTTGCTCGCTGGAAGCGCCGCACTAGCTCCAGCGACGCCGCACCGTGGCTGGGCTTGTTGCATGACCAGCTTTCCCCGGTGCTCCTCTCCAGAGTTTGGTGCCCATCTGCTCTGGGCCGAGACAACCGCTCTCGCCTGCATCGCAGGACTTCTTGGGGCTGCTTCGCCCTCCGGGCCGTGACTCCCTCTCCGCGGGGTCCTGCCCACCAGCTGTTCTGCACTGAGCACCCTGCAGCGTCGCGGACTCCAGCCTGCCACGCTTCTGCCAGCGCCTTTGTTGCCCGGCAGGTGCTGCGAGGTCTTGGTTCCACAGGAGACGGCAGCTCAAGCACGTGGACTGCGCCAGGGCCGTCCATCGCCTGCCCGATATGCAGCTGGAGATTAGGGACTTGGGGGTTTTCCCGCCATAGCCGGAGTTCCAGGGAGGACATGACTTTCAGAGCACCCTGCCAGCTCCTCCAAATGGGCACCAGGTTTCCTCATTTCCTAGAGCAAAGCACAGCTCTTCAGTTCTTCATGTCTGTATCAAACCCCTGGCTGGCTTAGCTGTGGCCTCAGTTCATACCTGAGATGGGCCTTCCATTACTTGGGCTCATTATGCCAAATGTGTTTCATAATACTGAGGGCAAATGCCAAGTATTTCCATTATTTTGAAATATTTTCCCCAAACTTTTATTCCATGAGAATTTTCATTTTTCCCTTTTAAGGATTCTCTCGTTTCCCCTAGTTCTTGGTGGTGGTAACTTCTGGTCAACATATAAGGTAACCCTATGAATTATACTGCTCATCACCTGTTCCCTGAGTCCCTCTTTGCATCGATGCATGTGCTCTTTGCACAGCTTAAGATAAAGCCAAGAAAAAGTAAGGCTGTACCTGTCTTAAACTTATTTCTGGTTTACATGATTGATATTGATACCTCCCCCACCTTTTCTCTGGACTCTCTGCACAATATTTCTTTTTTGTTTTTCTCCTCATGAACAGCCATTAGAAATCATAGCTCAAAGGTTAGTTTCATGTAAAACTGATGTCTGGAAAATCTAGATTTTTCTTCTGCAACTCTATCTGTAAACAGGGCATTCTGAAATACAGACATGATTAAGAGTCCATGAGGCCTAAGCATTTTTCTTGCTTTTGATTTCCCTCCTTTGTTTTATTCTCTTAATAGCTGGAAAAAAAAAAAAAAAAAAAAAAAAAAAAAGATGCAGAGGTCTGGAAAACTCAGTTTCTGCTATTCAATTCTTCTCAACAAATATAGATTATGCAACCAATTACTTGGGTATTTCATTCACTTTGAGAAAAAGAGCGGGCCACACACCATAAAAATCCTTTTCCAGTACTCAGGGAAGGATTGCCAGAGACCTGGTAGAAATACATGTTGCAAGTCAGAGTACAATAATATACCAGATCTGGAATGCTCTATGGATTACTGATATAACAAAATAGCCAAAGATATGTTCTCTTGAAAACAACAAGGGCTGCAAATTGTCTAAATCTGCCTAATAAAAGTATTAGAGAAAGTTTATATACAGTAGTTCAGCATTATCTTTACCAGCTGCATATATAGATAGCATCTGGCCAGGTAAAACCATTGATCATTTCTGCTAGAAAAAGCTTGCTTTTCAGGGACGTTGAAATACTGAGAAATACCCATTTTTACAATTTTGAGATAAGAGTCCTACACTGGCAGTCTGGGATGGACTGCAAAAGTCACCTGAGACTCTCAGAAAAACTTGGAGCTGGCGAGGAAAAGTTAAGTTTCTCAGGCTGCTTTGGGTTTTTTGATTGATTACCAGGTAAATTGTGCTTTGACACATCCCTCTGGGTTCTCTGATCTCATCTGATCTCCACTGAAAAACACCTTCACAAAATGTTTTATTTTCTATAAGATGGAGAATTTCTTCTTCTTACTCTCATCTCTTAGAATATAAGAAACCAACCAAGTTTTTCCTACAGATATCCCAGCTGTTTGGATGTTTGCAAAACTGTTCAGTTTTTCCCTAAGGTTAGAGAAATCATTCTGCAAAATTTTGGAGTAATGAAACTCTTACTAAGGAAAAGAAATATAACCTGGAAAAGTGTTCTTCTTCCAGACAATACACTATCCCTGGAGCACTATCAATTCAATAGATCTGATGATATTCTGGTTCCCTTTTGATTCTGCAACTGTCATAAAAGTTATCTTACTGCCAGGGCTGCTCATCTATCACAGTTCTCATAAGGACTTTGTATGAGCTGCAAGATATCTGAAATCACAGCAGGGAATACATATGTAAAGATATACATAGTGTTCTTTATATCGGCTACTTTACATTCGCCTCCTTTCCTGCATTTGTGAAGTTGGTTGCTCCAGCTGAAATTCACTATTTCACATTATCTCGAATTTCATCTTCTTTTATCAAAGCACTTCTATTTGCCAAGCTCATTTTTAAGTCTAATCCTATTCTCTAATAGGCCTGAATCTCCTCCCAACTAGGCTTTATTTTTGCATTTACATTTACAGCTTCATTCTGTAGTTCATCACAGTGTGCACAGACAGACTAAACCACATGCTAGTCATGCTGCACGTGGAAAGATGAATTCAAAATGGATCACTGGGGTAATGAGGGAGCGGGGAGCTTCTCATACAAGAGGAAGATTGCACAGATGAGCAAAATAAAGGCTGACAGCGACCGTGATTGCTCTGCATACATATACCATGGCTAGCATCAGGGACAGAGTAATTTAGGCTGTAAAGTCAGAACAAGTAGCCATGATTATATAAGGCAGAAAACTAGAAGGATGGTGATTTTGGGGGCACAGTTCTAGCCAAAGATGCAGGGCACAAAAAGTCCAACTATTTTTTTGGATGCAGACTGAGATGTTTATGCACTTCGTGTTTTTCGCTTCGGTTGCTTGCGACAAAATACACTCAGCTCGGTGACCTTACCTCCTGCCCGCCCCGTGCTCCAGCATGTTCCTGCCTGCTCTGTTTTAAATTTTTTGGAACTGACGGATTTCTGCTAAACACATCACTGCTGGTGATGTGACAGGTTTCTGACAGTAACCTGTTTTGTCGGGAAATCTCTGACCTGCTGCACCCGCCTTGACAGCAGCACGAGGCTGTACCAGTCAGAACTTGTGTCCTTCGGCCACAGAAGCGCTCGGTGCTGCGAGGGGAGGAGGGCAGATGAGAGGAGCACCGCGTGCCAGGCACCGTCTGGTGCTACAAAAGATGACACAAGCTGTCTGCTCTGTTTGATTTATTGCTGCACAGTATTTTTATTACAAAACTGGGGAAAACCACTCTTTTGCCTTATCTGTAGAGGAAGCCCAGGCTTAGGAGGGTTGGCAAAGAGGTGCCACACAGCTAGCAGGAAGCAACATTTGGTTTTATTCCTGTTAATCCACAGCCGTGGGGTAGGAAATGCCATAGAGCAGGTGTCACGTGCGCTGGGCACGGTTTCACTTTGCAAATGGAAACACTCATCTTGTCCAGAGAGGCCAATGTCCAGAGGGAATAGAAGCTACAGACACTTCAGTTTTTAAACAAGTGACATGGAAAACTGGGGTTTGGACAGAGAGCAATTTTCTATGGGAAATCTTTCGATTTTTTTTTCTTAATACAAAGTCTTTGTGGGAATATTTGTCAATAGTCTGAAATATTTTCTTCCACTTACTATTCCAAAGTTCAAGTCAGTGAAATTGCTGACTATTAAATGAGTATTTCACCTAGGAAAGTCATACAAATGGAGCTGTAGTGTTGCTGACATTTTGGCAATATCAGCTCCTGAATTTATGTAATAGCCCAAGTTAAGCCACTGTGTTTGTGTGCTATTTACACCGCTACATCTCTCCTACTGTCTTCTTAATTCTGGCTTTGACAGCAAGAGAAAGGATCACTTCGTTTTCCCAGGGTTTGTGATCCATGATGACAACTCTATCTTTGCAGCGTTCTGATGTCTATACCATCCACGAATCAGCTAGTATTACTGTAAAACTTACTGTCACTGAGCTCTGCTTTGATGGATGACCAAAGTAGCTGCTATTCTATTCAAAGGTAAGCAGGAAACTTATAAGAAATTACTCAAGAGAAAGTAAGAAAATACTGCGCGGTTCCCAATGGCATGACAAAGTGATCTGCTTAAGCTCAGCACTTACCTCGCTGAGAACAGGACAGAAGAAATGGCTCATCCATATTTGAATAGCAGATCACGTAGCCAACTTGACAGGCCATTTATATAGACAGATTAGATCATTGTATCATAAACTCTGGATTCTGTTCTGCCCCCAGTTACACCTTGCGTATCTCAGCTTGATGCATCCATAAAATGAAGCAACAGGACAACATGTCTCTCTGTGCTTGCAGTGTTCCCAATTCCGCAAGCGCTGCCGAAGTCTGCATCGTCAGGCAAACAGGAAAGTCATGCAGCCAACAGCAGACACTCACAGTGGATATATTCCAGCACTAATAATTACAAACTAGTATATGAATATTATGTATATAATTACTAGGATCCTATTAATAATCCATGCATATGTTAAGAAAAAAAAAAGAGAAAAAAAAAGGGGAAAAAGAAGGAAGATAAGAAGATATAGATTAGCTATAGACTAGTCACTTCAGCTTCCAGCATCAAAGATTTGGAAGAGATACTCAAACAAGGATTTGCAAACACCAGGGAGATGACAAGGTGATGAGTAGTAGCCAAGATAAATGTGTCAGGAGCAAACCATGTCAAAGCAATCTGACCTTCCACAATAAGGCAGTAGAACTCCTGGGAAGGGAAGTAAATGTCACATATCTTGATTTTAGCAAGGATTTTGTTACAGGCTTATGAGATTCCTCTTCAAGAACCGTGTAAATTTGATCTGTAGGCTGGGTGAAGAACTGGTGAGATTTTTCTGCTTAGAGATGAGTCAACAGCGGCTCAGTGACAAGACAGGAGGATGCGCCGAGCACGGCTCTGCAGAGGTGCACCCTGGATCCGGTTCTACCAACAGCGCCGGCCACGGAAGGCAGCGTGCCTGCCTTTGGTGGCACCAAGAGATATGCTAGTGCATGGGGTCAGAGTTCAAAGGAGTCTTGGTAAATTGGATAAATCAGTCTGTCCTTCTAGGATGCAGGGGAGGTGCTCCTGCCAAGGAGGCCCCAGCAGAGGGAAGCAGGTAAACCACCTCACGAGGTCAGACACGTCCCCTTCTCCCTCTCCAGCTAGCAGAAGGAAAGGTCCACGGGCGCCATCCTCCTCGAGGGCAGCCCAGGGCAGCCCCCGAGCCAGTGGCTAACGTGGCTTCAGAGCAAGTCACCACTACAGCACTCAGGCAAGGGTAGAGGAGCGCCCTGCCTTCCCACTGCTTTGGGGCATAGCTAAGACGGGGAGCCTCTACTTTAAGACTACAGAGAAACAATTTATGGCAATAAGACTGTAAGCACAGTCACCTACAGAGATCCAACAGCGGCGTATTTTCTAGGTCTTTTTTCAAATTTCTATCTACTGCTATTAATATATTTCCAGAGAAATAATAAGCACATCTGAAGTATTTTTTTTCTATTTAAATAATTTTCAAGCTGATTTTACATATTTATGAGCACTCTCTACCTGAACACTCCAAAAGTGAAGCCTGTGTCTGGTGGACTGAAGGTGCTGGCCATGATGTGGGGTCTCCCCGGGTACATCTTAATTTAGGCCATCCCCTTGGACTAAAGTGTAGACAGTGCAAGAAGCCATGTAGTACAAAATTCACTCGGCACTCCCCCTGCAACTTCCTTAAGAAGAGTTCTGTGTTTAGATAATGGTGTCTTGAACTGCCCGTTCTTGGAGCAGGGAAAGTTGTAAATTGGCAACAGAAAATAATTGCACGTTGGTGTGATGAGAAGGATCAGACTGTGCTTGCAAAGTGCTAGGTAAATTCTAAACTGTATTATTTTATTATGTTTGTTAATCTTGCCACTGTGAAGCAATCCTTAAATATTATAGAAAGAAATGAAAGTGTCGTTTAAGGTTCTACCACCTGTGTATGAGTACAAAACTAAGATAACGAGGTATATGGAAATACTGACATGTCAGACTGAACAGCATGCTGAACTGCAAGTATAAATAGTTTGATTAAAACGCCAGTACAGACACTCAAAATTTTCCATATCCAGAAGAACTCTACACTCTCATTTAAGAATCACCACTTAGGAATTTACTTTATTTTGCCTAGTTTGCAAAATACTCCCATGTAATTAGTACTTAATTTGAACCACTTAAAGCAATAACAGGAAAGTACCAAGAAGAAGCAGACCTGCATATACTCTAGGTTTTAAATTCCTTTTTAATCCAAGATGAAATGACTGTCTTTTATTACCGAAGGAATATAGAGACAGAAAGAAAGAGCAGAGGGATGCAGAAGAGTAAGCAGCTGTTCAGGAAAACAGTTTAACAAAAATAGCTACTGTGCTGCCTGGGTATCCTCTGGAGCCAGGCTGGAAAGCTTCACCTGCCCTAGATCTAAGGAAAAAGGAAAGGCTCCCATCCACCGCCTCCTGTAGGACCGCTCTTTCTCTTTGCTCTCCCACTCTTCAGCGACCTCTGCCCTCTAGTTACGCACAGTATCTTCCATATTTGAAGAGATTAAATAGCTGAAGGAGCTTCCAAGAAGTTTAACACAAATCAAATGCATTTTCAGCTGGTGCATATTCAAATCTGGGCAACTCAGTGCCATTGGATCTCACTGAGACCAAAAATATTAACAGATCCAAAAAGGCTCTAGGGCAATTCATGAGACAAGTCCACCTGTGGCTCTTGACTCCAACAGCCTAAAAATCCCCATGCCATCAACTTCTTTGGGCTCTAAGCCACTGTCAGCAGACACAACATTTAAAGCAGCACTGGGAGCAGCGCTCCTTCTGTGGAAGGATTTGAGGTCTCAAGACAAAGCTTTCAGGTGATATTTAAAACAGTTCTGTGAGTTTGACCAGAGAGGGCAAAAGAGCAAGGGCAAAAAAGATCTTTTCCACCTCTGCAGCCACAGGCAAAGGAGAAGACCCTCAAGCAATGGATTTCCTTGCTCTATTTTCCTCCTATTCTTCTGCAGAAGCATTGAGTCCTCATACAGTGCTGTGTCCCCCCCATGCAGTGCTGTGTCCCCCCCATGCAGTGCTGTG
>VZSV01000060.1:3790817-3976961 GCA_013398735.1 Nothocercus julius | reverse complement strand
CCCCATGCAGTGTCCCCTCTCGCCCGCCCTGCCAGCGGGCAGCCTGCCTGGCTTGCTGCCCCGTGCCGGAGCGCTGTGGCCCTCCATCCTGCGGCAGAAACCATCAAGCGCCACGGAAACTCTTGACCTCTGCCCAGGAGCAGTTCCACAGCCTCCATCAGACCCTCTGCATCAGAAAATGATTTCTGCTGGGTCCAAACCAGCACAGCCCAGCTGCACGGGCTGAAGAGAGAAGCCTTCGCTTTGCTGAGCTCTGATGCTTTTTGGGATGGCTCTTAACCATTAAGTGCCACTACTGCACTTAAACCTTGCAAGTCCCTCCGCGCTTGCGAGCAACGCTGCTGTCCTGCGGCCGGGCGATCACCGGGGTCCCACCTAGACCCCCCACCTCCCGCACAAAATGGAGCTGCTCTGTCCTTCAAGCAGCCATGAAATGCAGGGGAAGCCACAGAAGAGATCTCTGGTTTGCATTTAAATGTCAGGAAAGAAGACAGAAGGTGTTTTGTAAAATGTCTGTTTGCTAAGGCAGCTACAGGGGGTAGGTAACATCAAGCCGAGGCCTTGGGCTGGCCATGTGAGGGGCGCTGACATCTTGTTTGTGCCACAGCACTGAGAAATGGCCGCCCAGCCCTGCCGGGGCCTCTGAGCATCCGCCTGGCCCTGCCGCCCCGTGGGATCCCTCTTCCCCGCACAGGGCAGGGAGCGACAGCGCTGGGACAGGCCCTGCCGCCCCCATCGGCTCCATCTTCCCCGCACAGGGCAGGGAGCGACAGCGCTGGGCAGGCCCTGCCGCCCCCATCGGCTCCATCTTCCCCAGGGGGAGCAGGGAGCGACAGCGCTGGGCAGGCCCTGCCGCCCCCATCGGCTCCATGTTCCCCAGGGGGAGCAGGGAGCGACAGCGCTGGGCAGGCCCTGCCGCCCCGTTGGGTTCCTTTTCCCCACACAGGGCAGGGAGCGACAGCGCTGGGCAGGCCCTGCCGCCCCCATCGGCTCCATGTTCCCCAGAGGGAGCAGGGAGCGCCTTGGCGGTGGCCACATTCGCCTGCAGGCTGCAAGTTTAACCGCCCTTTGATCGCTCTTGGCTGAATTTCCTGCATTTTCTGCTCCCCGGAGTTGGCAGGGAGAGCTGCCGCGGTGCCGCTGCCCTGGGGTGGCCCTGCGAGCACAGCGGCTGTCCATCCATCGCAGCCACCCCACAAGCCGAGCTCACCACATTTGTGGTGTTTTTCAAAGTAAAAAGCAAACAAAGTGCCACTTTCCGAAGCTTATATAAATATTCATTCTGCAGAACAGGCATCGCTCAAGTTAAGTTTTTCAGAGGCGCTGTCTTCCTGAATTGTTTTTATTTTTTTAGAGCTCTGTAAAAGACTTTGCTGGCAGAGATTTTAAGAAATACAGGGCAGGAACGACAAGGTAGCGGAATTACATTCCGGGCACACCTTAACACGGCTCATCTGTCTTCCTGCAGGAAGCCAGAAGAGCGCTCGGCATCATCCAGGTTCATGCGATGTTAGAAGGACAAAGTGCCTTGCGCAAGAGGGACTATTTCTGCTCCCTTACTTTGGATCGTCTTCCACTGTCTTCATAGAGGAAAAACTCTCATTAAACCTGTTCTGTTTTTCCTTCTATGCTGAAGTTCAGAAGGGTTGTACATCAAAGCAGATGGATTATTAGTTGGTTTCTATAGCACTAAATATTAGTGTTACAGAGTAGAAATTTGGCAAAGGCTCATTTGTGCTGTCATTGAAACCAATGCCATCTAAGATTGCAACAGAAACCTATTATTCTATTTATAACAAATGAGGTGTTATTTGTATAGATGAAGATGGTTCTTTAGTGTTTTTCCTTCGCTATGACATTTTATAAGTGGATAGTAAGTATGAAAATGTGCCACTCCATTTAACATATAATATTTTCAAATAGTCATTCCAGGTCTGACTTACGCCATTTGATCCATCAATAATATATTGCTTAGAGTCTAGAAATAATGTTTAAAAAAAGCTATGTAGTTATGGGTTATTAGGATAAATTGGTTTTCAAAATGGCTTTAGTCCATTCTATCATGTTTCTCTGAGATCAATCTGATCCACTATTATTTTCCACAGCTTCTTTCATGTAGTAATATTAGCAGAATAAACTGGATATTCCCCATGTTCTACAAAGTATTCCTGATGGGTTTTTGGAAATGATTTTGGTTTCACAGATATTGATAAAATATCAACATTTGATAAAAACACAAATATTCACCTACAAGACCATGAACTTTCAAAGTATTGTTATTCTTGATTCATTTTCTGCGAAAAACCACTGTGAGGTATCAGACAGACTGGAGGACCCTTCTGTACATACATAACACATATTAAACACTCAAATTCATCAGGCTGTAAGATACTCAGTAGCTAAACTATTATTCCAAATTATTAGCCCGTGTTGAAAATCTGAGTTTTGTGTTAACAGTTTTAACAAGTACAAATCCACAGACTATTAAAGTATTAAAAGAAAATATTGAAAACGATGAAGAGTGTCAAAATGCAATATGAGAATCTAGAAATGAAATTATTCTTTTATAGAAACAAAATTCACAGGTTATTTAACATCCTTTCTTACACACATTGACAAAATGCACTTAAAGAAATCAAGAATAGATGATTAATAACCCAGAAATAAATGCTGAATACCCCTGAATAAACATTTCGATTCATTCTGATGAAGCAATGGAAAGCTGAGTGGGAATGCAACAGGGGAGAAGAAGAAACAGGGCGGTAAGAAAACTAGAAAAGCCCGAAGAAAGTACTTGGAAGCTCCCTTGCCTTTGCTGTGGAGACAAAATTATGGTTATGAGAACTGCTTCAACAGACAGCAAGGTAACCTGAACCGCTGAAAGACTCAGCTTTTGAGTCATTGCTGAGGCTCTGGGACCTTATCTTTCCTTTGTACAATGAAGTCAGTTTGTGAAGTTTATTGGAAAGTTCAGGGGAAACAATGTAAAACTGCAAACAAAAGCTTGAATGGAAGGCTTTCCTTGGGCAATCTCAGCAGGCTGCATGGAGCAACGTGCAGAAAAAACATTTATTGCTTAAATTATGCATCCCCATTTGTCTCAAGGTAGACTTTGAAGTGCTTTTGCTAGAAGAGTTGTGTCTTCAGAATAAATTTCTCATTTTATTGCTGCACAGATATCAAGCAAACGGAGAACTGCACATTTGTTTAAAAATTCCTAGCAAGGCACCCCATGCTGCTATGGCTTCAGAAATGAGTTTGATTGTTCATTTGAGCAGCCTGCCTTTGAACCCGGCAAATCCGGAATCGACGGGAGGCGAGCGGCCTCCCCCTGGCGCCAGCCCGGCCGATGGCCGCCGTTCCCGAAGGGCTGCGCTTCCAGGGAGAGAAGCGTCTGCCCAAACCCTCGTTAATGATGTCTTTTAAGCATGGGGGATCCCTCCAAGCACATGGGCTTCCTGCGTGAGCTTAAACCTCATGCTTGCAGCACCGAAGTGCGGCGCTGAACAGTTCGGGCTAGCCACACCACCTCCTGAGTTGGCACTCGCGCACAGGAGACGCTCTCAGCCCCCTTGGGCCAGCCCAGCACCCCAGCCACATGAACACATCGGAATCCGCAGGCCCCTTTGCAGCTGCAAACGCCCGGGATTCGCAGCATAACAAGCCCCCGTTCAGCTTCGCGCGTTCAACTAGTGGCGGATGGCTGAAAGTTGGGTTCCACTCTCAGCATATCGGCATCTTGTTAGATCTACAGCGGATAATCTGGAAAAAAAAAACGGGCCACGGTTTGCAAATATTTTGTGATATCTAAAAAGATTCTTTTTTTTCCTGGTCCTTCTCTCATTTCCCCTATGTTTCTTGTTGAATTAGTGGAAAATGCCATGGTTAGACAAACTCACAAGTTTGTTTTTCAGAACATGGCATGTCTCAGGGTGGAAGCTTTTGTTACTGAAATTCCCTGTCCAGCAAACAAACAAACAAAAAAAAAAATGTGAAGCATCATTTTCCATGATAATAAAAAAAATCATAAAAAATATTACAAGTTTTGTTGTTGTTGTTTTTGATGTATTTCCTCCAAAATATAAGTTACTACTGAAGTAGTAACTTTCAGTTACTACTGAAAGAATGGCAACTTGTGTTTTCATATTGTTCTGCTCATGGTCTTCCCCTGGACACACACTAACGTGTGGCATGCTGCAGGGACAGATTCACTGGGTGCGTTTCCCCGCTGTCGCAGGCTGTGCCAGCAAAACCCCGTTAGGCATTAGCCCTTCGGTGGCCAGCACTGGCCTAGGCACTAGGCAACCTGTAATTTGGGCACTTTCTGCAAGATGGGCATTCTCAGCCTTGCACCTGGTTTAGTTAAGAGCCCATTTTAACGTTCAGCCCTATTCGATACTGTGGGTGTGAAAGCAACAGCCCAGGTCTATTTTTGAGGGGGAACATTGCAAAGTACTCACGAGTAACATAGTTACGTAGAGTAACATAGATCTCCTTACACCTCTCTCGGGCTATTCAGCCCTTTCAAGAACGCCGCCTGGTGACAGAGCCTGCCAAATTGCTAGTCTGCGGAGGAAGACTTCCTCAGGGCACAGCTAAGACTTGGACACAGAAGATGTCACAGCAGTGCGGACTCCTCCTGCACAAAGCAGGCATCCAGGATCCAACCTTCCCTTCTTATGGCTGCAGATCATTTAATGAAAAACGATGCCGTTTCAAAGTCTGATGGCACAAGTGGTGATTCAGGCAGCAAACCAGCCTCTGGGTGCAAAAGCACGGAGAAGAGCCTGGCCTTGGGGCCAGACTTTTCTCCGTGGTGGCTGGTGACAGGACAAGGCGTAACGGGTGCAAGATGATATATAGGAAGTTTAATCTCCATATGAGGAAGACCTTCTCTACTGTGAGGGTGCCAGAGCCCTGGCACAGGCTGCCCAGAGAGGCTGTGGAGGCTCCTTCTCTGGAGACCTTCCAAACCCGCCTGGCTGCCACCCTGTGCCCCGTGCTCTGGGTGTCCCTGCTGGAGCAGGGGCTGGACTGGGTGAGCTCTAGAGGTTCCTTCCAACCGCTACCATTCTGTGATCCTGTGAAAAAGCAGCGGAGAGGAGGCAGAAACAGCCTCCTTGTCTGCAGACCATGGTCAAACCCTCACTGCTCTTCGATGACGTTTGAAATGCCAGCACAGATATCGCCCGCCCTGCCCACCTTGGTTGCCTTCTCCTAATGACCCAAACCGCAGCTCCCTTTAACTGAACCTGCAGATCTCAGGCATCAGCAGAAGAGAAGAGGTCTGTGTATTAGTGAAAACCCTCATTGTCACTAATACTTATTGCGTTGATTGGGTGTGCTGCTGCTTCTTTTGCTGACCTCCCATCCTTTCAAGCAGACGAGCCCCCCAGTTTAGAGCTCCCTCTCGGCGGGTATGACCCTCTCGCCCGTGGCTGGTGACACTATTGCTGCGCGATGCAGGGAGGGAGGTTTCACCAGGGCTCCGCGGGGCAGGGAGTCTTAAGCACTGACCTTTACCTTCCCGCGCAGCCACAGTGCCCAGGTGACCTTTAAAAGGAAGACCGAGGCGTTGGCAGTGCTATTGGCAGGGCAGGGAGGTGCACAGAGCGCCGCTTTCAGCAACGGCTCCGCACGGAGCATCGCGGCAGGAGCCAGCTGGCGACTGCAATTCGTTCCGCAAACAAGGAGGGATCATGAGCTGCTCAGAAGTGAGCTTCAGTGTCTTAGTTTGCTTTAAGAAGAATATATACTTAGTTCAAACACAGGTATATCAAACAAAGGGGAACGTGAGCTCGTCAGCCAGAGAGCTGTCAATACCACTTACCTTCCCAATTCATTTAAAAGTTTCACATTATCACCATCAAAGGTGATCTTTAATTTAAAGCAAGGAGTGCTTTCTGAAAGCTGACCTGCATTTTTTTTCAAAAAAAAAAAAAAAAAAAGAAAATACTGATAAATGGAAAGTATAACCCAAGAACCTGCACACAGAGGCTTTTACCGATGTTGCCAAGTCTCACTGTTGAGGATCTGCTCACGTTCATGAGGCTGGTCCTGAGCAGCTCCGGGCTCTGCCCCACAGAGGTGCAGAGCATCCCGGAAGGAAGGAAACCAAGTCTGGGCAGGACTGGGAGCCGGTTGTCTGTTGTCAGCCTGGGAAGGGGCCGCGGGGTCCTGGAGCGTCACTGCTGCGGGCACTGCTGGCTCCTGCCTTTCCTGCATCTCGCTGCTGTCCCTCGCTCCCGCCGAGAGGGAGAGGTTTCTATACCCCACCTGGCTGCACAGCCCCCTCTGTATCAACAGCGTTACCGACACACGTCTCTATGGACATCGGTGTTGAATGCAGAGCAGCCATGCTCGGCAGAGCCAGCGGCTTAAGCAGGTCACCCGAGCCAGGCCCTTCCTTGGGGCCGCGGCTCCTTCCTCGGGGACGCGGCTCCTTCCTTGGGGCCGCGGCTCCTTCCTCGGGGACGCGGCTCCTTCCTCGGGGACGCGGCTCCTTCCTTGGGGACGCGGCTCCTTCCTTGGGGCCGCGGCTCCTTCCTCGGGGACGCGGCTCCGCAGCCCGCGGTGGCTGCTGCGCTGGGGGCTGCCTCCCAGCAGGCACCGCCTGCACCAGGGCTCCTCAGCCCCGCGCACCCCGCTCGTTAGGCCGTTACACTGATTAGAAACCCTGGCGGCAATCAGCGCGGGAGCAGCACCGCGCGAGGTGGATGCCCAGCAGGAACCGGGATCCGCGGTGCCGGGCTCACGGCAGATTGGATCAGCCGCACCACCCTGCTCCGCACATCAGCACCGAGGCGCAGGGAAACGAGCAGGAGCCTCGGGAGATCCTGGCTTCACAAACTTGATTTTTTTTGATCATCATCATTTTAGAAGGCATCTGCATTTCTTTGCTGGCTTTGCAACCACGTTTAGCGCCGACCAAATCCAAAGTGCTTCAGGTTGGAAGCAGCATCCTAATTTCCCACCAGAAATTATCTCTTTGTTTTGGTTTTCCCAGGTGATTAGCAATGTTTTAAAACATGCAAATAATACTAAAATGTTATCTATTTTGAAAAAAACAAATAAACAAACAAACCCTGTGTCATGGCAAAAAAATCTACAGTCTGTACTCCTGCAGCTTCATAAAACACAGTTGTGAGGAGGAAAAGCCTCAGCTCGATGTATTGCCGACATGCAGAGAGTTCTGCTTCTCAAGTGTATAAAGGATTGGGCAGGTAAATAATATATTCAATTATAAAGTCATAAATAATAATGTGAGTTACTTTTGCCCTGCAAACCACTCTTATTTAATGCAGAAAACCTGCATTTTACCTTCACTTTATTGCCCTCTGCTGTAGAAGAGGGTGCCTGCATCCGCGCTCCCCTCGCCAGCGCGGCTGCCGCGGGAGCATCCCGGAGCATCCCGGAGCATCCTGGGCGGAGCGCCGCTCGCGTTCCCCCCCGGAGCTGCCGCCCTGGGGAGGGCTCCAGAGGCTGCTCCATGTTTTCCTGAGGTCCTTTAAAAACAAGCAAGTCTTTAGAACATGTGGGAAAGTGCAAGGCAAGGCACCTTAAAAATAGCACAGTGTTAGGATGAAGCAGATATGAAGACTTTTAGGGAGAGAAAAAAAAAGGATATGCAACTCTCTTTAAAAATTAAAAAAATTTAAAAATGGCGGTGAGCTCCTCTTCAAGCTCTGCCGTGGTTTGTTCAGATTAACTTATCTCCCTTTCCCACAGAAACCCAAGGGCTGGAGGGAAGCAAGGAGGGAACTCAGCAAATAAGTAAACAAATAAATAAACAGAAGATGATTAAGTATTTGAATTCAGATTTTACCGCCAGCAAAAACAAAAGGATATTCTAGATGTTCCTGCGCACAAACAGCTCCATTAAAGTATATATATTTTTAAATATTTTTTTCCTTTGAACAGTTATAAAGGAGAAAACTCATGCTCAGACCTTAACCAGAGTGAAGAAACTGCTTAAGTCCTTTGCCTCAAGCTGTGCACACTTGAAAGGGATGAGGACATGTTCGAAGCACGTATATGCATCCATCCATACATACACGCATATATATCTATTTGGGAATGCCTCTGGGCCTGCGGCGTGCCTTGCTGCTTGCCCCAAGAGAGGGTCTCGCTGGCCCGTGGAGCCACGCGGGGGGTCTGGGCCGCGTCCGCGTGCGCATCCGCGTGCACGTGCGGGAGGCTTTGCCGAAAATGCTGCCAGTGAGTAACGCACGCTTGCTTTAAAACGCCTCGCCTGCTGCTGCCAGGCTGCGGCCCTGCCTGGGCCCTTTGCCGGAGGAACAAGGAGCGTTTGCTACCCAAAACCTTCCCTGCAATCCTTGGATAGTGATGAAGCCCCCTGTCCTGCAGGGTAAACTGAGCGGGGCTGGTTAGGCTTGCCCTGGCCTCGACTCGCTCCTGCTGCTCTGATCCCGAGACCTGCTTCGTCCGCAGCCCTTTGGAAAGGAGAGGCACCTTTACAAAGTGTTATGGGATCTGTCATTATAGCACCTGGGCACCCAACCTGGCTCCAAAAACATGTCTGCCTTTACAAAACATTTTTGCCAAATACCACCGCATTGGGATGCACAGACATTCTTTGGCGGAGTGCTAACTATAATAGTGTGCTTAGCTCACACTGCTATCTTTTTTTAAAGGTATGCCCTGAGGCTGCAGACAGTGAGCATTTCTGCAAACCAACACCTGTCTGCTGAGGACGCAATGGACCACAACGCGTGCGGGTTTGCGCGCTGCCCCTTCCCCGGGCGCTGAGCTCGCCGAGGCGCAGGGGCTGCAGGGACACGGGAGCTGGAAGGGGCCGGGGACCATGTGCGGCTTCCTCGCTGTCTCCTCCAATCTGGGCGCCTCGGAGCGAGGCGCGAGCAGGCGAATGCGCGGAGCCAGTGGGTCTGCTGGTGCTCGTGGGCTGTAGTTTTACAGCAATGTGAGCAGACTGCAGATTTCTCGGCTGCAGACCCGCTTGCCGCTCCTGCTGCGTGGCCTTTGCAGAGCCACGCGAGAGACGAGCGCGCGTGGCCGATGCGCCTGCGCGCCGGGGCAAGGCCGGGGATGCCCTGGCGCGCCGGCCGCTCGGCGCGGGAGCGGCGCCTTGGCACCGTCCCCGCGTGCAGCAAGCCCTCCTGCCGCGCGGGGACGTCGCACGGACCTGCGGAAACCCCTAATGATCCCTCCGGCATCAACCTGCCAGGGGCCGGCTCGAGGCAAGAGGGTTTGCGATACCAGAGGCGCCGACCGCTGCCCCGAAGGCAGGGGAACCTCCTGTTTGCAGAATGCTAGGAGAGCTCCAAGGGAGCTTTGCGTCCCCAATTCCTCCTGGAAAGCTTAGCCCCATGCTTTCTTAGCTTCCTATTTCTGAGCATGTGAGATGTACAAAGTATGTCAGTAGCTATCTTCCTTGCGAGGATCAAAACTGAAGACTACAAACAGCCCTCATGGTCTAATAAAATCATGTAATCAGCATTTTTTTCTTAATATGCTTATAAAAACTTGTGACTATGAGATGTGCCTGATAGTGTGCGAAAAGGAATGATGTAGGTGTGTCAGAGCTATACTGCTAGCAGCTGGTGTCGAATTAAGATATAGATTTGCAAACCTTCCAGCACAGAAGTGGTCCCATAGGGGAAGTCAGGGGTAAGAGTGGAAGATAATGTGCTCGGAGAAAATGCTCTCATATTTTGTAAGGAGGTGCTCTGGGCTCTCACCACATTGCTGCATCCAGCCTTTCAAATGTATTGCACTGATAAGCTTATTCCTAATGCAACCATTTGGCAACGTAGCAAAATTGCTATGGATGTGAGTTTATGACAAAGAATTAGGAAGCAGCACTGCAAGGTAATGCCTACTAAGCCAAATTATATTATTTTTTTCATTTATTTTTTGATTTCTGAAGCTGTAGTATTTCCCTTTCCAAGCTTTTTGCAATAGCCACCATAAGCAGGTACATGCTGCAGCACCTAACCAGTTTTGGCTCTTTTCAGTCCTATTCATGGGGACATTTAAAAGTCTGAATATCACCAGGAATTAGGCAGGATAGCTAGGTCCAGGTTAAGGCACACTTAGATAAGGTAACAAGTAAGAACCCTTAGAAACCTGTGCCTTTCTTATCGAAACTGATTTGAGTCAGAGAGAGGCAGATTGACCAAGCAGCATCCTAGCGGGAGCACCGCTACCCATGGTGGTGGGTTTGCTTCCCCAGGTTCCGGAGGGCTTTGCGCTCAGCGCTGGGTCCCAGGGCCCCTTGCAGAGCGTTTCGAGCCGCAGTGCTTGGGCGGGTTCCGCACGCTGCCTTTCTCCAGGGAAGGAAGCACCCAGCGCGCCCGGAGGCGCCCAGCGCGCCCACGCTCTCCGAGGGCACGCGAGCGGAGCGTCTTAGCTGGCTCGGCCCCGCGCACGGTGGCTCTTAGCGCTGGGCATTTCTCACACATTGATTGCCGTGCACCGAGCAGAGATGCATTAAGGGACCATCAACAGGGGGAAATGCTTCCTCTGCAAACCTGCTGGGAGTCAGCCCTACTGATGCATCGGGGTGTGCGTGGTTAAACTGCACAGCTCTGCTGCTCATGCTAGGCCAGTAACGAGTTGCTCTCCAGCTGCGCATTGATGCTTTCCCAGGGGACTAACTGGATGCCCCCACTTGGGTGAGACACAACCCAAGGCCTGCGGGCACCTCAGCGGCTTCCTGCACGGGCTCCAAGTGGTCTCCGCTCTGGGGCGGCGTGAGAAGCGGAGGGCAGGATGACAGGCTGTGCGTCGCTGAGGGCTCGCGCACAGTGGGGACAAGCCAGCAGTTTGCTCCTTTATACACAGATTAGGCAGATCCATGCAGATATTAGCATACCTGCTGTTCAAAGGGCAGCATAGGAACAGCTCCACGATCCCAAACGCAACAGAAATTAAATGAAAGGAAATAGTGGGGATTTGTAAGGCTGAGTAATATAGACAAGAGGAAAGTAGCCAGGAAGAACCGATGAAGATACCATTATTTTATTCTGAGATTGTATTATGTTTTGTCTTGACATAGCCAAAACCCAATTCACTTTTTTTGTACAGCTTGTCATACTAATTATGAGTCATGGATGCTGACGGAAAGCCTGCATGTTCTTGTAGCACAGTATCTTTGCTAAGGTATAATGTGAAGAAAGGGCTAGAGCAGCAGAAAGATCAGACTCCAAGGCAGAAGACTGAGGCACTCTTACATTGCAATGCCAGCATCATGGTAAACTGAAAGGATGCAACTGCCTTGCTTAAATTACAACAGACTTTCCTTGTCCTTAGAGGAATGCGTTGCTTTTAGGCTTTTAATATCAGGCAGCAGTGTTTAGCTGTTGATCACAGATTGAAGTGTGACACAACGTGCTGGCGGAGCAGCCAGCTATGGCTCCTCCAAGAGTTAATATGTGGAGTTTAGGAAATGCAGCCACAAGCTCCACACTGGAACCCTGCAGCTTTAAAAGCTCCTTGCTAGAGCCCTCTGCTCTGCTGCCCAGCAGGACTCAGCATCCTTGAAACTGGAGTTTAATTTGGGATGACCATGTGCTCTTTGCTGCGCTCACAATTTAGGACTTCATCCCAGACAGCAGCCCTTGGAGAAGCTGGGGGATGGTGCCCAAATGGTACCCCCTTAGCACTGGAATGTCCCACAGGCACCCCCATGATGGCCAAGACCCCCTGCTTGAGCACTCAGAGATGAATTTGGAGAGCTCATCCTGTTGGCCGCCAGACTCCGAACTCCCCTCATCCATGGCGGGGGAAGGCAGTCTGCTGCTTGCCTTCAAAGTCAAAGCTCACTCTCGAAACTCTGTCATCTTCTCTCCTCGGTTACAAGATCATGAACTGCAAAGTGCAGAAAGGGGCTTGTCGACAGTAGGCCCTGTACGGGGTAAATCTGAGGCCGAGACACAACAGTTTGGTACAAGAGACCTTGCACATTGACCCAGGAGATGGCCTGGCTGCATCTTTGAGAAACTCCAGAAGGCAAGAGGCAGCAGGAAAAAATGTAGGCATTAATCACCTGCCTGAAGAGCCAGAAAACATCAGATAGGAAAGAACATTATCTGAGAAAACGATGGGAGGGAGGATGCAAGGGGATGGGGGGCAGTGAGGATGCCGTCACCGAGCAGTTTTCCCTGGGAAAGCATCATGGCAGAGAAGTCCAGCTCCGCATGTGGATGTGCTCAGACACAGCGACATGATGCAGAATTCGTGTCCTCCCGGGCTCTGCTCAAGTTTAGCGACTGGGCTTTCAGTGATTATTTTCCTCTAGGCATAGCAGAGGCACCCATTCTCTATCCCACGATGTGTGTATGCCTTCATCATCTGCTGTAATTGCTCAAGAAGATTTTTCCTGATGCATTTATGTACTCCATCTGATTAGCAGTCATATAACAGCAAGCAATTTGCCATAATATTCTGAGAGTGCTTAATTTTCTCTTTGATGAAAGAGTTATAAATGTAGGCACCTGTGCTCAACAGTTCATCTGATTAGTTACTTCATTATTGTCGTACTTTCCATTACTATTTGATATTTGCCAACAGCACTATCAGAGAGATCAGAGAGTGGGCACTGCCTAGTGCCCACAGAAGAAAACACAGGTACTTTTCCCATAACTAAGCAGTAATGTATTTTCTGCAGATACCTCTCATGTTATAGCGAAGCCAGAGTTTTATTTCAGATAATTTGCCTTGGTGCTCAGGTTCCTAGGGAAATGCACTCCTCTTTGGGAGAATAAGGGAGGATACAAAAGGTGAAGATAGAAGAAACACACAGTACCAAGCGCTTTGATGAATGATTACTGGTCCTTATGCAATGACCTCTGAATAATGAATAACTCTTTTCTTCAAACATTTATTGGATCCAAACTTGTTTTTCATGCAGATGAAAAACAGAACATGATGCAGATGAAAAACATCTGCAGAAGCCCAGATGACAAAAGGAAGAGTACGAATGAGCTAAATGACACACACATCTGAACGCCGGGACAAGGCTTGAAGACAGGGGTATTTAAAGCCCCAACCTCTCCATATCAGATCTATGCCTGACAAGCTTTCTGATAAGAATAGAGGTAGGGGAACAAAACAAAGCAAATTCCTATCCCAGCACAGCATATCTCCTAGGCCCAGGCTACCCTGGTGTACAGAAGACTTGCTGGTTTAACTAAAACTTAATTGAATTTTGATTTAAAGGTAATATATTGATGATATGTTAATACACACATACCTTTATCATAGATGGGACTGAAACCACTTACCAGCAAAAGTCACAGCTATTAATGCTACTCATAAAAAAATCAAGTTATGTAACTTCAATATATGTCTATTTAGAAATTAAATTAGGCAAGTTTTTGGTAAAGAGTAACCACCATTTTTTTCTAGGGAATGAATGAAAATTGTTTCTTTTGTTGTGAACATTGCTATAAATTTCATCATATTTGTGCATTGCACTTATTAATGACATGATTCCTGGGAAGGATGCTCATTATTGGTTTAATTGCTTCTTTTACTCTCTGCTTTCACCTCTTTAGCCTTTTAGTCTTTTATTGACAGAAGGCCACAAAGATATTTTAAATGTCTCCATGCATATTGACTAGACCTTCAAGATGAGTTATTTCAAAGGCTGGAGCTATTCAGGGAACTTATAAAATTCATTCAGATGTCTTGCTCACTCTTCCATTAAAGGCATTCTGCAAAAGGGAAAGAAAAAAAAAAGCATGATAGGTATATTCTTCCTCAATATCGTTGTATTGTTGTTTGGTTACCTGCATTCAAAATATAGCTTAAGGTTTTGACACTCAGGTTCTATGGGAAAAGCACAAACAAAGCTCAGGAATATTCACCTGTTTTGAGCAGGCATTGATGCAGGTTGGCTAAAATTAGTGAGAATAAATTCAGCTGAGCATAATATTGCAGAAGGTTTTCTGGGCTCTGCTTCTACAATACTGTTTCATGAGGGTTATATTTTTAGAAGGAATTCCACAAATCAAAACAGGACCCAGCAGGATATTTCCTTTACCCAAAATAGAGCATTTCCCCATCTCATTTCATAAATTCTAAATGTAAAAATTAAATTGAAATCATTTGTAGCACTCAGTTTTTAATTTTCAATATTTCACTCGAATATGGTAGGAATATTACTACAGTGTCCTCTGTTATATAATATATGCCTTCCAAGATACCAGCGCATGCGATGAGTATCTACGGCTCTGCAGACGGCTAGAGACAGGGT
The DNA here is from genome assembly GCA_013398735.1 of Nothocercus julius. Classification (NCBI taxonomy): domain Eukaryota; kingdom Metazoa; phylum Chordata; class Aves; order Tinamiformes; family Tinamidae; genus Nothocercus; species Nothocercus julius. The sequence continues at coordinate 3,962,722 of VZSV01000060.1, read as the reverse complement.
CAGAACGCGGCCAGACCCAGGGCAGCCTCACCTGGCCCTGACACTCCTGCTGCTGTGAGCAAGAGGATGGAGCAGGGACCTCCGGAGCTCCTTTCTCTGCCCGGGTATTCCATGATCCCATGACTTGCCCTACTGCTGGCTGGTGCAGAGGTGTGGCCAAGACCCCTCTGTTTCCTCCCAGAGATTAAAAGGCAGTGGTCCAAGGCTTAAGCCCGACACGCGATGACACAGTGTGCGCCCACCAAGAGACACAGCCCCCTGCGCAGTCCCCAGTACAGATCATGTCCCATCTCCACTCCTTGCAGATAGAGACCTGTGGCAGAAGAGCTGCCGTTTTGCTTGGCCAGGTAGGGACATATCTGCCGCACTGAGGGCTGAGTCTGCTCGATTTTTCCTCCTGCTCCACACAGAGCCCTCTGAGAAGCTCTTAGCAGGGTGTGACAACCAGAGCTTCTCACAGGCACAAAGTCCTCATCTCCCAGAGCAGCTCTTTCAGACACACTGCATTTCTTTAGCAAGCAGGGAAGAAATATCATTGTTCATCAATTCTTGCCTTTTTTCCTGGGACAGATGATAGAGATGTTGGAGATGGTATATACAGGCATGAATGGATAGACATGTGGATTTAGGGACACAGGGCTATATGAGAGCCCATTAGGCCCCACGAGTATTCATGCCACTCATGCCCAATTCCCATGAGAGAACCTGGGCTACTACTGGCTCCAGAGTGCAAAACCCGCTTCGGCTTGGTAGCTCTATAATTTGCTGCATCCACTATTGCCTTGTTTTTACAATATAGACCTTCTGCTTGCCAGCCCTCACTTCTCTGGGATTCAATCTTCCTCACCACACTTTCTCACAGATAATTGGCACTGATTCTGAGGTTTTCTAGGGTAATTTCACAAGTATTTTGGGGTAAATATCATCAGGTAGCTTGGGAACATCTAATTTATCTAAGCATACGCCACTATTTTCTTTCCCTGTCATCTCCTTGTTAAAATAAATTGCAGTGAGTTTCTGGTCACAATTAACCTTTTTTGGAAGGCTGTAACAGAAAGGTGTTGAATACTTCAGCCTTCATTTGCTTTCCTTCCTTTTCAGCACTGGGCTATACATTCCTTTGTCTTCCCTTATATTCCTGATGTATTTATAGAAGCCTTTCTTTTGCTTTTTATGTTCTTTGCCAGTTTTATGCCTTACACTTTTTGGTTGTATCCTTACAGCCATGAGTTTATTCCTTTATATTCATGCCTAGTCATGTGTCCTTATCTCTGCTTTTTTTTTTTTTTTTTTTTTTTTTTTTTTGAGGATTCCATCCATTTTTTTTCCTTAGCCTCAGAGAGCTCAGAAGCAGCCGCTGGAATGTGTCTCCTGCCTTTGCAACAGGAGGTTGTTGTCATGCCTTTAAAGCAGTTCGTTTAGTAACAGCCAGTTCTGCTGCCGTACATTTTCCCTTTGAATGCCCTCCCAGGAGACCCTCTCTCCTGCTTCCCTGGATTTACAGATATCTGCTTTTCTGAACCCCGTTATCATTATTCTGTTGCTGTCTTTTCTTCTTTTCTTTAGAATAACAAATTCCATCACTTTATATTGTTTTATGGTCATTATCACGCAAATTACTTTCCACCTTCAGCTTCTCCACCAGGCTCTTCCTTTTAGCAAATGTAAGACCCAAAAGAGCTGTCTGGGCCTTCTCATAATGCTTTCCCAACAGGCTCTCAGGCAACTTTTTGTTTGGTTGGTTTTTTTTACTGAGGAAAGCCAACATAAGTGGGATTACCTGACGCTGTTATACCAAAGCCCTCCCTGGCCATCTGGAAGGATGCTCGGAGAGCTCGGAGAGCTTGTTCCATTAACACATGTGCAAGCAGCAGCAGGATCAATATGTCCTTTGCAAATTTACTCATTGATTTCAAATGGAAGAAAAACACAAATAATCATTTTCACCAGGCTTTCAAGTCTGTGCATTGTCTACCATCTCTTTGGCTAATTTCAATTCTTTATGCCTTCATGATAGGCATTCTGTCTCTAACATAAACAAATCGTTACTTATATTAAACCAAACTCTTTCTGTCTCTCTGAATATAGTCTGAGGGTCGAGCTGCAGCTTTGACAATCAGAATTGATTTGCAGATGCTGTTAGCACTCACTTGATGAATTAAAACTCAGCCTCTCAGTCAATTTAGTTCAGAGATTTTCACCAGCTTTAATTATCTTGTACTGCTTGTTGCCCATCTTGGGTCCAATGGGACAGGCTATTTCTTGGCTGATATTTGTGTGTTTGGGTAGATACATTTCTTGACTCAGTTGAATGTTTAAGCGATTGATGTTTACATGGATAACTTAATCTTTAGATGAGACATTCAATACTTTGGATGGACAAATCCTGCAAAGTGTGTTTCATTTTGTTCTCGAGTTCTTTAGTGGACAAAGATGAGTTTTGTCATAAGATTAAGCTCATAGCTGAAATGGAGATCCAAATACGTAACTAAGAGCAAATACTCTTGCTTCTAAGCAAAACATGCAAGGACCAGGGCATCCCCTTACTTTTCTGTTGAGAGTAGTTAATGAATTAGCCATCTTGCTTCTCATCTAGTCTCCTATATGTCCTGCAATATGCTGCAGATGAGATTGAAAAGTTCCAGGTTCTGTGAGAGAAAATTTCCTCCTAGTGAAAGCTGATGCCAGTGTTTCCCAACGTTGAATAGAAAGAATATCCAGAAGCATCTTCATAACATGGTGCTCTGTGATGTGCTCTGAAGCTCTGGATAATGACCTCCCAGGAAACAGTTCTGAAGTTCTTCAGTCAGTGTTTTCAAGTGAACCAGAGACACTGGGGGTAAGTCATATTTTGGGTTGACTCTCCACCGCGTTGCCAATCTGGAGAACTCAAAGCCAAAAGGAAGCAACATGCAGTTCTTTCCCCTTAGGGATTTGTTCTTTTCCCCTTCCCCAGCCACAGTGGATAAAGATGAGCAGGACTCCAAGGGGAGAAGAAAACCCCTTTCTACTACCAAAGGTGTTTCAAGCCCTATGCCTAAGGGGTACAAATAAAGTGAAATGGAAATAGGGCTCATTTAGTCCCTGCATAAACACTGCCTGACACAAAATCTTTACAATCCAACTTGGGAGCATCATAAAAACACCGTTCTCCTCATAGCAAAGATTAACTTCTTCAGCACCGAGTCGGTGCAGCAGAACTCCATCCGGACTGTGAATCACGCCCGTCCCGCGGGGGCCAGGGCCGCTGGGCGATGCTCCTGGCATCGACGTGGCCGCGCGGCAGGCGCGGCTGCCCCGCGCGCTCCTCCGCCCGCGCCTGCTCCCCGTCTCGCTCGCCGCGCCATCAGCTCCCGCGCAGCGCCGCGCCTGCCCGGGAAACCCTCCTCCTGCTGCTAAGGTCAGCCGCCGAGGACTAACACATGCATGGATCAGAGCACCGGAGCGACAAGGGCCATGTCAATAAGATCTCTGTAGGGTCAGTTTTTCTCTTTCCTTTCCAGGAAAAGGAAACATCCCATGTCCTGAGGAAGGAGAAAGGTCCCTTGGGAGCAGGGGGCTTGAATGGGTGTGAATTTTCCAGGAACTCGGATCTTAAGCCTGGCATTGCCTAGTAGCCGGCTGCTTGAGCACATGCCATAGAGGTGCCTGCTGCATAGTCACTTAAAAGACATGGGGTGGCCCCACCGATTTGCACTGAACTATCCTGAAATGCAAAAGCATCACGTTGCAGGAGACGTCCCGCTCCGGATCCCGATCCACCAACCCTGGAGGTGCTTCCTGAAGTCCTGTGCCGGCACCTTCGGGAAAGTCGGACCGGCCCGTGCCAGCGCCAGCTTTGCAGCTGGCCTCACCTCCCTGCCAGCGGAGAGGCAAAGCCGCCCTTTGCAGGACTTTAGCGGCACGCTCTGAATTGCAGACTGTTTTCTAGACAAATTCAATTGTCTGGTCTGGGTCAGTGCGGAATTACCCTGTATCCAGGAAACCACTGTGCTTGTTTTCAGAAAGGAAGGCAGGACCGTTTTACCCCTTCGCTTTAACACGTTTGCATAGGAAATCTGCTTGATATGTTACAGCTGGCTAGTATAAATTAGCAATACTGCAATGATTATCCTTTTTTTTTTTTTCTGCCTTTTTTGATGTTTCTAAAAATGGCCTTCAATAATTAAGTTTATCAACTGATCTCTCCCAATTGTATTTAATAATGTTGAGTTTGCATACACAATGAAAAAGGGCTCTGTTCTGTGTTTTTTTCTTTATGCAACTGTTATTTAAAGACCTATTTTTATTCAACAGTGAAACCAAAACATGTTGACAGAACCAGACAAAAAACCCTTAATTTTTCCTATAGCAGTTGCCCAGCTAAAGCACTTCCTTGATGAATTCTACAACAAGAGAATGCATTATACACTCTGCAATTACTATTTATGGAGGGAAGAAAAAAAAAAACACTAATCAGAATGAAACAGGAATATTATACTACATTTCTCCCTTTGTCTGAAAAGCTTAATACCTGTTATGTTATTAAGCCTGTGAAAATACAACTCAAGACTAGTGCCTTCCGCTACTTGGAGATAAAATGAATTCTGCTGAACCCAAGGTACGTGATTGTTGCCTGACTTTCACCATCGCAGACTGCAGGGTCCGTTCCCTGGGTCCTCCTGGCATCCTGGGCCTGGCACCGCTGGCCACAGTTGCTGCTCCGAACTCCCAAGCCCGGGCAGAGCCGGGATACGGCTCTTTAACCTGTCCTCTTTGCAGCTCAGACTTCTTGGGACATATCAATATCCCAATCCCCAAAGTAATCCCTATATCCCAAAGTAAGCTCCTATTTTAACTCTTTCTTCTTCTAGGGAACAGCCACCAGTGCCAAAAGTCTTTCCTGGCTTCAACAATAATGAGTAACTCTTAAAAAGCAGCATGTTGTCTATGATCACAAGGGAATATATCACAGCCAGATGAAGAATCAAGTCACATAATTAAAGCACAGAAGTAAAGTAAGGTTACTCTGACAATAATTAATGTTGATGCCTGCTTATTATGCTGTTCTTGTAAGGAAAATGTGACTTCCGTCGGAGGAGCCCCGAGTCCTCTGCCCGTCACCCGTTTTAGGCTTTCCATTAGACAACTTCTGTGGCAACTTTTTCCAGGCTATTTCAGCTGCACTTTGCTGCCTGGAGGAGGTGCCAAGGAACGTGATTTAGGCCTTATCATTGGGTCACATTCAGCAGATACAAAGTCAGACAGAAAAGCTGTAGATGGACAAAATGAGACAAGGAAATTAAATTAATTGTCTGAGCTGCACAATGAGTATTTGAGAGAGATGGGAACATAAGACAATCTCATCAGTCATGGTTCAGTTCCTTGATTTCTACAAACCTCCTCCTTTATCATGAAAAATGTACCTGTTCTTCCTCCTGTTTAGTATATTCTCCTAATTACTTACAGCTCAAGAAAAAAAAAAAAAAATCCTACATTTTCTGCAGTTTTGCTAAGGAAGCAAATAAATATTTCAGCACTTCATAAAAATTAATGGCAGAGGATTTTTTTGAATGTAAAAACAAACCTATTTTATTAACTAATTTTATTTGCCCTTTGGTAAGCTGGCCCATACATCACGATGATCTTAAACTGAAGGGGCAGAGGGATGAACATCCAAGGACGTTTGCCAAGACAAAGCCCCTCCATTTTGCCAGTTTTGATAGGGTCACCTCAATGCAGGACGTAAACTTTCCCTTCGACTAAACCAGCTGCACCGCTCCTTCCTCAAGTGCATCCCACGGCAGGGAGAAGGGACAAGGGAGAAGGGACCTGACTGGAACGTGCGCACAGGAGACGACTTTGCTGGCAAGAGCCACCAAAGGAGACACTGGAGCAGTGCGAAGCTCTCTTGGTAGAACAAAATCGCTAACAGCAAAACAATCACTGTTTGCTCGGCTCCCAGGAGCAAGGGACCTTGGCTGCTGTTCTCATTAGCATCCTACTAATACCCCCGGTGGTTTGGACAGATAGTTTTGGCTGGATAACGATGTGAAAATTGCAGATGTGAAGCAAATGTTGGGATGAGACAGCAGCTGTGGGTGCTGCAGACCTTGGGGACTCATGGCCACCACGATGCCACGGGGCCAGGCCAGCACAAAGTCCCACCAGGTACGTGAGGGAGCTTGAGGTTCTCCAAGAGCCCATATTCCACCTTTGGTGTCTCCCTGCCTTTCTCCTGATCGGTGGTGGCTCCCCCGCTCCTGTGTGCTGCAGGATGCGGGTGCAGATGCACCATGGGCAGCATCACCCACTCTGGTGGCCCCGTCCCTGTGTCACCACTGCCAGTGCCGCCAAACAGCAAAGCAAAACCCCTTGAAGGGTCACAGAATGGTTGAGGTTGGAAGGGACCTCTAGAGAGCATCTAGTCCAGCCCCCTGCTCCAGCAGGGACACCCAGAGCACGGGGCACAGGGAGGGTCCTGAGTGCTTGGCTCAGATGAGCCTCGCCCTGCTAGCAGCTCCTCCACAAGCATTGCCTGGAGGGAGCATAAGAGCAGCAGATCAGTGCACGCAGCTCCATCCGGGAGCAGGGATGAAGGAAAGGCAGTTGCCCCGGATCTTCACGGAGACCCAGCCCCACAGGGAAGAGAGGGAGAGGGCAGAAAACACCGTGGCCAAACCACTTGACATGCAATTGGCATGAAACAAGAAAAACTCTCTGCATGGTGGGACAGAGCTGTGTGAATGAGCCAGACGGGCTCTCCGGGGCCAGGGAGGCAGCGCGCTCGGTGCAGGCGGCTGGCGCGGCAGCTCCGGGCAGAGCAGGGCCGACGCGGTTTGCACTCAAGCCCAGCAAACCATAAATAAGTGGAAATGATACAGCCAGCAGCGAAGTCTGCGGTTTTGTTCCCAGCTCCCCTAATTGCTTGTGTGCTGTCGAGAAAGCCAGAGGGAGGGAAACGAGGGAAAACGTGCTGTGCCTGCTCGTTGCTACTGGCCAAAACGGCCTTCGGCGTGGAGGGGCACAGCCAGAGGGAAGAGCAGGAGGAGCTGGTCCTTCTCCAGGCTCTCCAGCTTGAGAGATGCTCTGTCACTGTCCAGAGAATCCCGGGAGAATCCCCCTCTCCGGGGCTACTGCAGGAGGCATCGCTCCGGGTCGCATTGCAATGGATCAGGATAAACGAATGAAGCCTTTTTGCAGCCAGCAGCTGCTGGGGAAAAAGGGATGACGACCTTGTTTAATCCAGCACAGCCTCACAATAATGTACATATGCGACATAGGCGCCTACGGAGCTAATTTTCCCCAGTTGAGGAAACCAATGAGTCTGACTAATAGGGCGGAAAAGCTGAGAGTAAAAAATGGTAAGCTGGAGAAATATGGGGGGTGGTTCTACAACATGTAGTGGGAAGGAGAACAAGAACATAAGCATTTTAAGATATAAAATAGCAAATTAATAGCAGTATTTTTGAAAAAAGTAGATATACCTCAAAGATTTTTTTTTCTATTTGAAAGAATTTCAGAGGGACAAATTTCACATGATGATGGTCAATTATGTTGCAGTTCCTTCACAGCCAAAGAATATTTTAAACGTGTATCAAGACTGAGCTTTTTCAAAGCCCAGGCAATTTACAATGAAGAGCAGTATGAGGGGAAAAAAAAAAAAAAACTGTTATGGTGGTCAAAGATGGATATTTTTTCAGAAGAATGAAAAATGTGTCAGTATTCATAAAAGGCAGATCTGAGTACACATAGGTTAGATAGTCTGAAATAAGTCCCAGACAAAAGCAGTATAAAAGCTGCAATGAGATTCAGTTTGAGACTTAAGGGTTCGGGTGTAAATAAACCTGAAAACATGTTTTTATGGAAAAGTAGATCTTGTAGAAAAAGAAGAAAAAGACGTTTTATTGTTTCATGCAAGCATGATGTTTGCAGGGTATCTGGGTACTTATAACATAGCCAGACTTTTACAAGGCCCTTGGTTTAGCATTACTGCGAAACCAGCAGTATCGTTAATCACTGAAGTAAATGGCAGGTTGAGAAGGAGAAAAAACAGTTTGGGGAATCTCTATAAAACGGGAGTCTTTCAGAGACAGCGCTATCCATGCAGTCTATCCACAGCTTTTAACTGGCGAATGAAATACAAACTGTCTGATAATAACGTTGGTGGATACCAGATAAAATTATCCACCAGAAGTGGCATCCTGGCTGATTCAAGAAGATAGGCACATTCAACCACCAGGACCCTTAAAACGCTCAGGAGCAGGGAAGAGCTGCCGGGATGAAGACTGTGTCCAGAAGGCAGCGGATCTAAGAGACATTCGGGGTAGAACAGTTGAGGAAGTCGAGATATGGGAGCTCCATCGCTGGAATCCACCAGGTCTCATAGACACCTCCAGCCTGGGTTAAGTGGATTAAGTGCCCATAACAATAGGCATAGGGACATCACCCATTTCCAAAAACTGTTGGCAAATTAGAGAGAGGGCAGAAAAGAGCTGCAGAAATAATGTGATTATGAGAGAAAGTTCTTTATCCTGAGAGGTTTAAAGAGTACAATCTATTTAGTGCATCGGAAAGGCGATTAGGAGAAGACCCGATTACGGCATATAAGTACCTTCACAGAGGGAAAACAACAGGTATTAAAAGTCTCTTTAATATAACCAAGGAAAGTGTTGCAAAAAGCAATGGGGAGGAGACGAAGACAGGCAAATTCCAATTGCAAAGGCGGCATGCATTTCTAGGAATTAGTGTGATTGACCGCTGGGATACAAACATAAAGGTAAATAGCAATTTTTCCATTTCTCTTCCTCAGGATAAGAAAAGCTCCAGATAGAAGCTGGATGTCCAGAATTCATCTGCTTTGGCACAGCCAGGAAACTGCACCTGGAGAACTGCAGAGCCAGCACACTGCTCTGGCATTTCTCTGCAGCTTTTCCAGGGAAATGGCTAATTCTTCCTTACACCCGGCTCCCCTCTCCTCTCCCAGCAGCACCGACACTGGGGGCAGTCCCCAAACCAGCCCAGAGTCCCACAGAGCTGCAGCAGGGACCTGCAGGACACAGCAGGGGACCACAGGGGACGTGCACACAGATTCACACAACCTGTGACAGCCACCACGGAGGTCGTCACATTTTGCTCATTTCTATCTCTTTCCATAGAATCCACACCAGAGCGTCTACCCAGAAACATCAACGTTTGTGATGCATCCATAAATTACCCCTCAGGTTCTGTGCCCACACCGGGTTCCCAGGCACCCAAATCAGGCTAAGGGACATTTCCCAGACTCCGCACCCTGGCAGGGAGGACCCCGAGGACTGGACCTGCCTCAGACCCCGCTGCCCTTAGCATCTGCCCCAGACCGTGTCCTGAGCCGTGGATGGGCAGTATTGCTGACTTGTAGCTTCAGCTTGCTTAAGGATACAGAGAACTTCCTGCAGCACATGTTTCTTGGGCATAAGAAACAGCACGGGATCGTGCAAAACCTCGTCATGGGAATCAGGGCTGAGTGGCACTGCAAGTAAAAACCCCACAGGAACTTTTGTTTTTTGCGAGTGCTGCACTGCTGTCTGCATAGCAGAAGTATTGTGGATGTTCCCTAACTGATCCTGCCCTTCGCCTGCAAATCTGTTAAATTAGAATTATAATTCACCATGCAAATTGTACATCTGGAGCATCAACTCATCTGGTACTGTCCGGGACCTGAGCAGTGTGGGCCCTCTCAGTGCAAACTCCCCAAAAATGTGAATAGCCAGTGAATTACAGCAACATCCCATGACAACAGCCAGGTGTCTTCAAGCACTGTAGTCCAGGAAAAATAACGCAGCCTCCCCAAGGCACAGGCTTCCCAACAGCAGGAAGCCCACACAAATCTCCGTGGTGATATACCTGTGTCCCTCTGACTGCTGAGAAGATACATGAAAATGCTGGAGACTATCGTAGGATTTATGAATGGGGCATGTGAAAAACACAAGGCCCTTTCAGACAGGTCTATGTATTTTCTTTTCTCATTTTTGCTAAACAAATACCACAATACAAATAGCTGCCTTTTGGGGCGGGCAAACTTAGTCATCTCAGCAAGGAAACAGTAGTTTACATCAGCTTGGCTCTATCAATATTTGACAGCATCAAGCCTTAACATGCAAATCTATATAAATTTTAATAGGTGTCCAGGAAGCTAAACTGATGTAAATAACATTTACCCATGTTATTGCAAGCATAGAGGGGGCACAGGGAAGGGATCCTCTCCCAGACCAGCTGTGCCGGGACCTGCACGTCCAGGGCTGCAGGAGCCAGCGCGGATGAAGTTTAGGGCCTGGTTTGCACGAGCCCCGTCCTGGAAAGCCACGCGTGGCTCATCCGGGGTGGTGCTGCTGGTTCGGTTACCCCATCACTGCGTAAGGCATCGGTACTGCCCTCCTCCGCCCACCCAGCCCACTGTCACCCTGTAGCACGGACACCTCTTTACTCCTGAGCCGCGCAGTGCTCTACGCTCACTGCGAAGCTTCATCTCTTCTTCCGAAGTCTCGGCCTTTCGCAGACTCCAGCACTGCGACGCTTTGGAGCGGGTAGCGAGCAAGGCGCAGGTGGCCCGGGCTCCGCGGGGAGAGCAGAGCGCGCCGGGCGCAGCTGGGACAGGCTCCCCGCGGCCCTCCACTGCCATGGCGCCGGTTCACGGCCGCGGACGGGCCGGGAGTCCCGCTGCTGGAGGGAAGTTATTTTTCCCGATTATTGCGCTGCGCTGGGTGGAATCCGAGGTGGATCACGCCGTCACACTGCCAATAAGCAGTCAATGCCGGCGCCGTGGGAGGTGTAATAGTTTCTCATGGCAGTTCCTAGAGAATTGATTAGCACTCGGCTCATTAGCTCAATAGCAATCAATGGTTCTAAACAGCTTTGGCGCCGCTCTCGCCCATTAGAGTTATGCAATAAAAACACTCGTGACAGATTCACTCGGTGCACGCTCGCCGCACCGAGCGGAGAGGAGCGAGGGGAAGGGCCGAGACAGCGGCACAGGGGCTCTGCAAATCGTCACCTATGGTTTCTTCTAATAAAGAGAATAGAAGAAGAAAATTCGAGACAACCCCAATCTTTTGGTTCATCCTCCTGGAAAACAGATATGGAGAATCTCAGAACCAGGCAAAGGAGGACCAAGCGCATTCAGAAGCAGGGATAATCCACATCTGACACCAGGACTAGTGGTGGGCAGATTCACGCCCCCTGAGCCGTGGGGAAGGGAATCCCTTGGGGGCTGAGGTGGAGGAGCCACATCCACCTGGTGCCTTTGAGGAGGCTACTTAGCTTGGAAACATCTGAAGGATCAACAGGCCCGTGGAGCACTGGCACAAGCGCTCACCCCTGAGAATTTGACTGGAGTGGTGCTGGGCTCAGCTGAAGGTGCCAGCACGTGCAGGACATGCAGGCTATGGGCCAAGCAAAGGTCCTTTGCTCCAGTCTGGAGCAGGAGACCCGCCCAGTGACAGCATCGAGAGTGCAGGAAAAGCAAAGCAAATCCTGCCACCCCTGCCCGCAGCCTCGTGGTCTTTCCTCTGCAAAAATACACTTTTAATCATTGTTTTTGAAGCAGCACCTTCTGCCTAGGCACTGGTGGCTGCTCCACCGGCAGCAGCAACAAATCCCGGTTTCCTGGGCAGCTCCATCCTTTGTCCCCACGTGTCCCGCTCTGCCACCGGACCCCTGGCCACGGGCGCTCTGCCGGACCGGTCCGTGTGCTTCCCTGCCTTTGTGAGCATCCGTCCCTGCGGAGCGCGCGGGAAAGGGCCCTGCGGCTGCAGTGCTCCAAGGGGGACTGTGAACGGAGGGGGCAGCCATGGAAAGCGCAGGACACCAGATTACAAAGAATCGTGTCTTCCCAAAGAATCCAATGCCCCAGTAAATGAAAGGATATGAAACATTTTGAACCAAAGAAAGTGCTTTAGGTAGAGGCCTTCAAAGGCTTTTCATGCTATTTCCCCCCACACACCCTCATCTGTTCTAACCTCAACCCAATTTATGAAGATTTTAGATCTTTGCCTTGCCATAAGCAAACCCGTGACAATTTGATGTGCTTCACTTAGAGCTAGTGCTGGCCGATGAGCCAGGACGTGCCCACGGGCGCTGCTGGGCCAGGCTGGGAGACGCGCGGCTGCGCGAAGGGCCCTCCTGGGGACGGATGCGCCTCCGGGCTCCGCGCGGGCGCGAGCCGGGACCTTCACGCGGCGAGGGCGGCGCAGCCCGAGCGCTTCCGCGCGCCGGCCAGCTCGGCCCTCAGCTTCGGCTCCTGGGAGCTGCTCAGGAAGCAGCCCGGGGAAGCGTCTGTCTCCAAAAGCCCCCTGCTCGAGTGTTTTACTGACTGAACACAGTGAAGAGGAGACCCAAAAAGGCCAGAAACAGCAAAAAGCAGACTTATGCTGCACTGCATTTCCACGGGGGATGTCCTTCCTCCCCGAGAGCAGGACCCGGCTGTTCCCTGTGCTGACGCGCTGCGAGGACGTGGCGGGAGCTGGACCTGGCAGCGGCAGCTTCCAGCTCAGGCCCCGCTTTGCTAGCTCGAGTCCAGGAGCCGCAGACTGAGGGGCTGCAATGGCTTGTCACCTCCTAACGAGCTGCAGGGACACGTTAATGCGTTCAGACAAGGGAACCTTTTCATTCCTGCTCGTAAACTTTTAAGCCAAATATACTGTGACATTTCCCTTCTAAAAGGTCCAGAAAGAAACCTTCAATTTTTAAAGCAGTTTTAACAAAGTAACTTAATTTCTCGGAGATAAACTATAAAAGCATGCTGGTAAGTTCAAAACTAGCGCGATTACTTTTGCAAGATATTCTCAAAAGGAATACTTAAGTTAAAACAGCAGCTAGCGTTTTGGCGGTCTAATGGTAAGCACTCTCCTTGGCCTAGGACTGAAATTCACACATGGTTTCAATTTCTTTGCTCTCTTTTTTCACCCTATCAAGTCCTATAAACTTGTGGTTATGCAAAATATCCATCTTATTTTGAAAAATATTCTTGATTTTTTGCAAACATGTTCAATACTGGAAATTAATTTTAAATCATTAAATCGTATAAGACTGCTAAAATACCAGTGGAATTTCAAGACAGATTGTATAAGGGAAAAATTAAGTTTCTGTAATTGTTAATATAGTTAGATGTAAATAACGTGTCATTTTGGAGCAATTGCTTTATGAATCTCTAAGTCTTATTTAATTAATCAGTGCAGTTTGCATCAGTGACAAACCACATATTCAGCAGATTTAAAGATGAAATTCTATTATGTGAGCATTAAGTGCAGCTTTATCAAGGATTTAATAAATAACAGCAATATTCCAATATGAAAAACTCATAAGGAGCTTGGCTGAAGGGGGCATAAACTGTGACACAATGGCATTTTTATATCAGAACAGTTATTTCCAAGAGTCTTGGAAATAGTGTCTACTTCTGTTCTTTAAAGCAAAAATAGCATTGTTTTTTATAAACCCAGGTGGAAAAGACTGAGCACCAGGAGGGCTCTTCTGAGGAACGTGGGAGCAGTGGCGTGTTTTGACCATGCTTCTCCATAGCACAATGCATGGAGATGTCCAGCACTCAACCAGCAAACCAAAAGGGATGAAACAGCAAAAACAAATAAAAACATGGACTAAGAAGAGGGGAAACAGATTAGTCTGGTGGCAAGAATTGTTTTTGTCAAAGAGAAAACGCTTTGCAGAAACAGGTGTCAAACTCGCAGTACATCAAAGCAAGCCAATCCATCAAGAGACAAGAGGGGAATTGCTTTCCACGAGAGCAGACGTTTCTGTGCGAATTACATAGCTCACATTTGGATACTTCAGCATCCAACGAGAATGCTCCAGCTATATATAGTGTCATACCAGGACAGGGCACAGGGGCTGCTGCTGCATCATTAAATAGCGCAAGAACGACTAAAAGCAGGCAAAATGAAGCCTCTGGGAGACTAGAGACAATTTTTGTGTTCTGAAAAGACGTTTTGAAGGTCTACCATTGGGTTTCAGAGTCTGGAAATGCTTTGGTTGGCTTTAGCGTTGAACGCTCTTGCTTTTTGCACTGCAGGGTTATCCTAGCTCGGCCCGAGCTGTGGTGCAGCAAAGCACAGCTGCATTCAACACCATCCTCCCAGCTCCGAGATGGGCTCGGAGCTCCCGTCTGGGTTAAATCCAGCGTTTCTGGTCTGGAAGCTGCAGCCATACATGGGCGAGATGGGAGCTCGGCGGTGCTGAGCGCGTTCCTGCGGGAGCGAGGCACGACAAGCAGCGCATGCCTTAACGACACTGCAAGAACGCGATTCCCACGCGCTGCCCGTCTATCACTTGAGAGAAATACAACCGTAAATGCCTTCTCCAAAGGCAATGCAACCTCCATTCTCACTTTGCAATGCCCTAGATCAGATCAATATCTTTTTCTTGCTGAGCCCCTGCACAAAGCCTGCCGCCAATCTTGCTCTCAAAATCCTCCCACTTCCCCCCCCATCCTGTCCCCAGGATTTTTTTTTTTTTTTTTTTTTTTTTTTTTTTTTTAAGTGAGATACAAGGTGGGGAAAAAAAATTTAATGAAGCACAATTTTGTTTTTTAAATATTTTCTTTTCATTAGGTTACAATTATATGCCACATTCAGCCCAAATCTTAAAACAATTTTTAGAAAAATAAAACTGTCCAGAAACATCACTCAGCACTGATCAGAGAAATGTTTTACCTACCAGTAGCAAAATGCAGCATTTTGGGGGTCTCATTTAGCAGGTTTCCTTCCCTGTGGCGTTACTATTCATGTAGACACGCACCAGATACTTCCCCTTTTAACACAGCTCCTGTAAGAGACCTGCAAAGCCCTTTTCTACAAGCGTGTCTTCCAGAGTACAAAACCAAGACACTGGGGCACAGGGAGGCTCCCAAAATCCTGCAGATGCAGGTCAGGATGATCCATGCAGGTCTCCATCAATAAAACATGTTATTTGAGCTAGATCAGTCACTGAAGAGCTGAGACCACTTTACAGGTCAGACTGCTCCGCCGTGGGTCTCGCTCTGCATGAGCATGGCTGCGGGGATGGTTCAGCACTGCCGGCGCGGGCAGTTTGGCCTCCTAAGGACTCCTTTGCAGATCTCATCTGCAGCGCCTACACCTATGAGTACATCAGAGAATTAGAAAAAATAGCTCTAGTTCTCAAAGACTACATGGTTTAGGGCACAGACATAAATCCTCTATTAAATCACCTCTAGTGTAGCAAAAATAATAGGTGTCTTCCAGCAGGACCTTTAGTTCTGGATCTGCAGAACCTTTTTTCCAAGCAAATTTTTTCCTGGCTGCAGCCCTGAGCACCACCACAAAATACTGCTCTTTCCTATTTCTGGAGACTCACAAATCTCACCTTTCTTATCCAGCAGCCTCACAGACAGAACTATACATTTTCTTATCCTTTAGGATTTCTCAGCTCTTTGCTGCAGAGGTTATTTTTACAGAAATTACAAGTTATTCTGCACTGTTCAGTTCCTATGCAGGGAAAGACTCTGTTAAACTTAGGTCTCCGTGATATATAGTCGATATTGCTAAAACCAAATAACTCTTATGGAGAACACCATAAGTATTCTTTAATATAATAGATAAAAAAAAGACTAATGGGGTTGAAATCCAGGTGTGACTTACATACATCAGTATCTCAGAAGCCAGTAAAAGCAGCAAAGTCCCAAGTCAAGCAAATCTGACCTTATTTCAGGTCAGGTTTCTGTGAAGACAACTCAAAGTAATTACTGGTGCCTCTCTGGGCAGCGCCCCACAAGGAGAGGCAGCTTGGCCAGGTCCTCACTGCACTCCTGCCTCTTCAAACTAAGAGAAGCTCCTAAACATCTCCAGCCAGGCTGGCTTCTCTTCTGCCTTGTAGTCCCACTGTGGAGAAATGATTTACAAATAAGCGCCCCAGGAAACTTTGGGTGATGCAGTGGGTCATGTCCCACCTAGAGCTCACCCCCGGGGGAAGGAAGCTGCTCACTTTTCCTTCCTGGAGTCAACCACATTCTGTCCCGCTTTGAGGTTTTTACATCTCCATGGATCCAGCTCAGTGGTGAATAATGACACAGAGGATGTGACAGACTGACCCCGTGATACCATTAAGATCAGCAGCCACACAGCATTATCTCCAGTCCTATTACAGCCAGAATACACACGGAAAAGGCAGGGAAAGGCACCTGTCTTCTGAACTGCAGCACTTAGTGGGAAAAGACCACCTCAGAGGAGCAGCTCAGAGGCAGGGAGGGAACAGGAACGGCCTGTTGTAGGACGAGGTTTACCTGGTGCCCAGAAAAATAATACTCATTCCCAAAGTGTGCACGAGGCACAAGGAATCTTCTCTCTGCCTTGGTGCTCCTTATTCACCAGTAACTGCTGCTCTATCATATTTTGTTAGGCTTATGCTTAATAAGAGACCTGGCAATACCAAACTGTCTGATGGACAGAATCTGCCCCATGGAAACCAGCACCAGAGGCAGGAGAAGGTCGCCCTGTCAAGGCCCATCAGAGCCACCTTCGCAGGCCGCTCTGTCCCGCCTGGTCTTTGTGCCTCTAGCAAAGTGCACATCAGAGCTAAGTTTCAGGTACCTAATTTAAAAGTATTACCTAGCCAGGTGCAGCTTAGGAGATAAAATTATCTAGACATATGCAGATGAGAAACCCTTAGGGAAGAAGGGGAGAAATGTCCCAATTCCTGACATTAGCATTAAAATTAAACTTTTAAAGGCAGTCTGGCAGGAGAAGGTAGGAGGAAACAATCCACATTGGCTCTGCTCTCCTCTGGGCACAGGAGGCAGAGGGAGGAGCGCGGGATAGCCCTTCGAGTCCACCTCTGTGCAGACACCACGACGGGAATACCCGCAGCAACGTTTAGGGGAATGGAGAACCCCTCGGAACTGCTCTAAACAGCAAACAGGGAAGCATTAACCGCTGCATACAATAAGGAAGAGTTTTTGCTTCTCTTATTTTTTAGGCTGAACTAAGTGCTACTCACTGCATTATCTCCCTGGCACATACGAGCAGAAATCTCACTCAGTAATGCCATCATTTCACAGGATTTAAGGTAAAGGGACACCAGCAGGAGAGCAGGCCTGTGTGGCCCCAGTGCCACGAGGTCTGAGCAGCGGCCACGTGTCCCGTAGCACCAACCTGCACTTTGCCCCAAACCAAGATGTGGCCACCGGCTCCACAGGCAGAGCCTGCAGGTCTGGGCTCCAGAAACACCCCTGCACGCGGCAGCGTCCACACGTATTTGACTTTGATGGACCCAGCTCACTGCATGATGCCTACGGCTCTATACGACCGACTCCGCTTCGGCATTAGCTCACGGCTCCACCACGCTTCTGAAAGACTTTCTATTCATTTTAATCAACTGCAATATCCTTCAAAGTGATAGTTTCAAATACTGGAGCGGCCCTGCAGAGCCTCAGTGCAAACATTTCTATGCAGCGATAATTCCTCACTCGTGGTTATTCCCTTTCATTGCTCTTAATCCATTTAACTTCTGCTTTCATAACTTCTCCCCTCAATGCACTGGAGGATTTTAAGCCGAGGCTTTAGGAAAGCCTCTGTGCATGGCACAGGTCACAGGCACGCCTCAGTTTTGCAGGATCCTGCAGTATCTGCAGCCACAGGACCCCTTTCTTGCCCCCAGAGTGGTGGAGAGTGGTGTAAACACCCCAGGACCTGCTCTTGAGCCGGGGCAATTGTGCTCTACAGATTCTACAGAGCATGGAAAATAGACAGCAATTGAAACTTCAGGACTTTATCAGAACTTCTCTTTATTTTAACTCTCATTTCCCTATCTTTTTAATTCCCCCCTCTGTCTTAAAGAAAGGAGCTCACTATAGGATCCTTGGCAAGTGTGTCTCCACTCCTGCAGGGTGTAGGAGAATATTTTAAATGAGCAAAATTGCCTAAAATCTTGCCCCCCTCACATATATATTACTGCCATAATATATACATGATGACATGCTTTTCAATTTTGCTTTACTTAAGCCTAATTTTAGCTGAAAGTGCAGTGATCTTCCTATATGTGTATGATCTTTATCATACTCTGAGGGGAGATTATATTATATTGTAGATGTGTCATTTTCTCAGCTTCCTTGTCCTTCAGTAACATGAGAACTTTTTTTTTTTTTAAAAAACTTTTATGCACAACAAAAACATGGCTTTTTTTGCAGTTACATTTTAGATTCCAGAGCAATTAAACCTCAGAAGGGGCTTCAAGGGCCATTCCTGACCAGATACCTAAGACATCCCCTATGGATGCAGGATTGGCAGGGACACCCAGCCCAGAGCAGAACATTTCGCTTTTGGGGGACAGCCAATATCTCACAATCTTTAAGTCACTGTAAGTTTAGCTGGAATTAATTGCATTCCCCTCCCAAACGCCCCTTTTCCACCAAGTCTGCTAGTTTTCCTAGAGCAATGAGCCCCCCCTTAGACCTCCAGGACTGACCTGCACCTCTCCTGTAACACAGGGGATGCTGCTCTCTGCTCTGAGCCACAAAACATATGTGTGTGTGTATAAATGTGTATAATATCAGTCTTTGCAGTGTGGCCCATGCAGGCAGAAAGGGAATTGCTTTCAAGCACTCTCAAGTTATCTCTTCAGACATGAAACCCAGCAAATATTAGTCTTATCTCACTCTGAAAGTTCCTGCAAAGAGTGGAAAAATCTCAAAGCCAAAACTGACAGCTGATTTGAGAGGACACAAGTGTGGCATGGTCCAGGTCACCACCAAGGATCAAAGAAATGCCCTAAATCTTTACACACACTTTAATGTCCAGCTCTAAGTGATGGAAGGGCAACTGAAGCAATATTTGAATTCTCAAATTTATCAGACTCACACTTTTGTTTAAAAATCCCAAACAAAAAGATTCCCAAATTCTGATGATGTTCATAAGAAAGATGGAAAGTGAACTGAATTCTTTAAGTGTGTCTATATCTGGAAGCAAAATTAGACATCAAACTACAGCAGGGGGAAATGGAGCAAGTTCCTGTGGGGCCAAGAAGTTCTCAGGATAAATTGGAATAAAACATTGCAGGTTAGATTTTAAATTCTCATAAATCAAAGTATATTGTACTAAAATATTATGTAGTATGATATAGTTTCAAAATTGTTTTAAAAAAAGCAAATCTCTCCCGCCTAATGATACCGGCCTGAGTTAGGCTTGTTCTGCCCCCAGCTCCTGCTCTGTTCACCACTAACCTCCAACAAAATTCATCAGCGATTCCTTCAAGCAGTTGTTAAACATTGTTTGGCAGCAACGCAGCCCCCAAAACTTTCCTTCTGGCTATTTCACACTCTGTCATGTCTTGCAGTGGTTTCAGAAATGCTACACCAGGTTCTCCAGGCAGATTTGGCACTGCAGGCATAACAGGGACGAGGGCACCAGGGCTGCTAGCCAAAGTCCTCTCCGGGCCACCAGGGACCCCCAGACACGGTGGCCTCGGCTGGCCGGGTGTCCTGCAGACATTGCCAAGGAAGCTCAATCGCAGCTCATCCAGGCCCCTGAATTTGCCCTCATTTCAGAAGTCTTAAGTCTGCAATGGGCAGGATGTTTTCTCAGCCTCAGAGCTCTCTTTAAAGGAAATGAACTGAACATTATCACCAAAACTCAACACAATCACTGAAATTAAGTGGACACTTATTCCTGGATTAATCTTAGTAGAGGCAGCGCTTCCAGTTCTGCTTCCCCTATGGATCATGGTGCTCTCTCCTAGTTGCTGTTTTTATTTAAAAAGCCCTTACTGAAATCTTACCTCCTATTTTTTGGAGGGTAAAATAGCTGTCTCTGCACACTTCATGTAAAGTTAAACCTCCTCGCTGGCCATTCACTTGTTCCTCATAGCCTGAGTGTGCCTGAAGCTGCTGCTATTTTCACCTAACAACTATGTGAAATATAGCTTCCTGACCACAAAAGCACTGCAGAGACATCCTGGTGTTGAAGATCCCTTCCAAGAGGAGGCAAAAATGAAGAGGGTCCAGAGATGGGTCCTTCATTAGTGACTTACTAGCCACCACCTGTAGTGCTGGCTCCTGCATCCCTCTGGGGCTGCTCTAGGAGAACCAACACAAGTTTAAAAAAAGAAAAATCACCTCCCATTAAGGCCTGGCAACCCATAACTCACATCCTCCTTCTGCAGCTCTTTGTCATTCGGATTTTAAGTTGTCTGGGGGAAAAGCTGAGCTTTGCAGCATCCTGGGGACATCACAGCATCACTGGTTGGTTCCAGCCAAGTGACAGAGGAGAAACTGAGACCGGATCTGGAGGAAACGGTGTCTGCCCACTCTCCACGAGCCCCTCACGCACATCAGATCCCACTTTGATGGCTCCCAAAGCTCCCTGGCAGAGAAGGCCAGGAAAGGGATTCCCACCAGCGAGAAACACAGACGTGGCACGCAGAGATGTCCTCGCTGTGGCGGATGGGCATGTGCACAGTGCGGTTTTGCCAAGTTGTTGGGACGAGCATCCTCATGGAAAGCATGGCAAGGTTTTGGGCAGTATTTCTGAATATATTAAGATCTTTCAAACAATTTTCCAAGGATCAAGATCTTGATTTCCACACCGCCCCCCCCCCAAGCAGATATTACACTGGACTAAATTTACTCTTTCTGGCCTGATTTGGCTGTGAAAACCAAAGGGCTGGAGTGGCAGCGCTGAGGACTTCCAGAGGGCTCCATGGAGAATCCTACACGGGAATGACACCAGCTGAGACACTCAGCATCCCTGGCCGTTCCCTCTGCATCATTCCCTTTTGGAGCATGTTCTGCTCTTTTCAGAGGAAAAACGTGCTCATCGTAAGTGGTCCCCAAGGTTGGACCTTGACTGACTTACAAAGGCTGCAGCACTCAAGAAAAGTTAGTGCTTTGCTTCTGAGGAAATGAACAAGTTGGCTCATTTTAAGAAAATAGAGCTAATATAACAATAGACTTTTAAAACTGCAGTTGGCAGTTTTGATAAGGACCATCAGTGGCTTTGCTCTGGTCACACATTAAAGTTTCCAACCAGGATTAATAGCATTACAGCAACTAAATAAAAATCTATGATCCTTTTCTCATTCAAAAGAAATCCTCAACTTCCAAATTTTTCATGAAAATTAAAATGCAAGAGTTTGGCCTTCCAGTTTCTCCCTACCCCTTTTCACACATTCACACTGCAAGTAGAATTGATAAAAATCCATGAAAAGTATTTGAAAAAAAGCATATTTGAAAAAAATATCCATAAGCCCTATTTTAATATCAAGTTTACCTCCATGGCCCCAAAGGCACAGGAGCAGAGCAGCACAGAGGGTTCTCCTGGCACAAAGCTTTTTATCATCTCTTTTTTTTTTTTTTTTAGCCTTTCATTTTCCATTAGGCCATTAGTGTTAAACAGATCTTGAAAAGCTTAACAAAACAAAAGTTTACTGTTTGCAGTGCATTTACGGCCTGCGCTGAAGACCTCATTTCCTCTCCTGATGGATCCAGCCACCTTGGATACTGAGAGCCGCCCGAAAGCTGAAAGGATTGTGTTTATGCCGCCTGGCCGGGAGTGGGTTGAGGGTAATTTCTACTTATGCAAAAGACTGCTAAAACAAGGACAAATTGTAATCTGCATCCACTGAGAAAATGACAAAATGACGTCAAGCTGAATGAAAGTGCAGCTAATTTAGGCTGAATTTGGGGGATAACATGGGGGCCAGTGAACTGCTAGAAAAGCTGCGCAAGGAAGCTGCAGACTCCTCACTTGCGCCCTGTTTGCAGGTGGTTTGCTCCAGGCTGCGTGCACTTGTTTGCCTATGTTAGGCTAATATCAGCCGCAGTGTGGCTCAGACCCGGGCCAGTTACTGCAGCTTAATGAATTACTGGAGGTGTCAAGCAGCGGCTTCCCACAGCTTCTCCTGGTCGCTGGCAGTGAAAGCTCAGCGCGAGCCGCGCAGACCGCGGCGCGGCCCCTGCATCGTGAGGCTCAGCGGCACCCCTGCGGTATTGCGGGGGAGCGAGGAGCGGAAACCGAAAAAGGTGGTGCAATAAGGCATTTTCTTAGTTAAGAGGATTTCAAAATGGGAACAGGATGGGGAAAAAAAATGAAGAAAGAGGTGAAGGGAACATTGCTAGGGACAGAAATGTTACCATTTGGTCATGTTGCAGCATAGTTTACATCTTTTAATCTATGTATTTAAATTATGCAAAATTAAACCAAACATTCACTGAGAAAAAAGAGGCAGTATTTTCAAACATACATGAGCGTGGGAATAAGGAAAACCCAAACATCACGCTGCAAACAACATTAAAAATTAAAACAGAACAAGTATAACCATGGGAGCCCCGTGGGCTGGCGAGCACAGGGGAGCTGGGGAGCACGAGCGTGCAGCTCTCCCCTGCCCAGCAGCGCTGGCGTCGCAGGGCAATAGACCCGGGCTGTGTGGGAGACGAAAGGGCAGACACGACACTCAGAAAAGCCACAAAAGAGTTTCCTCAGTTGTGAAAAATCACCTCCTTTCCTGGCTTTGCGGGAAAAACAAGTTAAGGACCATGCAGGGTGGCCAGGACCAGCTCACCTTCACTCCCCCTTGTAGACTCACCCAAAGTCATCTACTTCCAATTGTGCAAGAGAAACCATCTTTTCCCCCCTTTTTTCCCCCCCCTCCAATGACAAATCTTGGCATCTTGGAGTGCTGAATTCTCCATCTGTTCCTGATAGTGGAACACAGTGCCCTGAAAGCCATTTCTTGCAATGCAGCTCTATTACTATCATTATTAACAAGGATTTCTTCTGTACAAGACAGCATGCAAAAATAACCTGGGGATAAGCTCTGGCATAGCTACAATTACAAACATTTAATCTACTTTCTTTTATAGACATCTTTATAAAGCCTACTCCAGGCTGATTTATTCATTTAATTTCTGTTCAATTTTTAAAGTATATTTCTTTCCTCGGCCTAACTCTAATAAAAGGTAAGGTTTTTCACACCAGCTACACAAGTTACTTAACCACACATAACATTGCTTCTTGACAGGCTCTGCTTTCAGAATCACATTTAAAACTTTAAACTGCAGTTTAAAATAAAAGAGAAAAAAGAAAAAACACTAAAGACTTTAAAAGCATCTGATTAATAAGATGATGGACAGACATGCATGGGAAAAAGCCACATCTGGTCAGTAGCTCGTCACTCCTGTCAGTGGTCATATTTTGCCATCCACATTACTACCCTACCTCTGACAACGAGGGTAGCATTTGAAATATCTGAAGGTTCCCCAAGCAGGAATTAATCTTAAGAAGAACTTTCCAAGCCCCATCACTAATGAATCCAGTTGTACTTCATCCTGGATGCAGGATGCAAATTGAAATGTTGCTCTAGCAGCTTGGGAGGTCTGGGCAAGGCCAAGGAGGCCTTAGGACCAAGCCTTAATTGCACCAGAATATTTGAAAGAGGGAAACATGAAATTATTCATGTTAATTAACTCCATCTGAACGAAATGCTGCATCAGCACACTTCTTTGGAGAATTTTGCTTATTAACTAATAGCTTATATCAAAAGAACTAATGATTTCAACTTATTTTAACCCCACCAAGAAATTTTCTAAAAAGCTATTCCCTCCTATTATTTCATTAATTGAGGAGCAAAAAGAAGCAGATGCATAGGCACTATTTTCAACAAAGCAAGAACAAGGCGTACCACATGAAACAGAAAATACACACACCAAATCCCCACGAAATCCCATGTTATCAGGGGAAACTATAAAACCCTAGGAAAAAAGGGGTAAAAGGAAAAAAGGAATTAGACAAATTAATTGCAGAAAAATTCAACAGATATTCCTTCTACCCCAGGAAGCACCTGCTGCCACAGGACATTCACAATAGCTGGATTCTCACTCTGAGCCATTGCAGACAGTTTCATATCCTAAGTTTCCTTAAAGATGCTAAAGCAAACTCCAAGCCTATTGCCACTATCGCCTATTGCTAAGAAGGACTAAAAATTAAAATAAAGTATCAAATCCAAAACTCACTGGTCTCAGAAGACCTAACTGCAAGGCTAGATCTAAAATTTTAATTTTCAATGGTCACCAGCAAGAAATGCAAATAAAGGCTATTATTATTTTCTGCTGCACCTTTCTCAAACATTCAGAAGCACTGTGACAGTGAGAGGAAAAAAGAAAAGAGAAAGAAATATCAAATTCAGATCTTGGTCAGCCTAATTACTTCCACAAGTGAAAGACAAAGTATTTCCTGCGCTGCCATCTCATAGCAGAAAATTTTTAGATAAGGGCTAGATTAGTTTATTAGGCTGTACAAAATGCTTGGTGGTTTGAACAGTGAGTCAAAAATTGCAAATACTTCTGCAGACAGCAGCACTCCCTTTAGAAAGGGCTGTAAAAACATCTCCCTGCCACATCTCCTCTCCTCTTCCAGCACATGCCAAAGGGCTCAGTACCACTCTGAGCAGCTGGGGAAATTGGTGCAATTCTGCACCACCTCTCACCCCAAAATGTACATTAGCATGCAAAAAGCAGAAAATTATATATGTATATATTTAAATTTGTTTTTCATGGTTGTAGTGTGAACATTTTTCTCCCTGGATGCAAAGCTGCTGCCAGTCTTCTTTCCCCAGCCTCAGCACCAGTGTGAACACCATGACACACCTTTGGACTCGGCGCTATTCCCTTCACTCCTCACTCTCTCCAAGACCATTGCTGAACACCAGGAGTGAAAAGAAACCCAAGAGGAGGAATCCAACACCTCCTCTGAGCTCTGCGGAGCAATTACTCTGATTTGGAACATGCTCAGCCCTAGGCTGCAGAACATTGCAAGGGCCAAGGGACACCAGCAATGTCTCCAGTGCTGGACACGGCTTTTGGGACCGTTTTCTGTGCCCTTGCACACAAGGGTCCTCACATGCTCTGTGTCCTTAGCTGTGCATCCCGCTAACAGGGAGGCACTGGCACATCTTGCAGCTGCCACTTCACCTTCCCAGACACAGAGCGCTCAGGGAGACAGCGTTAGGAAGATCTGACAGCAAAGCACCAGCATTATCCCTTCTGCAGGGCACCCCAGAAAGACAAGGTGCAACTCAACAAAATCCAACCTTAAGAGGCAGTTTGGAAACAAGCTCAATTTCCCTGCATGCACAAGCATGCCAGATCTCATTGATCAGTCTGATCAGAAGAGGCCAGCCAGGGCCTGCATCTCTGCTGCACACACTCAGGTTTCTCTCATAAAACCCAGGAACTGATCGAATTCTTTCCTGCTGGAGCCATAGGGGAATTAAGCCTCAAATGCATCCTCAGCCCATATTATCTACACGGGTGCTCAGAGAAAAATGCCAAGTATAGCATTTCCAACACCAGATGTCTAATTTTAGTTTGCAGATATTCTTCTCCGGGGCCTGAAGTGGCTTGAAGGTGCAATGTGCACATCTAGCAGAGCAGTGTGGAGCAGAGGAGAGGGGACCCCAGGCCACTGCAAGCCCAGAGCGCTCACGGGTTTGCGTCTGGGTGCTGTGCTGACCACTGACGCACACTGACTGTAAACGAGACACCAAACCCAACACACCAGCCCTCATCCAGAAGCGGGTCTCTCTCCTTAGACTGTCCAAGCCTATCAGAAATTCAGATTAAAGTATCTGAAGATGGCTGGTAGTGACCAGCAGGGACATTGCTAGGCTTCAGCATCCAGTGAGACAAGAGAGGAACACCCAAAACATCAAAACTCAAAAGAGTTCCCCTTTCCTTACTGCAGAGAGGGAAGGAGCAACCTAAGGAAGCTGGAAGCCCACAGCCTGAAGGCCGCCGGGTTTCTGCTCCGGGGCCGCATGGTCTCGGCCCTTCAGGACCGGGGCATTTTGCTGCATGTTACTAGTGTGTCACCACCAGTATCTTTTCTTTTGACATGATGCAGATGAAGTGTTTGGGGAGAGAAGGGTTTTCTCCTGGGGGTCCATGTGTTTGGTTTGGTTCTTTGCCAAGGATTGGCTGAAATGGAGGCACCTCCATGACACTGGAGCTATAATCTGAGCAAGACCCATGAGTGAAATGCAGGACCAGAAATGGAGTTTCTGTTCCTAAAAACTCTTCCCTTCATGCTGGTAGGTCAGCATCCCGCCCCTGAAGCTCAGCGCTTGCCAAGCAAATGAAGTAGGGGTAGTTGCAGGACAGAAAGCGGTCGCATAGCGCATGGAGAACGGGACTTGAGCAGGTTTGTTAAATGCAAACAGAGAAAAGAATAGTTTAGTTGTGTTTACTTAGCATTCAAGAAGAGTCACTCTTGAGCCAAAATAGTTCAAAGAAAATTTTACTGTCAACACTAAGGTAATTAAGACCTGTTCAAAAACTTATACCCCCAACCACACCATTTCACAGCAGGGAAGCCAGCCCTGCACCCTGGACAAGGAGGTGAAAAAAAATGAATATATGCATAAATCCAGTAGTTTTGGAGGATTTTGCTATGAGTTAACATCATACCTGAAAAGTCTCTGGCCAACATAGTTAGAGACAATATTGTGCTTTTTTTTTTAAAAAAATGCATCAGGGTTGTTAAAGCCATATTAGCCAATAGATAGAAACAGTATGATTGTAAGAAAATTAAGTATTTCTCTTTGTGAACTCATAACACCTAATAGGCTACTCTTCTCTTGCTACAGTTACTGAGAAAATTACTAATATTACAGCAGATATGAAAATTAAATACTTTAAATTTTTTAGGAAACACCAGAAATAGTGGAATTCAGATAAACTACAAAAGCAGAAAACTGGTAATCCTTTGCTATTTTAAAATGATGAAAAAATTCTATGGGAAATTTCAGAAAAATCTGACTGCAATTGCTTCAAGTAATGAAATTAACTAATTGCAGTAAAAATAATCAAACACCTCTTTCGATTGGGAATTGTTGCAGGTTTTGCTGATAAAAGTAACAGTATGACACAATATACTTAAATTTTGACTCAGTACCATTCAGTTTCTTAACTAAGAAAGTAGAAAACCGCAAAATCAATGCAACAGTCTTTAAACAATTAAATGCTGTCTCACTGATTGGCCTCAAAATGGAAAGCCCACTGAGCAATCACATCTCCATAGGAGCTGCTGCTTAGCTCTAGGCTGTTTAGCATTTTAATCATTGGCTTGGAAGAAAACACAAAATCACTACTGATCAAATTTGCAGGAGACAGAAGAATTGGGCCAGCAGTAAATAGGTAAAACTCATTTCAGTGTGCAGTGCCACACAGATCTCAGGATAATTCAGCAATATCCCCTCCAACACTGTCAGACATCTGGCCAGATACCTTGGAGTAAATGCTAAACAGTGAACTGCAGGATAAAGAGCTCTTACTCAATATTCACCTTGTGGCCAAAGAAAGCAAAAGCCAAAAAAAAAGTTTAAGTGTTGTGGTTAAAAAATAAAAAGTTGATCCCGTCAGTTACATTATTTAATTGCAGGATCCTTTCCTACTTCTGCAACTCACTGAAAAAGCCTTGGCATGGTCCCTTAGTCTAAACAGTGTTTGATGCTCTGCTGAACATCAACTTATTAAAATCCAACTTGCTTTCTCTTCTAGCTTCAGTGAGGAGGATCTGCAGTTACAAGGGCCATTGCAGAACATATTCCATCTTTTACCACTTACTCTGCTTGCCTCTCTTCACCCAGTTTGAATCATGGGGAAAGAGACTTTCTGCTGCCCAGCAGGACGAAGGCCTGCAGGATGCTGGATGTTTTCACAGTTGCACAAGTGTTCTTGGGCACAGCGAGCTCTGTGTTCTACATCCTGGAGAGGAGGCTGTGGTCCTTCCCATGCAGCCTCGCCCCAGGTCTCCGTGTGCTGGGACCCTGCCCGGCTTTGCCTGCAGTCTGGGGGCAGAGCTGTGAAATCCAAGGGGCAGAGCAGTGCTCGCAGGCCATTCCAGGGAAAAGGGTGCAATGTGGAAACTTTGCCTGTTATTACAGGTCAAATGGTCTTTAAGTGGACTGAAGTGGCAGTTCTGACATTAGCCAGATCACCACATTCCTGCTCTATTATACCTGCCTGCAAGGACGTTGAAGAGAAAATGAGGGGTTATTTTTCTGTCTGCCCAAGTCTTTTTCTCCTTGTTGGTATAAGCTGAAGGAATAAGCAGATGTGACGGCTGGGTGGAACATCATGTACACTGAAAGCCCAGGTAAACACTGTGGTCGGCTTTTAGAAGGCAACGGACTCTCGCTTTGTAAAACAGCAAAGCAGGAGCATATTACTAATTAAGTTCTCAATAATGAAAACCAGAATGACTTTCCTTCCTGTTCTCTATGCTTCTAGCTAAGAAAATTTGGAGAAAAAAAGCTGTCATACAATTCCAAGGGACTAGAAAACACTCCTGCTGGAAGCATGCTGCATCTCTGTTCATCCTGTCCTCACTACTGAAGAATACACACATAAAAAAAGAAAAATAAAATCACTATATTCAGTGCTGCAGTTCCAGTGATCAGGAGGCCTTTCCTGTATGTAAAAACAATTTTAGGTATGTTGCATTAAAAGCAATTGTTCAGAATTCAAAGTGATATTAACATCGCAAAGTACCCAGCACAACAGCGAACGTGCTGCTGGAACTAAATGACTTCTCACAACAGTGAGCACTGACACCGGAGACAATGGCTTCATCACAAAGTCTTCACAGGCACCACCCCAGTTCCTAATAACGTTCAAAACATTACTGTAGAGGAAAAAGGCAGAAAAACATGAGAGGAAGCATGCCACCTAGCATGAACACATCTAGCTAGAAATAGACACTGAGCGAATACCTGCAGCTTCACAGGGCAGTAGCGCGGCATGAACTTCTTCGAGGATCTCCAGACACGTGCAAGCTCCACAAGGGCTTGTTAGTGTTGTCTTGTGCTGGGTCCAGCACAACAGCATGGGACACCCTCCGTCCCTCCCTACCCGCGTTCCTAACGGCTCACACAATCACTCCATCCCTGGCAGTCACATTAGCACCAAGCCCTTGCTGTCAATACTTCAACAAGCAGCAGATATAAAACACATCCCACGAAGAGGAACAGACATGGATGCAGTGAGGGACACAGCCAAGGGATCATGTACCAGCTTGGGAATGGGGCCAATTTCCTACAGCAGATAAGTTGATCAAACTTCCCACCCATCTTCTCTTGAGAAGGAAGAAGCATCTGCAAAATTGCCAGAAGGAAAACTCACACAACATGCAAAAGGCAAGAGCTGCCTGGAAAATGCAGCTAAAGCTCCACATGTCTGCAGAGACTGGAGATTTCATGCTATTAATCACATGGGAGAAACATCTCTGTTCCCTGCTTTATTGTGAGCCGAGAGCCAGGATAAAGAGTTATCTTATATCCAGTGTGAAGATTACGGGAATCTTTGAGGGTCACTTTTGTTTGGTTTTATAGAGCTAGATTTTTTATTAAGTAAACATACGAAGGTCTAACAGGCTTACCTTCGTAAATGTAATAACACATGAAAAGAATCGCTCTGTAGCCGCAGGAGTCTGCGTATGGGTTGGATTGATGATTTGTGATGCTTTTAATTCGATTTTAATTTCTCTTTGCAAGTTTTAAGCACTGACCAAACTATACATTTAAGCGGAACAACATGCCTTTGGAGGGAAGCCAATAGAACCTTTAAATCCTAAAAGCAAAATATCAAATTCTTCTATTAATCTAAATGTCACTGTCCTAAATTTTTATCTAAAGCAAATGCTCAAATGTGGCAATTTGCTGCAGCAGCTGCAAAGCAACACGCCGTGCTGAGGCCCACAGTGACGCCCAGCTCCCACGCTTCCTCACCGGGTCACAGGACGGGCAGACAGCATTGGAGCCTACAAATAAATACCGTGGCCAGCACAGACATCCTCACTTCAGGAAATGAGGGGATGTTTGGGGTTATTTGTTAACAACCATGGCAAAGAGGGGAAGGAAACTCCAATTCTTTCCCCTCTGGCACCAGTGCCCTTTGCAGCAGTCCCCATCGCGGCAGGAGACACCCCCTCCCTGGGGGTACTGGCCACCTTTCCGTGCTGTTCACTAGCCCACCTGCAGGACCTGGGACTTGCACGGGCCCGCACGGGTGCAATGTGGGCAGAGGGACAGCTGTGCTGCTCAGCTCCTTAATGGACACAATGAGTTGTGAATTTTGCAAGTAGCAAAAGCGTGGTTACATATATTGAAACTGGGATTATCCAGAAGTGTTTCTTGTAACAGATATTAAGCCTCATTTTGCAGACAAAATTAATCTAGTTATTACATACCAGAGTCATCAGCTAAGAGAGGCAGTTCAGTGAGTTAATATCTTGGAGTAGGCTTGGAAATGACAAAGGAAACCTTTTTATGAGCACAGAGCAAATGAATATTATCTTGCAAAAAGACCTGAGAGTGGGGAGAAAAGAAAACACATGGCTGAAGGCCAAGGCAAGTTATTAATAGCAAGGAAGCTGGAGTCATGTCTGAACACAGAAAAGGATCGCAAATGATGATGGACTAAATGTGAAGTAGCAACAAGAAAGGGGGAAAAAATGCCTTAGGAATGACTATTGATAAATGACTAGGCTAAAACAAAGTCTAATGAGATCTTTGGTGCCTGAACAGGCCAGCCATGTCCTGGCTGTGGCAGCAGGAGCAGAGGGTTCAGAGAGGTGATGCTGCCCCACTCGGCTGCCCTGGCCAAGGACCACACTGATGCCAGCAATAGAAATGGATGTGGTCAGGAATGAAAACAAACTATATCTATCAGTCCTGTCCAAAGGAGCATTTACCACCAGCTGCCCAAAATGATCTTTTCACCAGATCATGCAAAGGCTCTTTAGGCAGCCCTGCTCAGTGCAGCAATCGGGGAGCTGGGAGGTAAGAAAGATGGCAGGAAGCAAGACCCTTGCTGGTGTGATGGATGCGCTCCCATCACTACCCTCCCAAGAAGATCAGTCACTGTCAAATTTTACCATTAAGTTACTGTTCACAGTAAAAATTTGTTCTAGCCCACGTGCAGACCCCTCCACAGATGTGGCAAGCAGGTGGGATCATCACAACCATCACTCCCATCTCACCTACCCCATGACATCAAAGTTAGCCAACTCAGGCGCCTCCAGGAGGGTTTTGATCCACCTGAACCAATGCTACAAGCAGTAACAACGTGCTAAAGATGCTCCATCATGAAGCAGCCGCAATCCATGGGCTTCTGCAGCTGCACTCGGGTCTCCTGCTTCACCGATAAATAACCACTATGGACAATCCTGCAAGGATGACTTACAGCCACCTTCTTGGCCTCTGATTGAAGCACAAGGCTCAACAAGCTGCATTCCTGAGATTTCCCCCAATGCCTCCAAGGGCCTGGGGAAGTCAGTAACTTTTTAATCAAACATTTTGAGGAGCTAGACTGTGGGATGAATTAGCACCAAATTGCATCCTGCATCCCAGCTAGTGCTGGGGGAAAACCAGCATGATGCCTTAAAGCTATTAAAAGGGGCATGCAAGAAAACAAAAGTGATTTGCCTTTTTCTACCCCCCCATCCCCCCCAATACTTTGTTGCTTAGAAACAGCTAAAGATGAGGAGTTTGAGTGTATTAACAAAAAAAAAAAAAAAAAAAAAACACACACACACACACACCCCCCAAAAAGCCTTTGTATTACTATCGCTTGTGCATTTTTGATTCACATCTATCCTTTGCCACTTGTTAGGACTACTAATTCTAGTGATGCTTAGGCTTAGTTATTTCTCAAGAGAAGTGGAGCTCTCCACACTTTAAAGTGGATGGAGATATGATTCTATTTTTCTCCTGATGCACCTGAACTGTGTTCAGTGATGAGACAAGGACAAGACAAACCTACCTGCTGCACTGCTGTCTCAGCTCCACCAGCCTGGAAAACTTGAAGACATAACGGGGCAGCAAAACTACTCAATAGAGTAAATATAACACTGAATTGAGGACTGAGTGAGTTGTCCCTTGAACCTAAGGTGCTAAACCCACCTCTTCATAGCAATAAAAGCTTCCTAGCACTGTTAGATAGCTACACATCCTTATATCCATTTCATGCATGGGCAAGCAGAGGCAGAAAATATACAATAAATGTCACAATATACAGAGAGAAAAAGTACCCCAGACAAGCAGAAAGGTGGCTTCCTAATAAAAGGTTATTTTTCAGAATACAACTTCTGGCAGTGATTGAAAATGAGTGATACGAAATACAATACAAATGCATGCAGGCAGAAAGGATTCGACTAAGACCCAAGTGGATTTCCTGCAAGGAAGTTATAAGCTACTGCGCACACATGGGTTTCCTGACAAGAGCTTCCCCTACCAGGCTAGAATACATTTGTGTTAAAATAGGAATTACTTTTCTCACAGATGCCACAGGAATGCTCATATTTATGCAAGCCCCTTCTTCCAAGCATGAGGGGCTCCCGGCCCACGAGGGCCTCATTTCCAAAGCCAGTTATTTCCCAGGGCAGGGAAGTGCCCCCGCTCGCCTTTGATGCTTTCGTTCAGCTGGCATGAATTACAACAGAAGGTGGAAAGACCAAAAATAGGAGGGGAAAAAAGAAAAAGTGCTGCTTCATTGTATCTGCACAGCCATTAAAACACAAGTGATGAGGAGCGTTGTAATTGAGGAGTGTTGTAACATTGCCAGTGTTTTCAGAAGAGCAGCTGGAGCTGGTAAATGAGCCACCAGTCATAGGACCTTGCACATCTTCTGGTCTGCAAATCCAAGTAAAGCAGCAAAGTGCATGGCCAGCCCATAGGCAGGTCTTATGAGACTTAGGAGTTAAGAAAGGCTGCTTGAGGTTCCTACCCAAAGGGGATAACATGCCTGTTTGCACTTTGGGTACTGGACAGAAACAATAGAGCCACAATGCAGTAGCAATTGAGGGGGATTATTTTCTTAAGATGTTCTCTGGCTTGTAAAGATACCTTGAACCCGACCAAAACAGGGCACATGAACAGGAGCTGCATTCCCAGAAGTACCAGGTAAGAACCGTTACCGCCAGGAGCATCCTAACCCACAACACCACCACGGTTTGTCCTTATACTACAGAAAAGGTCTAACTCCCATTCCTCCAAATTCTGCATGGGACCACCAGAACAACAGGACAAGGTGACCCCAGATGCTCATCCCTGTGGGACTTTACTGGGATCCTGGAAGTGGGGACCACAGGGGGCTTGGATGGTGATGTAGCTTGTGACAGCAGGAAGCTGTGGCTTCCAAGAGGCAAAACCAGAACCAGGTGTGAGATGTTCAGCCTCAACAAGGACAACATGGCAGTCCCAGTCTTGGCTCTTCCCACCATAGTGACCCTCCCTCTGCTTCAGGAACTCATCATGTCCCACAAGACTCATACAACTCCCTAATTTCCCAGTTGCACCCAGAGGCAGGAGCCACAGAGCTGAGATCTCTCCAGGGCCCACACTAAGGGTTTTTAAAAGCCCTTTGCAGAGGGCTGAGTAATTCCTTCCAAAAAACACCCTCTCGAGCAGGGCAAGACTCACCAGCTGCTGGCAGTGTTTAATGCCCATCGCATCTAGAGAGGTGAGAGAAAGGAGTAAGACCAGAGGGTTTAGAAGTGCAGTTATTCAGATCAAACACAGAAGCTTCATGCAGACACCCGCACTGTTGCTTAAGTCACTCTCACTTCAGATAACCCTTTCTTCCCAGGATAAGCTCATTTGAATGAGCTATGGATAATCCTTCCCTGTAAGGTGCTTTCCAATCCTTCCCTCACTCACAAGGCTCTGCTCTGAACTTCCTTGGCCATCAAACTCCTCTTTGAAATGCTGCTCCTGCTTTATAGTTCAACACTTGTGCAGTAGAGCAAAAATCTACTAGAGCATCCCATGGCCCTGGGGACAGAAGGAACCACTACACTGTGCAAGGACCAGGATGGGCAATCAAAACAATTCTTCTATGGGCTAATCAGCTAAAGTTATATATAGAAGATATTTGCTGCAAAATCAGCAAAATATTTTTCCTCATGTGGTTCCAAGTGAGGTTTCATCAGCTGCTTATCCTTTCCCAACTTTTCCTTCCCCATACACCCAGATTACTGTGCTGCCTCAGAATGAATGAGGTTATAACTGTGGGCTTCCCAGTCAAATGCTGGGAACAATGAATTTTTAATACTGGACGTCAGAGTGAATGTGCTGAGGGAACATGTGGGATGGGAGAAAGTTCAGAAAATCCCACATTTTGGTAAAGCAAACACGGGGACATGCATCCCCATGACCAACAGGACATGTGACATTGAACAGACCACAGCTCAGGTGCAGAGCTGAATTGGTCTTGAAGGAAAACAGAGCTTTGCTGAGCAGAACGGAGTCCGCTCGAGCAGCGAGGCCATCGGGGCTTTATTCACCTCTCCCCGTCAGCTTTTGCAGGTGACCGTGGATGCTTGCACTGGGAGCCTGGTCCATTTGAGCAATACAAAGTTTTCTTTCACACAGAGTTCCAGGACAGATTCCTTATGCTTTACCAAGGACAAGTAACACATATGCCACTCTCACAGCTTTTCCCATTTAGTCTCTTCATCTTTTGCAAATAGCAATATTGGACACAAGGAAAATAGGGTCTGTTAAAACTGAGCAGCTCCTCAACTCTTTGTTGGTCTAGCATTTCTTCAAGAGCTTTTTTTTGTCAGCAATTATCAGCATTACATAGGAAATACTGCATTAATTCCCCTATTGAATTAATTATGAGCATATAACTGAGGGAAAAAGCATGTCTGCATCATCAGAGAAACCCCAAGCTGTGATTTTGCTACATTAGAACTTGATCTATGTTATAGCATACATATATATCTTTTATGTTATAGCCTGCACCACAGCTGCTTTGGATATGAAGGAGTTAAGCAAGGGTTCCTGTCTTGAAGAAAGTGCACCTTTGGTAAATACAGCAGCATTAATAGACGTTTCTGTAAGGCTGATGTATTATTTATAGCTGCTTTAACAAGCCGCTGTATAAATATTCCTAAGCCGTCGCAGTCCTTGCTCGGAGAACGATACCGTATCAAATGCACACTGAATGTGTTTTATGTTAGCTAAAGGACGAAACTATCTGAAGTTCAGAAAGTCACTGATCATGTGGACAAGATATCTGTCCGCTCCAAGATCCTCCCTGGAGCGGTAACTTGCACCAGCAGCTATTGAAGCCACTATGTCACAGCCGCTCTGCGCGCCC
This sequence comes from Nothocercus julius, assembly GCA_013398735.1. Lineage (NCBI taxonomy): Eukaryota > Metazoa > Chordata > Aves > Tinamiformes > Tinamidae > Nothocercus > Nothocercus julius. Next base: position 3,927,588 of record VZSV01000060.1, on the reverse strand, counting down.
CAGCTCCCCCATAGCACCACGATCCCCTACTCCTTCCATTCCCTTTGTCTGTCACTTTTAGACTTAAGGAAAAGGAAATTGTCACAGAGATAGTGGCAGAGCGGTTTCTTGCACACCCCTCCTGCAGCTTAAATACCCCTTTAATAGCAGTCCTGGCAGAGCACGGACCGACACCACTGTTGAAATCATGGCAGCTCAGACTGAGGCTCACGGATCCGCCTCCAGCCTCATGCTTCTTTTTTCCCCCCTCTCCCTTTTATGAATATATTTATCTTGTTCAGTCCTCAAGGAAATAGGATCAGATTTAATAATCAGCATATCAACCAGCTTTTTGTCTTTCCTTGAAGGAGGAGACTAACACTATTTTAATACCATCTAAGACTGTCAAACAAGTTGTTTTCTGTAAAAGCCTGTTTTGACTAAAAGGGAAATGAAAAGGCATCCTAAAACAAAAACACTGCTTAATACATATTCACATTTTCTCTAAGTTCCTTCCTCACTGTTACCCACAGTATGGCTTTTGCAGAAAAAAGCAGATTTCTCAGGAGGGCTGAATGGGCACCAGAGCCCTCAATGCCTGGGCAGAGTGTTTGGGGCAGGAGCTTCCACCACCCCTCCTGCCTCTTCCAGGAGGGACCTGGTCCAGCCTTTTGCACCAGGTCCCAGGCACAAACACTGTTGCTTTGGAGAGCCCATTCCCACGGCAAGCACCACATCCTCCCTCTTCAGTCACCAGAAACACCCCCAAAGCCAAGATTGAGAGAAGCTGAGCTCCCCAAAGGTCCTCCCAACTGAGGCGCACGGAGGATTTCGGACCCGGCTGCTTGCCGCTTCCGCCCCGCAGCATCAACCCCTGGGCCTTTCGCTGGTGCTGGTTCGACAGCACCGCTCAGAACTGCGGCTGCACGAGCGGGCAGCGCTGCCGCGAGCCTGCCCACCGTGACTTTGTTTGCAGGCGTTAGCCACAGCGTGAGCCGCGTACGGGGCGGGCAGAGCCCAGCTCCGCCTGTGCGCTCCGACAAATGCTGTTGCTACACCTAGACAGAGACACAACCCATCAGAGCGCTGGGCACAGTGCCCTCACGCAGGCTGAGCATCACCTCCATAAAAATGCACAGCCCCATTACCAGGACAGCACTGACATTATGCCGAGACAGACTTTTGTTCCTGTAACCAATTTAGCTTGAATTTTTGCCTTTCTAAATACCAGCATTCATCAGGTTGGGTTATTTGCCAAGGCTTAATAATCCCACACAGAGTCTGCAAGGAGCAGATTAGCACAGAGCAAAGCAGGGCACGAGCAGCACTGCAGATCACCCTCCTCCCCACTGCTGGCCTTTTTTAAAGCTCAGATCACTGTGCAGGCAGCCCAACATTCATTACTTATCCCCAAAAAACTGCTAAATGCAGAACAGAATAAATGCAACAAAGCAGACAAGCTAAGGGGGCAGGAGGTAGGAGCCGAGGTCAAAGATGATAGAGCATCTTTTCCCTAACATTCATGAACAAAAGGCAGCAATTGCTCTGGGGAAGCTAAAACATGGGCTGGTTTCAGCCCAGGATGGATAGATACAGCCCACTTGCAAAGCCAAGGGAAAAGGGAGTTTATAATGGTAACGCTGGCAGATGCTTACAGCAGAGAATTAAAAATGAAAAAGGATAATAATTGCAAGCTGCAAATAGTCTTTATGCCAGTTTACATTTTCCTTCTAAAATGGACGAGTAGCAAGCGGAGATTCAATTGAAGTATGACACGAATGCTGTGCATGCAGCGAGGGGGTGCTGAGGAAGGCAGCCCCTTCCCCTGCGCGCGGGGGGCCGAGCAGCAGGGCCCCCGCAGCCGGGGGCAGAGCTGCTAAATCCCTCCTGCCTAAAAACAAGCAAGGCCACCACAGCGGCAGGAGCAGGGCGCTCTCAGGATCGTCCTCCTTCAGAGGCAGTTGGTATTAACAGGTTACTGTGTCACTTGGCCTTGGCAATAGATTTTGGAATTTTTTCACCACTTTGTTCTGTGTATGTGCAGTGGCACCTGCTACTGCACTGAACTGCCCTGGGTCCGTAAGAGATGCTGTGCATGGAGCGGGACGGGACACGGTCAGGGTGGGGGAGAGACTTGCAGGGACATTCCTGTCTTCTTGTCTCCCTCTCCACCCCCACACCCCCAAGTCCCATATTCCTTCCCATGGGAAGGCAGGACTGAATTCCAGCTGGCAGTACCACATTATGAGCTTCAAATCACGATGCTCTCTCTTTGGGTGTGTTTTAGTTCTCTGTGATGGTATTAGAAAAACTAAAAGCCCGGCATCCATAACTGTGGGAAATTCAATAATTCAATGGCTGAAAAAGCAGGGATGAATTGTTCTTGCAGCATTGAATTGCAGCTGGCAAAAAACAGAGACCCTGAAGACATCTACTTACACACACGCTGGTTGCTGCAGACCTCTCGCCACACTGGCAGGTGTGGACAAAACACACCGTCTCCAGACACAGCAATGTCAGGACCTGGTGCTGCTTCAGCGAAACCCTGGGGAGATGCAGGTGTTTGGAGACACACCTCTCCTTTCCCACCAAGTTTGCTTCCACTCTTAGGTAGCTCTCTTTAGTTCTTTTATGTCTTAAACCACGTTACAGTCAGGTAAAATTAATACAAAAGTGATCAGTTTAAAGATATTGTTAAAAATAAAAGATATCAATGTTGAGAAGACGCCCGAGGCTGCTGTAGCTATTGAGGCGCGTTTTCCACCCCTTTCATCACATTGCTTATGCAAACAGAGCCGAGCAAAACGAATTCCCAGTTTAGAGCAGAGTTTAAGCTTCTGATGAGCAGACAGTATTTGACCTGATGTTTCAGCGGGCGCTGAGGAAGCGCTCGCACGCTGGCCGCAGCGGCGCATGGCCCTGCGCCACGCGCAGTAGGACGCTTACCCAATACTCGGAATACAGCATTAACCTGCAGCCCAGATAACACCAACTCATATCACAGGAGCAGGAATATCAATTCCACCTGTAATTTCTTGTAGAAAAACAATCCACATGCAATTTCCATGATGCCAATTAAACCAGGACTCCCATTTGTCATACTGGATAAAAAAAGCATTTTTGCAGCTCTGCTGAGGGCTCTTAAGCACCGCTAATTGCTGCCCACGCAGCACAAGCCAGGACAAGGCTGCTGTGGCAGTGGGTCGTGTGTCGTTACCGCACACGGTTTATTTGGCTTTTTCAGACGCTGCCAGGACAGGCCCATTCCTCACTCCTGGATTTTTTTCCTGGACAGCTGCGCTTACATTTCTGCGCATCCTTTACGGATGGAAAGCGCAGGTGAACAGGCCCAGGAGAGCCCTTGTTGCCACACAGGGACACACTGTAACTCTCACTGCCTAACAAATTCATTGCCCCATGGGGAGCTCCTCTCCTTTCCCGCCTTGCAGACGCACTGGTCCTTCCTCTGCTTTGAATAACGTCCTTAATAAGGAGGAACAGCAGCAGCAGCCGCTCTGCGGACAGCAGTGCGGCTATTTACAGCTGTTGAGCAGTGGTTAATATTGCAAATAATTCATATTACTAAACACACTAATAAGGCACTTAAATTATCACACTTGCTCCATCACAATGAGGCATCAATCCAAAAATCCCGTCAAGACGAAGCCAGCCATAGGGACATAAGATTGTTTTAGACAGCTGCCAAGGGCTTGGTTTCTTTGTTTTATAAGCTTCCAGCAGGCAGAGCAAAGCTGAGATTTATCTGCATTAAAACACAACGAATACAATGGTGGCAAGGGTTAATTTTCTCTGCCACATGAACAACTGCATCTCCCTAACACTTTCCAGGTAAAGCCATAAGTCTGGAATAGGGAAAAAAGAAATCCTCATCCCACATGGTGTCTTTGACTTCCCACTGAGTATCTATATTTGCTGATTTTGCTTTTTTTTTTTTTTTAATTAAAGAGTTTAAGTGCAATGGATGCAGAGCAATGCATGCTCTTCCTTAACCTTGCTCTGAACATCCATACCAGCAGCGTGCCCCAGCCTGGGGTATTAAACAGCACTGCTGCCATTCAATAGAGGGTACAGCACAAAAGCAAGCTTGACATAGAGAATATCTTAAAGACACTGCAGATTAATTCAAAGATAGTCATTGCAGAAGGATGTAGGTGTAAGAGAATTGTCTCTTGAGCGGTGGCAAGAAGAGACCTCTCCACCAGCAGCCGTGCTAAGTCACGAGTTTCAGCATAAAACCAACACCTCCTAAGGAAGTGCAGCAAAGGCAAAACAAACAAGAAACCCATGAGAAGGGACAGGAGCTGATTAACATGCTACCATACACGGATATGGATTTCCCTGCTTCACACGTGGAGCAAGATCAGAGCAGAAGAGCACAAAGGAGGGCCCTGGCTCTGAAGCAGCCAGCGAGAGGTAACTTCGCTCAGCTCAACTGTTCTGCGGATCTTCCACGTGAATTTGAGAAAGACAATTTATTCAAGCAACAATCGACTGAGAAAGCGCAAAAATCACAGGAGGGGGAGATCCCAGAAGCAGCTCTTTCAAGAGAGCCATTTGCCTGGAGCAGAGGTGGAAGATGCCCTGCTGTTGCTTCTACTGCTCTACTCAACCATACTCTCGAGCTGCACTGAGCAAGGAGCAGATCTAGCACCACTTTCCAGCTGCAGCCATGATTCATGATCCCTCAGATTTATTTTTGCCTACAGAAAGTCTACATTCAAGGCAGCTGATTTTATTATTTTATTAAACAACACAAGAGCATTTGCTCACAGCTGTCAGAGCAGATCCCAGTGGAGCAGCACCAGGAAGGTCTGACCCAGGTCTGCCCACCAAGCAGAGCAGAGCACCTGCAGCTGACACGAGCCCAGACTCCTGAAGTGCCTCCATACTGACCCAGCAGTACAAGGCTTTTTGCAAAGTCCTCGCAATGTAGCCCCAAAATCAAGCCTGGTACAAATCCAGTTTACCAAGTATGTCGTTACCAACACTTGTCTAAATTTCAATGTTTTACACAGCATAGCACTGTGCAAACACTTTGATTTCTTTCTGTTCACTTTCTCTCTCCATTCCTCCACCCTATCCTCCATACCAGCCCATGTAAGTACCTTGTTTTTCATCAAAGTCGTGTATTTGCTAAGAGAAGCAATTTCCAGTTGTACTTTTCACCCAGTATATCTTAATTGCAATAGAAAACAGGCTCTTATAGCTTGCTTTATTCATACCATCTATTAATTCATTCTTAATCGCTAGCCTCCTGCTGCGTTACATCTCCTTAGTATCACAGCTATTACTCCAATGGCAAGATTGGATCATTTATGTTTCTGTGTGAACTTCCCCAGCACTTGCTGGTTGTTGCCATACTAATTTAGCACACTTGCACAAGCGATTAGGTTGCACCCAGCAGTATTTCACAGCAGGTTTGCCAGTGTTTCTTATTACAAGATGCTGTTGCTGTGGAGTTTACACTTGGGCTTAGCCTCACAGGGGGCACAACGAAGAAATCCTGTCTCCAGGCTCATCCTTGGCTGCCCTGCACTCTGCAAAGATTGCCACAGATGAGCTGCAAAGCTCTGTTCTCCACATCCAGATATAGGTATCCTTCAAGAAAGCAGGACAGAGTACAAGTTAAAAAGCCAGGCTGCTGTAAAGACTTTTTTTAAAACCAAAAAAAAGGAGTTTGAAAAAGTTTCAGACATTTCATCTTGCTTTGCACTGCACTCACGAGGGCAGCATCAGAAGTTGTGTAGTTGAGACACTCACAACAATGTGCTATTAAAATAGCTCTAGGAAAAAATGTATTTCAGCAGCGCACTTTAGTTCAGAAATGTGAGCTCCTCCAGTTCAAAGTGTTTCCAGAGGAGGACCTGGGGTGCAAGCGCTCCCCTTAGGGTTGCGGGCCCCAGCTGTTCAGACTTGGTAGGGATGCTCACCCCTCCGTCTGCACCAGGCTGAAGGAGCACAGGGAGCTTTTCCTCACATCTTCAGCATTGAGAGCAAAGCTGGGATTAACTGCGCATAGTGCAGGACTGACTGGGGTATATCCCGGCCTCCTGCACCCTGTAGAGCTATCTCAGTTCCTCTAAACCTGCAGCGCCGAGTTAACCAAGCTCTACAACATTCTCCACCTCAGCAAGGTAGAGATGTAGAAAGTCTTGTGGAGGCAGCACAGTCTCACTTAGCTAAAAAGGTACAAACAATATTGAAGTGGGTGAAGAACTGACATACTTACAAAGTGCTCAATAAGTGAGAAAAGCTCATCTTGCTGACAGCACAGAAAGCAGATGATCTTATGGATCTTGCTTGAAGGTTCTGGAAAGATCCCCTCAAGGATCCCCCTAGCACAGTCACATTGCCCCTCTCTAAGGTGATAAAGGACGGGGTCCAGCACTGAGGAGCCAAGCAGGGATGGGGAAGGGCACCCGGGCAGCTCCTCCGGCCGGACCACGACCATCCCTCCCCTCCCTTTACCAGGCACACAGGGATAAGGTAACTCCTTAAAGCTGGGAGTCCCCTGCACGTTCAGGGAGAAGAAATACACCAGCATTTGTCAGCTCCTTGCAAGGCTGAGAGCTACTGTGCGCTCAGGGGGGAAGAAACGCTATAGTGTTTTACTGGGAGAAGCAGCGTACTGCACTTCATTGAGTTGCACTAATTGATAATTAGTGCTTGCTAGTTGATAATCCCCTATAACAACTGCATGAGTTAGTGGTGGATGTTGTTGTACTGGTTAAAAAAAAAAAAATCAGCTAAAGCCCAGTGGCTGCTGCCCCTCTGGGTTATTTTACTGCCTCCTTTAACAAGCTAGCATGCCAGTGGTTGTCACAGGAGCATGCCGATCAAGACAGATTTAGTAAGAGCAAAGAACAAATATATATATATTTGTAGCCATGAACATGGGATTTGCTCCTGCTGGGAGCAGTGCTGACCTGGAGGGACACGGGCATCCTCACGCAGGAGCCATCCCTCCTCGGCAGGGTCGGATAATTGGAAATGTGAGCAGACGGGAGGAAAAAAGGTTGTGAAAGTATCCAGCAGCTCAGACCAGGAGGGTGCAATTCCAGCGAAGTAGGAAGATTAGCAAAGCAAATAGAAATAAAAACCTGATTCTGGCCATGTCACACGAGGTGTTTGAGGAACGGAGGGCATTGTCTGTGCACGGTCTCTTCCCACACGCTCCAGGTTCGGGAAACATCCCCCGCACGGAGCGGGGCTGGAGGCAGCACCGCAGAGCTGCGCGTCCAGCACCGGGACACCGGCCAGCACAGCGCGGGGAGCAGGGACCGCACGAGGGCTTAAAGAAATCGAGATTGCCAAGAGAGATTCCTGTAACATTAGGGAGTGATGGCTCGGGGCATTTAAGCAGTTAACCTTATTGCACCCTTTGCAGAGGGAGGATAGAGCTAAGTTTAGCTTCTTTTTTTCCTAGAAAAAGTTTCCCCAGACCTTTTCTTCCCCCACAGCACATACCGTGAAAAGCATCAATTGGGCTTTGTGGCTCCTCCTAACTGCTGTTGAAAAGGGCACAGACAGAAGCTCTTTGTTCTCACTGGGACGGGGGGGGGGGAAGTCTATTCAGTTATCCCAAAGCTCCCAAGGGTGGAAGAGCGATTTTTTAAACAAGGCAAACCCCCCACTTCAGCGAGTTTGCAATCATGCCCCTTCCCCCAAGGCAGATTGCTCATACACCCAAGTGCAGTTAGTCTGTCAATAACTGGGAAAACCAAGTGGAAACTTGGAAAAAAAAGAGACAAAGGAAAAGCTGGATCCACCTCATTCACACTAATGTGTGCTCAGAGATAGGGAAAGTGATCCAGCTAAACCAGAGCCTCCAGGAAAATCATAACACATGAAAACCTCTGCCCTACTGATTCAAGTTTATACTTTCCTAAGTTTTCCTAGCTCTCATTCACCCTCTCTGTAAAGGATCTGGGCTTTTGATACAGCCACTACATGCAATTTGTATATATCTCCTGTATTAAATATATATATATATATATATTAAAAGACACAGCCACAGACAGGCATTTTCATACCACTGAGTCACTGACCTTTGGACTAAGATATTTCAGCACTTTCCAACAAATGCTAATAAAACGGTCACACCATCACCCTCACCATCTCCATATGTCTAGAGCAACGGTGTGAGTGGGCAGAGTAACTTTTCAATTCAGTAAAAATTCAAGGGAATTTTGGACTTGGAAGACAGAAAATAAGAATTCCTGAAAGTGATTTTGGAAAAGCGCCAGAAAACCAGCCCGCATCAGCCCTTACACGTGGGCAGGCACACCGGAGCAGCGCCCGGCGAGGCCGCGCTGCAGATTCCAGCCCCCCTCCGAGGGGGGGACACGAGCTGGCAGCAGCACCGGCCGCGGCCTCGTCCCTGCCCAGCCGCGCGCGGCTCCTCGCTCCCGCCCGCGGCGCCGACACCGCGCGGGACCCGCGGCGGCTCCCCGGCTCCCCGCCGCGTAGCCGCGTCCCCATCGCCCCTCCGCGCGCTGCTCCGTACGCGCTCCTACGGATTCTGCGCTTCCCGACTGTCGAAGTTTGGAAAGGTGTTTTTCACCCCCCCCCCTCCAAATGATCAGCTTGAGTTTTACCTACATTATCTATTCATTGCCTTTTAAAGTCTTCCCAGTCTTCTCAGTCTCCTATTACAAGGAACTTGCGAAGTGAGGAAAGACAGGGAAGCACAGCAAGTTCTCTTCTTTCTAAATGCCAGTCTTTACAAAAGCCTCCTTAACATTCCCACTGAGCTATGCAGGGTTTCATTCAGAAGCTTTGCTTTCTTTGGTGGTTTTGATACACAGTTAACTTACAAATACAATACAGAATCTTTTAATTGGGCTGCATGGGGGACACAAGCAACTTGTTTCATAATAGCAGAACAAAAAAAACATCATTATAAATAGACAAATCATAGATGAATATAATAAAAATATAAAATATAAAAACAATACAAAAGTTGAAGACAAAACACAACCAATAGTATGAATCATGCAAGAAACAAAACCATCAGTAGGTAAAACAAACAAGGTTACAACCAAATCAGATCCTTGAAGAACAAGTTCAAATCCATGAGCTCAGCACTTCTATCATGAAATCCTTCACAGTATGAAATACACTTCTCATATGCACATCAATGTAAATCAGTTAATTCAACAGGATCTCAGTTGATACCACAGATTTTCATACAAAGGACATCATTATTTAAAGATTAATGATGAGGAGAGGAAATACTGTTCAGTTTAGATATGTTTTCAGATAGTGAGTCCAGCTGACCAAAAGGTGCCTTATTAACATTCCTCCCTTCACACAACTATGTAAGGGATTTCTGGTGAAATAAGAATTCTGATGTTTTACTGCCACAATAAAAGCATCCAGGTGTTATTAAACACAATTACCCTGTGTTCCCTGAGTTTGGTGACCACTATAGGAGAAACAACATGGTCTCCTCCCTCAGCAGCTCATTTCAGGCTCACTGCTTGCTCAAAAACATGCCTTAAATAGAGGAGAAAAAACAAGCAAATAAAAAAAAAAAAGTTCATTTCACCTTAAATTTAAATTTCAGCAGGAAAATGATTGTTGAAAAGGGAGTGGGAGAAGCCAGGCATAGCCCCCAAAACCGCACACATGGTCACAGGGAGGCGCCACGTAGTGAGCTCTGGTCTTTCCAGACCCTCAGCCCCATCCCCGTCCTGTCCCACCTAATGAGTTTTTCCTATAACATTATTCAGACCATAGAAATTCTTGATTGTTTCACAAGCTTTTTAAGGATTAAAAACGGAATAAAAACATAGCTTGCAGCATGACACACTCCTTCAGGAGGCCCTTAGAAGTCACACACACAGAGTCTCAAGGAAAGCTCTGCAACGAGAGCTGCTTCCGAACGCCCCGCCGTTCCTCACCCACCACAAAGCGCTCAGCTTCCCGACCCAAAGGGAAGGCCAATTCATCAGTTGCCCCCCACACACTCCAAAGGAACAGGAGCAAAATACCATTGTTTCTAACCAGCAAAGAAACAAACGCACTTTGCTCAGAGTAGCGCTGCTCCATGCACCGCTCCACCGACCTGCCTGCACAAGGGGCATCAGCGCCCAGCGCTGCTCCCTCCTGCACCGAGGGGGCTGAGGGTACGGCAGTGATTTAATCACAGGATGGTTAAGGTTGGAAGGGACCTCTAGAGGTCATCCAGTCCAACCCCCTGCTCCAGCAGGGACACCCAGAGCACAGGGTGGTACCCAGGCAAGTTTTGAAGAACTCCAGAGAAGGAGCCTCCACAGCCTCTCTGGGCACCCTGTTGAGCCCTGGAATGACTCACCATGCTGAATAACCTACATTTAAGGTATCACAGTCACTTCCCACATAGATTTTTAGTAATAAGCTTGTTGCATTCTGGAACTCAGAGGCAAGCTGTGCATGGGCTCCAATACCCCTCTCCCCCTGCAGCTGCTCAAGCACACAGCCAGCCTCCAGTTAACAGCTCCAGGTTTCCAGGCTTCTTCTCAAAGCCATATTAAACCAAAGTCATAGTTATCCTAAACTGCACTGCCATCATCCAAAAACAGCTCAAACCGTGGAGAAACGGCAACGAGATGCTCTTACCTCGAGGCACGCACATGCATTAAGCTGCTCTCTTGCACTGCAGTCAGGAGCAGCCAGCACCTCCCTGCCTTTCTCCAGGAAGGCTCCAAGGAAAGGACAGGGTGCCTCCCCCCACCCCCACCTGCTCTAAAGGCCTCTCACCCGCACCAGGTGCTCCTCATCAGGGCACATTAAGATGCCTAATTAAGATCTGCTAACTTTGCTAGATTGACTAAAATCAATTATGCTAAACTTATTGCAGCCACAGCTTTACTTCAGCCTAAGTTAAGAGGTGGAGTTAGTATTTCTTCATCATTCCAGAAACTGCCCCCCTGAGCATCTCCCAGAATCGCTCTTTCATACTTTTGACCTGTGGCATAGAGGCTTCATGGTCAGGTTTGCCTTAGTTGCTTTGGATCCTACATATGTGTAAAGTTTTCTCCTGTGGGTTACTACAAAATCTAAATGGTTCAACAAGCTTAACAGAAACCAAGGGGATAAAAGGGTGACAAATGTCTCTAATTCTGCAGCTGAAAAGGTCTGTGGACCCAATAGCATCTTCAGGAAGCATTTGCAACATGTGCACAAACACTTTCAGAAATGTAGGGCTCTTCAGTAAATTGTTTTAAAAAGCAAATTAGAAGGATTAATTTGAGAACAAAAGGACATATTTTAATTGCTCTTAGATGCTTCAAGGCATGTTTCATGGGACTGTTAATGAAGTGCCCCGAGGGAATGAAGCCACCAGCACATCACATTCAAGACAAGGATTAATGACCCCATAAAGTATTCCCTGGTGTAACTTAAAGCTAAACTGAGAATATTTATAAATTAAAATTAACATTCCCTAGCCTCCTACTGGCAAGAGCTCTATTGCTGAAGGAGAAGTTAGCGACAGCCTTAAAACAAACAAACAAAACCGAAACAAAACAAAATTAAACCAAACCAGCAAACGTCAGCGCTGCGGCGCTCGCAGGACCCTCTCTTCCCCGTCAGGTCCAGTGACTGGTAAATGGCAGATATAAGTTGGCTTGCACTAAGCTTGTTATTTTGGAACTTATTCAGGAGACACAGTATAATACACTGCTGATATTGATGCTGTGCTGACAGTCCTCTGACCTTGCAAAATTTCACAGAAGAAAAATGCATAGGCCATGGACTCCACGGCATTTTTTTTTAATGACAGGCCAGGGAAGATGGAAAGAGCAGCACTCAACTACATATCAATCATCATGTTTCACTGCCTTTGCAGCAGAGAAAAAGAGCTTGATAAATGACAGTGTTTTTAAATTTACCCAATCAGAATGTGTTTTAGCCTAAAACGCTAATGCTAAAATCTCATGTTTGCACACATTGTTTTGACAAGGAAAATCACATGTTTTGCAGAATGTGCTTCACCAAGATGAGATCCACTGAAGTCAGTAGAAGGAAAACTCAGATCGAAGCTGCCTCCTCCAAGTGCAGACTGGCCAGATGGCAATTTGGTTTTCCAAAAAACGGTGGTGTTGTAAATATGGGTAAATACAGATCTGCATGCCAGGAATGGGGACTCCGGGCTGCTTGGAAGGTGCATGGCCTCCCTCCCACGGTTGCACGTACCCTGCAAAAGCATTTTGTTTGGTATTAGGTAGCTGCAAGTCTGCAATATAGCCCATGGGTATCAGAGAGCTGCAGGACCAGCATACAGCTCAGAGGGGTATGATCTTGTGCAATAATAATAATTTGCCCCAAGAGCCCAAGCCACATGCCACAGGTGTAGGATAGGAACCAAGAAGAATAAGTTTTTTTTCCAAAGGTTTTATTATATAAATATATATACATAGCAAGCCTCTAGGAAAAACTTATTGGCCAATAGCTTTTAAGATTAATAAGCTATTTATAATAAAATTGAATATTCAGAATTCCAACTTGGCCCGCGCTGTTCAATTCGGCACCATTGGACATCGCCGAGTCCTTGTGCGCAGGATGCAGCAGGCAGCCGTGCGACTCGTGCCGCCGCGGCGCCGCTCGCTGCGCCCGGCACCGCGCAGCCCGCAGACCGTGTGCCGCGGAGACGGGCAAAAGGACGTCGCATTTCTGTGCCTTCTGCATTCTGATCCTGTACAGGTTTTGCTGAAAGGCCTTGCTCATTTCACCAAGGTACGCGGTTTGTAAGATGCCTACTTGTTGCTAAATTGTTTATAGCAGTTAGACAACATCCACCGCACCATATGTTACTGGGAGGGAAACAAAGGCGCCCAAGCAGGTAATTTGAAAAGAAACGTCAAGTAAAGGAAAAGAGATTAACCCTGTAGGGGAGGTGGAGGATCTCCCGAGTCACATCACCACCAAAAGAGAGAGATCCTGTCAAAAGAGAGAGGAACAGCCTCAAGGGATATAAGCAAAGCTGCTGCAGCTAAGCAGTAACATCCTATAGGCACACCTGGCACCTCAGCCTGAATTCCGTGGGAAAACGGGGGAACCAGGGCAGAAATATTCTTTCTTTGACCATAGTCTAAAGTCAATGTTGGGTCTGTGCAATGAACATGTCCTTCCCTGGATAAAGACTTGGGGTGCTGCGAAGAGCAATGGCCATGGGGCGTCCGTCCATCCATCCGTGTGTCCTGCTGCCGTGGACAAATGCATGTCCCTATGATAAGGTCAGGTTTGCACCGGAAATTTTCACAGCCTGCAAAAATCTGTAAGCGAAATCTTGCTAAGTGATCTAGTCCCTTATTAAGGCTCTACCACTATACATTTCAGTGACCTTAATCTGTGAAGGTCCTTAAAAAATGATAGAAAATTACACATATGCGTAGCTGCCTTAATGAGGCGCTTGTGCGGCAGGTCACCGCAGCCAGCGCTCTGCTTTCCACGACCTTGAGGCTCTAATTTCTTAGGTGATAATGAGACGTAACCTACCCATTTTACAGCCAAGAGTGTGGTAATGGAGAGAGATTCTTCTCACCTTGGGAAGCTTTACTCTCATTTAATACATAACAACCAGAAAATGATCTTGGATTTCACACCTCCTCCTTGCTATCATAGTCTGTAACAGTGCGGCAAACTCCCCCTTAGATATGGTTCCTTATTTCTTCAAAAGATTCCTTGTTTGAGGAAAGAACAGACAAGGAAGAAAGCTATTCCTTAGGAGAAAAGTGCACAAGAGGAAACAGAATCATTGGAGACTATTTTTTTTTTTTAATTATAAAGTTTTTTTTTTTTTAAGTATTCGTTTTAAAGCTGTTGTTGCTTTCAAAGGAGGAGGACAAGCATATTTTTGCATTGATGAGATCTGCAACATGTGCAAACACACATGCAAAGATATGGCTTAGTAAATAGTCAAAATGTTTTTAAAACATCCCAACATGTTTGGAAAATCATGGAATCATAGAATCATTATGGTTGGAAAAGACGTTCAAGATCATCAAGTCCAACCATAACAGTTCAAATTAAAAATATCCTAAAAGCAACATTTCAGTTTAAAAAATAATCCTACCTTTTTCTCAAGAAAATTTATCTTCAATTGAAGCAAATATAAGGTTCCTCAAAGCATCTAAAAATTAAAAGCAACCTTTTCATAAAAACAGTGTGTTACATTTGGTCAGCACTACCAGGAAACATTTTTTTTTTTTAATAAAACAAGTCAAATGGTGCATTTCCATACAATATTTATCACTGTAAATCTTTGTGCCTTTGGTGTTTCGAGCGCCAGTCTCGCGAGGTTTGCCCCAAGGGATGCTGAGTTTATGCCGCACTACAAATGTTAGCAGCAAACCCCCGAGTCTCGTTTACAAGCATTTGACACAATTCAAGGCTGAGAAGGATTATCCTTTCCTGTCCTCCTGCATGCAAGAGCAAGCACAGATGTTTTCATCTTTCGACATTTAAATAATAACCAAAAAATCTCAATACTCTTCTGTTACTTGCATTGCAGAGCATTTCTCCTCTCCGGACGCTCCTGGCATAGCAGAGCGGATGGATCATCCTCCTCGTGCCCAGCCTTTGCTTGGCGGCCCAGCAGCAAACTGTTCCTGCTATTCCACTTTCCCACGGGACTGTTGGGTGGCATCGTGTCCCCAAGCAGCCCCACAATGAGTCTCTGAGCACTATTGTTTGAGATATCGCCCAGGGCGTATTTTGATTGCACAAAGTGATGCTTGCTGCATTCGCCTTTTTTAACAGTCATCATTATCTTTCTAGAAGAAGCAAAAGATGGGAACATCTGTCCTGCAGCCAGCCCCTCTCAGGTGCATTGGTGCTGATGAGAATTTGCAGAGATTTCAATTCAGTTTCATTCAGATGTGATCTGATGCCTCATCTCCCTTCCCCAGGGAGGCAGTGTCCTCTTCTCGCAGTGGCTCCACAGAAAGGTCCTTATTTCTGCCACCTGCTTTGGACAGAGCAGAGGAAGCAAAACGAGCACCACCAGTGTCTCCAGATTCCAGGTTTCTTTCCCTTAGGGAGCCTGACGATCCGTGCAGACAATAAACCCACCAGCCCAAGCGGGGCTGCTGGAGCCGGGCTGCGCCGTGCGCCGGCTCTGCCGCAGGGCACCGTCCGTCCCGTTCAGCTGTCGGCTCCCGGCTGCCAAGGACAGCGTGTGCATCTGCCAGCGCCATCCCGCGCCTCTGGACACAACGCTGTGGCCACTTGGAAGCACCACAAGCAGCAATGAACGGGACTGAGGGAGCCAGCGGTGCAAAAAATGCTACGGTCAATCGTCATTTCAGGCCATGGGAGCAGGACTCCCCTTGCTCTCCCGCAATATCTGTCCTCCGAGGGGGAGGGTCATCAAATATGTGCTTGCAGCCCCAATCCAGAAGTACAGATGTTGTGCATATTTTAATACAGTGGCCGCTATTTCTGATGCTCATCGACTGCCTCGATGACGGGAGTGAGGAAACCGGGCTGCTGCCCGCAGCCAGCACGCTGCCAGCGCCTCATCTGCCAGCAGCCCTCCCAGGCATCCTGCGGCTGCTCGGCCAACGCAAGCAAAAAGCTGATTATACGGAGCCTATATTTCACTGCAGCTGTATAGTTTTTTACCTCACGTTTGCCCTTTCACATCCTCTTGCTTAAGATGTCTTGGAGGGAACAGTGATTGCAGAGAACTTGGGGTGATACAAAGCATGGCAGATGTAAACACTTGCTATGGGTAGCACTGCTGGAGATTTTCTGTGTGAAATCAGACTTTGAGATCAGGCATTAGAGTGCTTTCCTGTCTTCAGACACACGGACGTCCCCATTTCCGACCCACAGCGGTCCATGGAAATGCTCCCATCAGCTCTAGCACCTCCACATCCTTGGCGCAGCGCTGCCGCACCAGCCCCAAAAAGAAATGATTCAGTCAGACTTTGACAAACAGGGTTCTTGCTTGCCATTTTGTGTTTAGTCATTTGGCACTGATCAATTTTCATTACTGCGAAGGCTTGCTTGGAAGTTATTAATGGCTGGAGGAGGACCAATTTGCTTCAGATTTTATTATGACACATCTGCACTCACCAATCTGACACACTAAATATTTATGAAGCATGTCATTTTTCAAACATATAGAACAAGTCCCAGTTTGTGCTAATCTGCAGTGAAATTAAAAAAATGTAAATTTTCTTGCCATGTTTCTGCCAGCTATTGTAATTTCCAGAATCTGAAGCACTGACTACTACAGCCGAACTGCAGGCACCAGCTTCTTCCCATTGCCCCTGCTCTGTGTCCCGGGAGGGGACAGTGGTCCCACGCAGCGCTGGCCACTAGCGCATGGTGTGCAGGACTGTGGCCACACAGCTGCCCATCCTGGCCGCCGTCGCCTGCACGCTCACAGCCAGCAACCTCCTCAACCTTGTCAGGGGCGTCAAGTCAAATGTTTAGCAATTTTAGAGTCTAAGAGCAGCTAGGGAAAATGGCACTTCCTTGTCAAATCTGACTTTTTTTTCACTATCTGCAGAAAAACTTTGCTTCACTGGTTTGCCACCACTCACTCAAAACGGTCCCATGCAGAGTGGCTGTGTGACCCAAGTGACCCAAATGTGGCAGCAAAAAGGAGCTACTGAGAATACCTGTGCTTACCTGTCTTCCCGTTCTGGGTGAGTTAGACCTCTCTTCACTGCAGGGCTGGATCATCCACTTCTGGCAGACGCTGATGATCCCTGCGGTGGGTTCAGGAGTCTCACCACAAAGCCTCCAGCAGATATCGCTGAAGTCCTCCTGTCTTGCAGCCAGCTGCAGGAGTGCAGGACCTCTGTTCACCCCAAACCCGCTCCTTCCACCAAGGGCTCCACAAGAAAAGAAATGGAAATGCTGTTTTATCTTCAGTGCATGCAGAGCCTATAGTGATGTGCAGGGCCCTGCTGCGAGGAGCAAACATTTGCTCTAATGCCTCAGGCAGGGAGCCCAACGCCTTCCCAGCACAGACCCAGCACCAGCCAACGGGGGCTGAACATGAAGCCACTGCAGCAGACGCAAAGAGCAGCCCAAATGTGCAATTTGTGCAGTATTAATGCTATCCATAGTAGGAGCTTCTCTATAAAAATGTGGTATCCGGGATTTCTCCTTTACAAAGCAGTTTAGCTCCCCTGCTATGTAACCAGTAAACACCCGATCCCCCCTAGCATCAGCCCTTCTGCATCTTTGCAAGAAACTTCAGCTCATCCCTGTCAAACTGTCCTTTTTGATCTCAGAAAACTCCTTTTGAGTTGCATTAATTTTCTTACTCCAAAATGTCAGGTATAGAAAAAGCTATTTGCCTTTGTGAGGAGAGGTATCAATGGAGACCTTTTCATTCCAATTTGTGTTGTTTGTTCCCTAAATCTTCCCACAGGATCCCTGTCACAGCCTCAATGACAGGCACGAGCATGGTTGGTGACTGGTCTAGGACCACCTTTACAGTGAGTGGTTCCATACAAGAAAAAACTGCTGGGCTCACATTGCAAAACTTTCCTCAAATAATTCCTAATTTAGGACTCTTCCTTTTATCCAGCCCCTGATTTTCACCCCTACCTCTGGAAACATCTTCTCTTGCTTCTGGAAACATCTTCTCTCGTAGATGGCTACCAGAGATGCACAAACATTTCATTTCCTTAGGAAACCTGCCCACAACATGAAAGCAATTTGCGTGGCTGGCTCTTATCAAATGTTTGGGAACATTAAATTGCAGTAAGAGCAAAGGCCAGCCGTGCAGAATTGCCTCCTAGCAATGTGCATGCCCTGGCACTTCCCTTGAGCGCTCATTGCTGGGTCCAGGCTGTGGCATCAAGAAGTGTCCTCCCTAGCTGCATGTGGTCGACAGTACCTTTTGGGATGAAATAATTGGAAAGCATGGCGGACCTGCAAAAAAGATTTGGAGAGGTAGACCATATCAAACAACTGCTGATTAACCTGAATAGAATTTAACAGCAAAACTAGAAGATAATTGTGTGGCTGCTCTGTCCATTGTGGATCCAGAGCGCAGGTGCCAGGCCACATTTGTCCTTGAGGACAGCACAGAGACCATTATCCTTACCCAGAAAACGCCCTGTCGTACTTTTATAGCAGAGGTAGTCAGTGCCCCCACCTCTCCGGAGAGCCTGAACCACCCCAAGAACCTGAACCAAATCCAAGAGCCCGAACCAACCCATCACTGCCGCTCAGTGCCGCGCCAATCTGCGCTGTCAGATCCTTTGAAGCACAGATGACTCAAGAGCGTGTTCAAAAGCACTTTATCAGACTGGACCACACAGTCTGTAATTATTGAACACAAAATCCACGTCACCGCAATGTGCAATTATGACTCACGGGTGTTTTGCTGGTCTAAATGTTCAGACTTCCTGGAGAAGATGCTTCCTGGAGAGGTAACGTCTCCTCTCCCTGCAATCCAGTGACAGCAGAGAGTTTGTCACAGCTTTCAGAAATAGCCCAGTGTGACCAAGAGAGTCACCCTGGAGGTGTCCGGGGGATGCACATGGCTCCTACTCCATGAGCATGTCCCAGAGGCCGGCCAGTGAGGGTTCCCATCCACGAGGATGCCCACTCCAACAAGCAAGCCTGTGTACGTCCAGACCCACCACCCTTCCTGAGCTCTGCCATCAACAAATGCCCCCAGCAACGCCTGCCACCCTGCTGGCATCGCAGTTCTGGGGGTTAGCTGAATTCTTGCTGAACCCTGCACGTGTCGGGAGCGTGAAGTCTCCTGGGTCTATTCCCAGAACCAGGCTGCCGGAGGACACGTTTGCAGGGCTTCCTTTGGCTCAGACAGGTTCCCCTTAGCATCTGCCAGGAAGATCAGCACTCTCATATAGATTCACGACATAAAATTATCTTTACCCTACAAATAAATGATAATTAATAGTGGAGGGAAAAAAGAGATACTGGCAGCTACCTGTGGATAAAAGGAGTCCAGCTTGCCAGCAAGTTACCAGGTTACCCAGTTTCCCGTCCTGTGCATGGTTTTTGCTGTGGGTTTTCTCCATGCTTTAATTCACAGGTAATGGTTTTAAGATACCCTGCTGGTGCACAAGGATACCCTGGTTCTGGGAGGCTAAAAGCAGCCTGCCAAAGCGGCCCCCCGCCCACGCCTGCGCCATCACAGCGGGCCGGTGTCCGTGTGCGCAAGACATCTGTTGGGTTCACACGTCTGCTCAGAAAGATTGGATAATACCCTAAAAACGTGAGCACTAGCTGCTAATAACGAACCAGGGGAGGCTGCCTCAGGCAGGGCTCTGGCTGCACATTAGGGCGCAGCGTGACACGCGACCGTGGGATATCTGCAAAGCTTCCTGCCCAGAGCCTCCCTTCTTGGAGCATTTCAGAGCTTTTAGGGGCTAGAAAGAGCATAACGGACAAAAAGGAACCTTTATACAAAATGCTAGAACTTTTCTTACTATCCTTGCTTCAAATTATACAATTATCTCCCAAATTGCTGTCTATTTAGCTATTTGTGTGGGTTTTTTTTATTATTATTATTCACATTGTATCTCTTTCTGCTTTCTTTTTCATTTCTTTCTTTCTCTTAGGCTTACAATTACTTTCAGTGCATTCTCTGATTACTGCTGCTTTATTTTTTTGGCTTTGTTTTCTTTTTTTTTTTTTTTTAACTGTAAAAAGACCAGGAAAAGTAGTCTTTGCTGCCAAGGAGAGAAAGAGACACGCGCTTAGTTACCCTCGCGGTGGCCTCCCTGCCGAGCCAGGAGCTGCTGCGGTGAAACGCCCGGCTCCGGGCCCTCAGGTTCAGTTAGGTTTTTTGTTGCTCCTCCAGTGGCGATATAAACCTGTATATAGGGGTGTGTGTGTATGCACCTATATACACATACTTATGTATGCACCTATGTGCATACATATATGTGGAGGGGGATATGGATAAACATATATATATTTACATTATACATATATATGGCTATACATACAGGCATATATTCCATTGGTACAGTTAGGAAGACCAGGAATCCCAGGGGTTCCTGACCAACTGCAGACACAGAGAGCAGCTGGCCCTGATCCCGGAGGTTCCTCCAAGTCTCCGGCCGTGGTGGGAGGGAAGGGGCCACCTACACCCTGTCCTGGCACCCTGGTCGATGGCTTTGCAATTTGATATTGTCCTTAAATGCCAAGCTTAATGCTAACATCCTGCATTGCCATAGGTGATGATTTCTTCTGGCTAGTTTAGCATGATGGGGGAGCCTGAAGTCCAGGATCCTACAGATATCCGACTTTACACTTATCCCCAGCTTAACTTGTCCTGAAATCTGGTTTAAAGCTATTAAATTGTTTCTAGCATGAAGATACCTGCTTAAACTAACCCTGTAGAATCACACCTTGTGTGCTCAGGACAAATTTTTATCTGTTTATGCCTGATAGACACTGCATTTGGATATTCAGAGGGTTTCAATACCATGCATTCCCATGATACTGCAGCACTGGGGTACTTCAACTGGTCTCACAACCTTCATGTTTGCTTGAGGAAGCTGCCATCGATGTTTAAAGATAAAATTACCCCCTTTCTACGGGTGTAAAATATGTGCACAGAACTTCCCCATCTTGACCCAAAGTTTGCAAACACCCCCAAGAGACCATCCGCTAGCATCCATCCTGCAGGCATAAAACCGGGCGCAGATCTCCTGCACGTCGGCCACCTGTGCCAAACACCATTCCTTTCTCATTGCCTCCCGCCCAGCCTTGCATCCTTACAGCATCCCGCAGAGACTCCCCACACACGGACTGCTTTCTCATCCTGAGCATCAGCAAACAGCCTTAAAAGCTGCAAATGGACATTACAGAGCCAGGAGACAC
This sequence comes from Nothocercus julius, assembly GCA_013398735.1. NCBI lineage: Eukaryota > Metazoa > Chordata > Aves > Tinamiformes > Tinamidae > Nothocercus > Nothocercus julius. The sequence goes on along the minus strand of VZSV01000060.1, from coordinate 3,906,771 downwards.
CCTGGCCGCCCCGGCCAAAGACCAGGCACTTCCAGTCCTTTCGGTTCCCCCATCTCTAGCAGCCCTGGTGGTGCTCTGCACTGATTAACGCAGTTCAATCAGTGGTCTCGTTCAGTGGTTGGATCCACAGCGGGAGCAGTGGTGGGAGCCGGTTCCACAGGACGTGCTCCTGCCCGAGGACCGCCAAGCCACTCGCTGCACGTCTGAGGAAGCTTTGACCTGACAGATTAAAATCCATCAGTGTCTACAGGGGACGCAACGTGCTCTGCCAGCGAGCAAAGGGGCGGCTTGGGAGGGACTGACAGTAAATTCATCTCATCCACCTTTGCTTTGAATTACCCACCTTCCCTCGCATTTATGACAAGGGATTTAATGGAGAGGTAATTTCCTGGGACTGCGTGCCCTCGCCTCGCATTACCGTCATTGAAGACTTAATCAAGAGCAAAGGTGGGCAGGCGGTGGAGCTTGTTAAACATCCTCCTCATACTCTGTCTCCGGCAGCACCATGCAAAACGGCTGGAGGAGGAGCGGATGCAGGAGTGAGGGCATCATCCGAAGGGATGCGTGCGGCAGGGGCACGGCCGCGGGCCGGGTCCTGGGCCGCCTGCCATCCCGTGTCCGCTTTGGCACTCGGTGTTGCAGAGGGAGCAGCGGAGGTCCCGACTGCGGCACGTGCAGGCCCTGCGCCACCCGTCCTGGGCACGGCACAGGGCACCCGGTGACATTTGCAAAGGCAAAGCTGCAACGGCTCATTCTGCAGACCGAGCTCCACTTTGGGAGCCACATATCCTGGCCGCCCCGGGCCGTTTACCCGCTCGGAGACACGCGTATTGCAGTCCCCAGCTTCCTGGCCACCTTTCCTCACCTGCCTGAGGGGGATATTTTCTTTCAATTAATCTGTCTCACCTCTTCGGACTTGACGCCTCTGGGGACACGGCCAATCTCTGCGCCGTGCCAGTGCTACACAGAGAGGGATTCCAGGTCTTCCTGACATTAGCTATGTTTTACTCTTTTTTTCCAGTCCACTTAAAGCATCCAGCGCCGCTTCCTGCAGCAACACTTTAGCAACTAAATGCACAAAAATGAGCCAATCTTTCTTACTTTGGGGCAAACTAACAAATGGCTCAAGGGATATGAAGAAGCATTAGCCAAACGCCTACATCCATAGGTGCACAGAGCCAGGGGAGCCATCTATCAGTTTTGCATGCGTTTTTACACACACACACACACACACACCCACACACACACACATTATGATTTTTGCAATTTGCTTACGAATCTGTCACTTCTAGCCTCGGAAGAAATGTTGTGCTTCATTTAATGGCATTTTTTTTTTTTCCTACCTTAATTGGTGCACCTTTCACACTAATCTGAGATAACAGGAAAACAGCATTTAGGTCTTGGTTGATTTCATGTATTATGGAGCTCAGTGTACTCTAAAAAGATGAATTGTGAGCTCACCTGTGTCATTTCAGGGCATCTGGTGCCACTGATGGGACCAGTCTGGTCATGGAGCCCTAGTTGCACCGGTCCCAGCACGGGACCATGCTCTAGTTCAAACCCCATCTCTCCTTCATGCTGAGGCCGCTAGGAGAAGTCCGAGACGCCACCACCAGCTGCATCCGTCCTACCTGACCTCAGAAATGCAATGGTGAATGTATTATCTAAAGGCAGTAACCATTTATTACCACAATAACACCTCTCTGCTTGTTCTAGATTAGGCTGGAGAAAGGCATGACATTTTTTGCTTTAGTTTCAGTTTTCAAATACCATGAAAAGACAACAGGCTGGCATCCCCCAGGCATGCTGGTGAAGTGTTTTGTTGTCCTCGTGCTTTGCAGCAGAAGACGGACAAACAGCTGACACCAGTCCTTTTAAAGGATTTAAAGTGCTGAAAGTAATAGCCATTAAAACCCTTGCTGAATGGTACTTAAATGCAAAGGACCTTGACATTTTGTGGATTTAATTTAATACCATTGTACAGAGAAGCAATTACAGTCACATCATTATGTGTAACAACCATGACTAGAGCCTCCTCTGGCCAACCAGGCAAGGATATGATCTGGAGATCCTTGCCCGACTTGGGGTTCCTCCAGCCTCCCACGGCCTCCCCCATCCCTGCGTCCGTCCTGGGCAAGGACAGGAGCCCTTCATACATATATTCTCCAAAGATAGTTATTTATATTGTGACATATATAACTTTGGGGAATGCATATGAACTCAGACGGCCACCAAGATGCTGCAGACAACCTGGAGGCGTCGTGCCAGGGGGCGGCCGGATGGGCAGGGGACAGACCCGGGCTCCGTGGTGGCATTAAGCACTTGGCACCTGCCCTCCCTGAGGCTTGTTCCGGTCTAGCTAAATGAAGATGAACAAAAAGCAGTGATGCAATAAGATACTATATGTAGACTTGCATATCAACATATATATATACACACCAACTCTCGTTCCTAAAAGGCATTGAAGTGACTGAAGTTTCTCCATGGCCATGTTCAGCTCTGGTTCTCGATGGACAGCGTTGGTTGGGCATCACTTGGCCAGCACTGCAGGCATGCACAGGTTGGTAAAGGGATAAGAAAGGTGGATTTTGGCACCCAATGCTGCGGAGAAGATGCTTCATGACAGCCACTCTTGCGAGAGGAGAGTGGGCCAAAATTGCTGCGGGCGGAGACACAAATACCAGCTTCAATTTCAAGGATTTACGATTAGTTTCTAAAAGGGAGAGATGCACAATGGCTCGATACTAAATACGTTTGAGAGATCTCCGATCCAGGTGAAAGACGATGCCCTTCAGCTGCAAACGACTGACATTCAAACTTGCATTACTTTTTCATCAGTAATATTTAAAAAGCTCCAGTAAAAACATTCCTTTTAAAACATTGATATTGGTGCTCATAAGGGAATATTCTCTCAGTAAATATTGACAACTCATGCGCATCAGCACATCGATAACTCTGTTTTCTGTTTAGGAGTGGCTGTTATTCGGCAGCAGTACCGACAGGTCCCTGGGGTTTTTCAAAGGGCTCCTATTTTTCATTTAGGCATTACTTAATGCCTAGAATATGTAACCTTGTTATTTCCATCTAGCTCTTTCGCCAGACTTAAAGTTTCCTAACTTCTTTGCCAAGATCTTGGGAGAGACGTACCTTCGACCTGCGCAACCCTGAGAAACCCTGTTCTTGGTGATCGCAGTGTGGAATATGAGAGATCATACGTAGCTCTGCAAGCAAAGACTGGCAAGACCTTGAAGCACTGGGATATTTCTGCTCAACCTGAAGTTTAAACCATCCAACACCCTCAAGCATTTTTAAGAGATTTTGAAAAAAAATGAGTTTCCTTAAACGTGATAAAAAGAAGTGAAACCATGCATGGTCTCAGAGGACACCACCCGTTTCACACTGTATTGAGATTTAGCTTCAAAATCATTCCCCCTGCTGCATTATTACTTTCAGAAAGGGTTTGCTTTTAGCAATTTCCTAGGTAGGGAAAGAAAACTAAAGTAAAAGAACAGCATCTCTTGGGTAATCCACTTGCAGTCAAATTAGCCCCCGGGGCTGCGCTTGGGGCATGGGTATGGTCTAGCAGCTAGGCCTCATCTCCAAAGCAGAGAATCTCCATTCTCCTTCCAGTTCTGGCATCAATCCTTTGCTAGCTTTAATTTCCCTCTTATTTTCTACATATGGAACATAAATTTCTGTTTTCCTAGTCAATGTAGTGTTGCATATTTACAACTCCTAGCAAAATACAAGGGTGATTTTTGGTACCAGGCTTAGTTATTTGATAAAGATACCAATTACTGGTGGCCCAATGAAAGATGCTTGGAAAAACACAGAAGAAACTCTTTCTGGAGAACTGTCAACTTCCTATATGTATTTGCAATTTATAAGCTAGTTTTCAACTGTTCAAAATATATTCAAGTGACTTTGCACACTGCAGTGGTGCTAGCTAAAATCACCTCTGCAGTTTTAAATATATCATAGTCACATTTATCAGTTAAATGCAAGGTACCAGTCAAAATGGTGCCCAATTTAAGAAAACCTCATTCTGTTAAATAAAATTCATTTGCCAGTAATTACACTGAAGCCTCGTAACTTAGCATTGACTCCACCATAACATCCTAGAAAATGAGATCAGATGATTATCTAATTAAATAGGAGCCTTAGGTACCTGTATATCAGTCTGCCATAATCTGTCAACAGGAGTCACGTTGGACTGTCCATTTTACAGCATCCCATTGTCTTTTTTAAGTACCGGCATGGAAATTCCTCCTCATAGAACCCAGCCTCTCGCCCATCATTTCATGGAGCTTCCGTTATCTCCCATTCTGATTTCCCAGCTGGAATGTACTTGCCTCCTCCTATGCTGCTTCTGATTTTCCTTTTTGTTATTCATCCTTTCCTCTTAAATCCTGGTGCAGATTTTGTTTTGCTTCCAAACCAAAGAGACCTTCTTTCTTTTTCAGTATTTGCAATAAAAACTTAAAAAAAAAAATAGCAGGGGGAGATGCCTCTTCATGCCTGGGGGTTCAGCATTGTAGATATAAATGCAGCTTTGCGTGAACTGTGATGATGAGACCTCCCAGGACCTGCCATCCTGCATCAATCCTGCACTTCATCCATTTGCCATTGCCTCACCAGTCCTGCTTCCACACCCTCCTCCTTTTCTTTGACATGGTTGTTAACACAGCCAGACAACAAAAGCATTCAAGGGACTGACTAGGTAGAATATATATTTTTTTTTTTTCATTTTTTTTTTTTTTTCAAACTAGAATGTTTCTCTGGATTTTGTGTATTTATTTCTCAAGAGTTTATCCCATTAACATTTACCTCCTCAGCTGCCTAACATTGTATTGGGTGTGTAGAGTGGTAAAGGCACCTTCTGGGCGCGATGTTCCTCACCGTGGCACAGGGACCCAGCGGGAACCAAGGACCTGCTGGTCCCTTCCTCAGCCTCCCAGGTGCTGAGCTATGCCGGGAGCTTTCCTCTCACCTCACCTTCCTCAGTGCCTGCGAAAGAGCAGTAAAACATGATCAGACCTTGGGAAAAAAGACACACAAAAGGTGTTATGAAGCTTGCAATCATCTCTGTGCCCCTTGCTCTGGCTGCACTGGCAGCATCCATATGATGTGCCTCCTGGGAGCAGCTGGAAGTGCCCTGATCCTGGCCAAGGGCCAGCGCACTGGAGAAGCAGGGCTTTCTTTAAACTACCCCAAATAAAACATTGGTAGGGCCCAGTGTTAAAGCAGATTGCTTTCTGATGGACCTAACCACAAAACATATCTTTTACAGACATACATATGGTGAAAAATGCAACATTTCTTCAATGCAGGCACCGAGAAATAGGAAATTCCAATAGAGAATTCCTCTAGAAAAAACACCACGATAGCAACCTTACTATCAACCTAAGCCCTGCTTTAATCAGCAAAGCAAGAGCTTCACAGCTGAGATATTCAGTGTTGACAAAACAGAAAAATATCTATAATTCAAATCCTTGTAATGTTACTTCCACAGGAAGGTTTGGTTAGAGTGTTTTTCTTCACAAATGAGCATAGAAGTACATGTCTCTGTTCGTGGATGAGAAATGCAAATACAAAAACTAAAGCTTGTGCAATAGCACTGCAAGAAATAAAATATAAAGAAAAAAAGAATGCATGCAAAGTATAGAAACCAGGGCTTCATTTGCAAGTGGGATTCACATCACAAACATAGAGGGAAAAAAATAATCTTGAGAAACAGCCACACAAGAAACTTCCCAAATTCCTTCAGCTTAGAGCAAGCAACCTGTTTCTCCAACTCCATTAAAAACAAACAAAACAAAAAAAATCCCACAAAATAACAAAGAAAAGAATTTATATTCTTGATTTTGTTGTCAGCCTAAGAACAAAAAAAGAAAGGTAGATTAGATGTTCCTACCCCTAGGAACAGTAATTTTATTTTAAGACTTTGTATACCATAAAGCAGAAAAAAAAAATTCTCTTTCCAGATAATTTCTAATTAATAAAGTTATATTTATTACATACAATTAAAAATATAACCCCAGGTCATGAGCAACAATAGAGATATTCAATCTGAAGCTTACTTATCAAAATCATTTTCATTGCTTTTTCCCCAAGTACTCTGCGTACAAAATTTCATTTCTTGAAGATACAGTATCCTATTCCATAAAAATAGTGGGTTTTAATTAAATTAATTTAGCCAAGGAGAAAAAAAAAAAAAAAGCATGTTAGAATGCTTCACATCTGAGAATAAAGCTAATTGAACAGAATCATTTCTTCTGTAATGGAAGAAGCTCTGATGAAATCTATTTAAAAAGGAATAGGCCCTGTTTAATTGTTTTATTTAATCGTACCCAAGACAATTGCCTGGTTGGCACTTCTCAAGTATTTGGTCTACACGCCTGACTTTTGGGGAGGTAAATAGGAAGGCTGCATCAATCACAAGTCTAAGAGATAAGCGAACTGTCCGTAGGCACTCAGCTCATCCCACAAATGTCCCCTCTGCTCTGCAGCCTCAGTTTCCTGCAGTCCCTAAGCTCAGGGTGGCAATGCCGGTCCTGATATTATCATCGGTTACATTATCTCAGGGGATGACTCTTGACATATCCATTTTCCTGCAGCAACGGGTGAAGTTTAGTGGCGATGCTGCTTAGTGAGCACCCTCAGTCAGGATCCCAACACCCCGTGTCACCTCCCTGCTGGCTGATATAAGCAATGGACATTTACAATGCTCAAGAATAGATCACCAAGTGTCAATGCTTAGGCAAGGATTTATATTTTGGCAATATTAGACAAGTCCTATTTAAAACGTCAGTTTCTGGGTTAAATTAGTTGGAGCTATAGCTCTCTGATGACTGCATGGCCACCTGAATACTAATCTCAATGTTCAGGTTTCTGTCTTGGAAAAAGAACTCTCCTCATGTTACACCGGATATTTCTATTCTACATGAAAAAAATACTGGAAAAATGTTTGTTTCAACACATTTTCATCTTTTTACAAACTCTTAAAACTTGTTTATCCTAAAAATCTCTGAAATACATAACCAAAATAGTGTATGAATATATAATGTGAATGACATTATAATGATTTAGGCATTAGTGAGGTCTTTTCAGCTACAAAGAAAAAAAAAAATCTAACACAGCAAAAACAACTTGTTTTCCTGAAATATTAGCAGAAATGCACAGGGGTCCTCTCTTTCTTGCAGACTTTTAGAATCATAGAATAGAATCATAGAATCATTATGGTTGGAAAGACCTTCAAGATCACTGAGTTCAACTGTAGACTCCAGTCCTAATTTCTTCAACTATCTTGCTACCACTCTTTACCTTAAATATAAAGGCAAGTTTCTGAAACTTGTTGCTCCAATGTGAAGAAGGAAGATCAGTCTGGCTGCTGGGACTTCACCATGGGAAGGGAAATGCTGCTATGCTGACGGCTCTGATGCAACTTTGGGCAAGAGCTCGAGAGCCCATTGCAACACGGTGCATGCAGAGGGAGCATCCACCTTCAACCCTGGTGCAGGGCACTGGCCCCTCTCCTGCTGCTCCCACCTCGGGGAGGACCTCAATGCAGCAGAAAGGATGCCCAAAGCCTTATGCGGAGCAAAGATCTCCACATGTTGAACCCAAGACCAGACAGACCGAGCACAGCTTGGTTATGGCAACAGAGGTACTGGGTTTGGGAAAGTCAGGTTGGAGGACAGGATGCCTTGGCTTCTTAAAACACATTTGTAGCATTAATAAAACCTGTGAGTGTTGTGTAGAGTCAATGCTAAAGGTAATGTAAAAATCAATAGCAGACATTTTCCCTTAAGAGACATTCTCTGGTTTAAACAGAAATTCATTCAGCACATTTTTACAGCTGATATCAAGCCAAAGCTCTTCCTAGCCTTGCAACCAAGTAATCTGCTGTGCGTCAGGCTGCAGGATTGGGTTATTTACCTTTAACAAATATTGAAGGCTGTTTAAGTGGAAGAGGGCATCACAGTTTTGCTCCTTTGTGTTATATAAGCAAGATTTTAAATAAGATTATTATTCCCAGAGATGAAGGAACTTAAAATCTGCTCATAGTTTTTATCCTTAGGTTTAAAAAATAACTAAACACAAACAAATAAACCAAGAATATTAAATCTCATCTAATCTGCTTTAGCCAGGCAATCCGAAAAGAGGCTTTCATATTCTTCACATGTGAGTGTTTCAGGAGGAAAGCTTTTCTTTCCAAACAAGGGTTTGAAATCTGAAGTAAATTGATGCTAACAGAGCCAGCTTCCTTTTTTTTTAATCCAGATTTTGCCTTATATAGCCATTACTTTTTCCTCTTTTAAACTACATTTTTGAGTTTGCAGAGAAATCTGCCATGAAAAGTAATCAAAACTGGGTGGCGGCATGCTTTTGGCTAGACTTTGCTGACTTCTTTGCATGTTCAGGAAAGGTAAGCAGCCCTCGCTCCCATTTTCAAGTCACTTCCAGAGAGGACTGAGACCACAGGAAACTTCGTACATCTTCTGTACACATCAGAAAACGATCATAGTAGAGCAGTCAATACAATTGTTTCCTTATTGAAAGAACTTCTGGTGTTTAAAGTTTTCTGGAAGAAGACTTATCAAGTTAGAGCATTTATCCTAAGAGTAAAACAGCCTCTACACTCTCTTATGCTTCTGTGTTCCTATAAACTGCCAGCGTCCATGTAAACATCAGCCATAAATATTCCCAAGCTGCAGGTTTCCCTCCCCAGAGCTCCGCCGTCAGCACGGCAAACGGGCGCGATCAAAGCCAGAACGGTTGTGCTAACGGGCTTCACCCTGTAGGACACAGACCTGCAGATGCTGGGAGGTGAAGCTCTGGCTTCTCAAGATCTTCTCCAGCTTTACTGCTGAAGACTTAACTGCTCCATCCTCCAACACTGCCGGAGCACTAGGGAACAGGAAGGGAATATTCCCCAGTCAAGACTTTCTCAGCTCTTTTGCTCAAGGCTCCTTGAACTTGCTGTTGGTCATTGTTGGTTTCTCCCATTTAGCCTCCTCTTAATTAACTGTGTAGCCAGGCTGGACCACAACATCTGTAGGCAGTTACTTCTTATGCTTCTTTTTCCTTTACAGACGATAAGTCAGATGAAGCCCCAAAATAATAATAAAAATAATAATAAAAAAAGCCACACTGTCACCATTTTTTCCCTTTCTAGCAGTATCAATTGCTCCAACTTCCCATGGAACCAGCTTCATCTCAGCATTGTGCTTCTAATTGCCCTATAATTTGGTTGTATGGGACTGCAGTGAGGCTGTTATTTTCTTGTGGAATCTCTCATTTTCTCCCATTATGATTTTGCACTTTATCGCCTTGCGTTCTCCGCCTCATTTGCAAACCTTCCCCACAGGCTGCTTCAACTCTTCGGGCCCGAGAGCCCCTTCAGCAGAGCCCAGTAGCTCAGGACTGCATGGACCGGCTGCAGAGGGGAGGCTTTTCCCGTAACGTGAACTCCAGATATTGTTGGCAGAGCTTCTACAGACATAAAAATTCTCCACTTTGCAAATAAATTTTAAAATAGAAAAATATAACAAAATATTGGGTCAAATGTGATTTAAGTAAATCTTAATCAGCAAGTTGCTTTGTTTTGGAGGAAAAAGAAACATCAGTTGCCTTTCTGAAGCTTCTTTGACCTTCAGACATGCAGAACACACTATGAAAGAAAAAGCTAGTATTTTACTTTTGTCTTTCAAGTCATATAACATGGGAAAAGCTGGGTTTCTCCAAAAATCTTGACTTCCTTGGCAATCAGCAGGGTGAAATAAAAATTCAAGTAGAAAAATAGACAACTATATATTATAGGCAATCTGTGCACAATTTATACATAATGCAGTAAACATAATATGTATTGAGCATTTTTTCTTCACATTGAGTGTTGAATGATAGAGATAAAGCAATTCAAGCAGCAGCTATACACTCTGGCATAAACCAGTTAAAATAATTTGCCTCCGCACATGGCAACACATGAGCATTGAATGGAGAATTGTATTAAAAATGTATACACTATTTCCTTGATAAACCTTACATGCACTATAAGCAAATCACGAGATGCAGCCTGATAGCCGTGTAATACAAAATAGCAGGGAGACTCACAGGGATTGCAGAAAGGAGGCAGCACCGCGTTGTTACTGCAGTGTTTACAAGTTGCTGCTTGCAGCCACAAGCAGAAGCTGGGTTTTCAGAGCAGGGGCAGGCACTGGGTCGTGGGAGATTAATTCCAGGGTTGGGGGTTGTAGGTGGGCTTCCACCAAAATATTCATGATTTTAGCTGTTAGCAGCTCAGATTAATTGCAAGCCCTAATTAATCTGCCTTGCAGAACCCAGCTGTTTTGTAAACATGGGGTTTATTGCACATGCTCCCTTAATTTGTAAGGCAGGTTTGATTTCTTTGACAGCTAAGCATACAAAAAAAGAAAAAAAATATATAGAAAATCAATACCCAGCATGTTACATCTCTCTCATCATCTCTAAGCCAGCCATGGGACTGCCACACAATTTAAAATCCAGTCACATTAATTTCTTAATTTCTGCTTCATCATTTATCGTTAATCTCATGGCAGCCCCAGGGGCCGTACATGAGCTGGGGGAAGCGGGACACGACGAGGGCCATCCCCGTGCATCTGCTGCCCTGTCAGAGCTGGTGGGACTGGACCACCTACCACCACCTGGACGGTTCTCCTAAGGGACCTTCAAGCAGGGGTTGGATGAAGTGACCTCCATCAGCCCCTTCCAAACAATATTTCTGTGACTCTTTAGTTCACATAGCTGCTGTTAGCTTCAGGCCAACAAGTTTTCCAAATTATTCTGTCCTCCATAAGTTATGTTTCCCCACACTGACTTTTATTGCTATCATCTTGTTGATCGCCTTGCTTCATTAAGGTCTCTTTAGAGAGAAGAGCTGCAGCTTTGGCTGATCTAAATAATCCTCTCATGCACAGCTGTGCCACATCACTAATCACTCCGGTCCCACACCATTAATTGGCAAGCCTGCAGCAGCAGTCCCCATGTGGAAATCTCTGGGCTCCCTACTGTTAACCTTTTGCCATAGTCAAATGGCCATTTATTCCTCTGCTGCTCCCTGGGACTTGGCTAAAGACATTTTGAATGCCCAAATAAATTATGTCAGATAGTGCTCCTTTGTGCCTGCTTGCTCAAGTGAAAAATAGAGTGGTATTTCCACGCCGAGCAGTGACACCGCGCAGGATGAGTTGTGCTCCAGCAGCTCTTGGGGGGAGGTTGTGAAAATCTCTGGTATGGATGTCTGCACTGCATCTGTTTCCTGGATTTCGAGGGCTTTTTGGACATATTGCTTATGCTTTCTATTGCAACCACGTTCTGCATGCTGGTGTCTGAGAAAAGGAGTTAAAAATAAATCTGTGCTATTAACAAAGGGATGAATGCTCATTTAAGTGCTATTTATACACCTATGCAGGCTGCTCTGGGAAATTCTCTTCCAGCCAGAACTATAGATGTTCCCCAAGGCAAGGGAAGAACTGAACAGTTTCTAAAATATTATTTCCCCATGGGCTACACCTATCATGCTAATACAAAATCCCTACTTCGGTACTGAGAAGGAAGGGAAAAAATGTCATGTGTCCCTTGAGATCCTGCAGACTTCTCATCACATGTGGGGCAATTGCTTGGGCTAAGTTCCCCACCAGGTCTCTGATGTTTGACAGCAGCTGCAATCCACTTAGAATCGGGAACAACAGTGTCTCCAAGGCCCTCGCGCTGAAATTTTCCGTGTGCATGATTAAGGGGCCATCACTGCCTCCTTTCCTAGAAAGGCTGAGGGCAGCTGTTAAGCACGGTGACACGCTTGGGCGCTGCAATGACAGCTGCTTCCAGTAACTACCAAAGATGGACCTACGCTCACAAGTGTCAAAGAAGGATTTAATGAGCCCGACTAGGCGACGTCAACAGCATCAAAGAGAGACGGCTTGGACACGGATCACCCACGCTGCCACAGGAGACACAGCTATTATTTATTTAGCCCCAGGGCTCCCCCTTGCAGAGCAGCACTATCCCAGGGCGCTGGGTCTCCACGTGCAAGTTGTCTTCACCCAGGGTTCGGGTGCCCTAGAGAGGAAAGAATTTTTAAATGGCTTTACAAAAGCTGTGCAAACTCAAACTCATGCACCAGGGAGAATTCAAGATTAATGAATATATAATATAATATATAACGAATATATTCACCTACCTCGGTGAAAGAAGTGTGCCCTGTGACGAAACACCAGGACGAAGAGAAGATCTGATGAAGACAATGTATGGAGACAATGTATGGCCAAGGTGAGATATAAATGGGATGTAGCAAGGTCACAGACATAGCTGCTGAGTAACAAGGAACAAAAGCTGAAAAGTGCTGAATAAACCATTTGCAATTAATCCTGTGACTAGCTGTAGTTCCAAAGCTTGTTTATATCCATCAAGGTCTGCTTATCAAGGAGGAAAAAACAAACTTTCCAAAACACACTCCAATTAAGAGCTTGTAGCTCAGAGAGGTTTTGGCTAATGTTTTCCTGAGCTATGAGTAGAAACCTTTGAAGTAGTTAGTGACTATTTTAACAATTCACATTATTTTCAAATACAATATCCAGGAAATTAACAATTTCAGTCTTCCTTGGATTCATTGAGCCAGTGCTATAATATGTCATATAATTAAACTAGTCATTAAGACTTTTTACCGGATAGAAAAATCAAATCACTGAGGCATCTGACCTTTGGGGCATTTCAGCCTTTCACACTTCAGTTATCCAGTTGCTTAAAATTGCCTATTAGTAAGTGTCTGGCTTTATGGGTTTTCTGAGTAGTTTTTTTAACAGTAAATTTAGTTCTAAGTATATCTAATACCAATAGCCCCACTTTTAATAACAGAATCCTGAGAAATAATACAGCCATAATTCCTGTAGGTGTACTGTGCTATTTTAATTAATTCCTCACTGATAGAGATATAACAAAACACAATATTTTCTACTTTTTTTTTTTTTTTTTTTTAATAGTTTTGCTTAAGGGAGTCTGTGAGAAGACTGGTAGATTCTTCCAAACCATTACCACTGTATTATGATTAGATTGATAAGAACACATATCTCAAAAATAGAGTGATTCTTGAATTTAATTTGCAGTATGCCACAGCTTCTCTGTGACCTTTATTGTCGCTTTATGCAGAAATGGTGAAAATGCCCCTGGCTTCTGCCACATTCTTGCAAAGCACTTTATAAATAATAACAGTCTGAATACGGATGTAAGCGATATGCATGGACAGTGTGAACCAAATTACATGCATTATGGCAAAGAGTAGATCATCTTAGTGACTCCCTTGACGCTACAGGGCATATGAAGAACACAGAGAAATCCACTGACCACAGTTCACCCTTCTGTGTGAGCCTAAACCAGGGGTACCAGCTTATATTAAAAAATAGTCCAAGTTCTGGTTAGATTCTGCTCGGCTCATTATGTGACAGATCTAAATTGAGAAAAACAAGAATCCTATAAACTAATTCATTTCAGCATGCTCAAGGACATTTTATAATAGATTGTGACACTATTTTTTTCAGCTTAAGATGCATCCAGCGTCTCTGTCATTTCCATCCTGCAACCAGCTCATGCTCATGACAACCCACAGAGGGACTCCTTGCCCTAAGTCATATTGGGCTCATCAGCTGCAGAAGGGCATTTCAGCTCGGTTCTGCGGGACTGCAGTCTCAGCTTGATGGTCAATCAGGAGTCGGAGAGTCAAAACATATCTTCCTGCTGGTGTGTGAGTTTCCAAGGGGGGGAAGTCGCTAAAACTGACTGTGTTGTGATTTGGGTAGTAATCTGCCACTTGCTCGCAGGGCTACGGATGTTGATGGTTGCAGTTGGACATTATAGAAGAGGAGCATGAGAGACAGCTATTCCTAAAGAAATACACATCAGTATAACCAGCTCAACATTCAAAATTGAAATGGGATCTTCCCTTTGGAAAACTGCTCTAGAAATGCTTCTAAGGTCACTCTCAAAGTGGGTGCAAGTCTTGCATGACTTGCAATGTATGTCTAACCTAGGTGCGATTAGCACACGTTTGTCTCCTAGCTGGGGCAGTGTGAGATCCATCCATCTGAATGGCCAGAGGATTGATTTTTGGTTTTCTGCACCATCACATAGTGACTGACCTAAATCTTGCTTTTTATAAAGCTGCCTCTTGGGTGCCTGCCCAACGAAGCAAGGGGAGCAGAGCGAGCTCAACAAACAAAATCCTCCGTCGCTCAGAGCAGAGCGGCTATGAAGTCTTTGGAAAGGTCAGCGCATTTCAAGCTACACTAGTCGGCACTGCTCGTGCAATTAGAGGGGGGATGACGAGCGTGCTGCTGCGCCCACGGGACACGGGGCTTCGTTGTTTCACGGGATGCTTGTGGCAGGGACAGACATAGGGGTAATTACTGAATGGTGTTTTAATTGCCCGGAGCTCATGACAGCTACTGTTTCTTTAATGGCTGAAGAGACCGATATTTCTACCAGTTGACTACTCCTGATTTAATCATCTATTGGAATTAATCAGAAGAAAATATTGAAATAAAGTAAATGGTTTCCACCTGATTTGAAAAGGGGAAGATAAACAATAGGTAAAACGGAGGGCACTGCTGAGACTTACTAGACATTACTTATGTATGTAACTAGCCTTGGTAAGTCGATATGTACTTGGAACTATCCAACAGGAAAAATTTTGTGCATAAAAATTATATGCTAGTCAGTAGTTTGATTTAAAAAAAAAAAAAACAAAAAAAAAAAAACAAGGGATGCTATAGTTTGGCAGACATTACCTACCTGAAGAAAAAGGTGAGTGAGCGCATTTTAGTGGAATCCATAGGTAGGAGTGCCTGATCAAATACCAAGAGTTTCTTCTATAATCTTGCAGTTCTTCAGTCTGACAAGCAGAATAAAGGCAAAGTAATTAACCACAGGATGACTTTGAATCACTTGTGAGAGGCATCCTCGACGTGGAAATAGCCAAATGTAGGGCATGATAGGCAAGATTGCTTCCAGCAGAAAAAGCTTGGCTATTAATTATTAATAGCTGTGAGTATTAATGTCACTTTACAAGACATGATTACAGCTTCATCTAGGACATGGTGTACAATTGTTGTCATACGTGTTTGAAAGGGAAATGTAAACTGAAAGAGCTGTGGAGAAACAATGGTCAGGGGAAAAGCAAGGAACACGGAGGCTGACTGGAGATATAATTACACCTCAGAAGTACGTTTTGAGAGAGGAACAGCTCTTCAATTAAAGACCATGTTGGTGCAAGGACAAGTGGGTATAAGCTGATCGATGAAAAAGAAACAGCCACAGAAAAGCAGTGGTGTGCTGAAGGTGACAAGGCTCAGTTCACATTTCGCTCTTCCCGTGGGGCTGGATGCTCCTCACGGAGCTCCATGCTGCAGGCTGGGATGTGGGAAGTGCTCGGCCCAGCCTCCTCTGAGCTGGAGCAGGTGGGGAGCTCACAGGGGTTCCCGTCACCCAGGGAAGAGCGACCGCCCCTTCGGATGTGAAGGAGGGGAGGGAACTTGAGGTGGATAACACAGGCTATGAAATCTCAAATACAGAAGAATTCAGGGTCTGATTGTAAAACCTGAATGAGGAATGTAAAGGAGCAATTCAGGACCAGAATTTCTTTCTCTTTTACTCTTTCCAACTGCATTTTGCCAAGGGCTTATATTTAGTGAAGCATCTTTGCATCAGAGGAAAGCGGAGAAATATGAATTTTAACATCACCAATAGATACACATTACTTTTGTAGGAGACATAAAAATGAAAGGCTGAATTGAGATTATTTGCCTTTATCTTCACTGCTACCAAGAGCCAGATCCGACATTTTTATCAGGTAGCATTGGTTGAGCTCCAAAATTCAAATTCCTCAAAGAAATATAGAATATCTACAGCCCTATTTGGCCATGTCCTGATAAAATCACTGTTATTTTTCTGACTCCTTCTTCCAACTCCAACCCCACTAAGAGCTGTCCCATTCCAGCCTGTGGAGGGATGGGATGGAGCAAGAAAAGTCTGAACAGAATTCTTCATAATGTGGACGTCAAGAGTGCAAAAAACTACTTTGGGGAAGCAGGATTAGCAACCATGAATTTTCTAATTTCGTTGGAATTAATACCATTGGAATGCTGCTACCTGCCCAGCCCTGACAGCTGTCACTCCTCTGCCAGGATCCCCCCCAGCCATCGTATCCATCCATCGGCATCCAGGGGACACTGAGCAAGCATCACCTGGGACAGCTAATCCTGCATGCGACAAGGACCTTCGAGTCAGGTCCAGCTACAGAGGTTTTATCTTGGACACCCTCAGGACCAAAAGCCCTGCATGTTGTGAGTTTTTCCAAAAATTTGTGTTTAATATGTAAAGGCCCTAGTCATGGAGAAGGAGCTTTACAAAGCTTTTCTGTATCAGCTTGCTTTTAATCCTTCACTGCTATTATATGAATAGTTTCCCTACAGAAGATAATTTAATATATTAATTTTCACATATTTCTCATCAACCTCAGATCTGCATCTTGACTTTTATTTAAAGATCCTTAAAACACAGATAGAAACATGCATTCCTTGTTTCGCTGTTTCCTTATAATCTCACATTTCTCTGCTACATACTCATCGTGTACTTCAGAGCAAAATGGAAAAAAATAGTATTAAGAGTTAAAAAGATATACTTGGAGTAATCTTTAAGGTTATAGGATCACTATTACTGCTACAAAAACAGCTAAGAAATAACCATTCACTCTGATTTAAAAAAATAAAAATGAAAAAACATGCAAAATAAAATGTGATATATACATACCACTCATTCTCCATATGAAATTTCTGAGAGATGAAAGACTCTGTTTATACAATTTGTCACCTTGCTCTTTAAGCTCAATGCTTCACCTCCTTTTTTCTAAGGAACCAATTTCAATAAAACATTTGCAACATCGAGTATTATACATATTTAATTTTTCCAACCTGCTCGCAGATCTGTTGGGAACAAGTCCTTCTGCATCTGATTTAGCAAAAAACATATCGAGATTTTCTCCTCAAGCTTTTGCTCTAAGGCCTAAGAAAACTGCATGATCCTATCCCTTTCGATATACACCATTTTGCCTTTCCTGTTCTGCAACAAAAATAACTGTGTGATACTCAGTATTGACCTTCAGAGGAAGAGCAATGCTTTGCATGAAACACAGGTGCAAAGAGGGTTTTGTGAAGGGAGGGTGAGTTAAAAGAAAATAGTATAATGACCGAGGAAGATGGAGGAATCGGTCAAGTGCATATGGGGAGAAGTCGGAGGATGTAGTAGCAGCTGGGCAGATCTTTAGCTCGCCGATGGATGGCTGGTCAAACCTTGAGGTCCTCAGAGCGATTATGGGCTTTCCAGCTCCAAAGATTTCCACAGCTTGGCTGAACCCCAGGCAACTGGGTCTACCTGTGGAGCAGACCCTGCTTTGAGCATAGGGTCCACAAGAGTCCTCCAGATGTCCCTCCCCACCTACATTTTCCCAGGATCTCTATGTGCTCAGTCAGTCACGAACAGAGCAGGTCCGGAACACTAGACCCAAAAGGCTATGGGCCTTCGCAAGACCAGGAAGGCTGCTGCAAGCTGAGCAGATCAACACATCTACGTGGCTGAAACGGACCATTGAAGGAGAGCAACATTGCCTACCCTTCGGGCCGATTCAGCGGGAAGACAGCACAATCAACACATATAACACAGAATCAACACAGAATAACAGAATGGTTGAGGTATAAACCTTGTCTGTATCTCTGACTACTTCTATTTAATTGTAAAAACAGCCCTACCTGCTGCTAACAGAAACGGCTACAACTGGCCAAGCAGTTATTCACCTGCCCTTTCATCAAATCACCTCCCTTCATTCCCTGCAGCATTAGATCCTGCTTTGTTATACCATACACTTTCATGAAATCAGTGCATACTGATCAAAGAGAATCAGTCTTAGCTCACCAGATCCGCAGAAACCATTTCCAAGCCTCACCTGAAACACAGATCAAGCTCTTCTGCACTAGAGGAATTTGTATAAATTACCCTACTGTGGATTCAGTTGTAATAGCATTTACTTAATAAAATTACTGCCCTTTCATTTTGTTATTTCCTTTTAAAAAGAAGTAGAATGTTATGATCTCATTTTAGTATCTGCCTTCAAATAAATAAAAGCATGAGGAATCATATACACTAGCCTGTCCATTGCCAGACAGGATACAATACCAGCAATCCATTGACGATCAGGGAATGACTCTTTAAGAGACGTGCTTTTTAGTATAAGTCTTTACTAGTTGAGCAAAATCTTTTGACAGACTTTGCCAAAAATGAGTCTTCACAGAGCTCTGAAAAAATGGGGTATTTCCTGCACGTTACAAATGTGCCAGTGCCAGATAACTGTGGTTGTTTCACAGGAGACAATCGCTGAACGGCACAACAGCTTTTTTTCCCGTTATCATTTGACTGTGTCACACAGCTAAAGCAAAAATGTGATCAAAAAGCTCTCTGAATCCAACCAAAATTATCTCTGTTTTAAATTCCGGCGTGTGCAGCAGGGGGGCAGCACAGCTGCAGTGCGGAGGCGCGGGGCGGCTTTGCAGGATCAGAGCTGCTCAGGGTACGGGCAGCCCCGCGGCGATGCACCAGGAAGCAGGGGCTCCTCACTAGAGCTGCCCACCCAGAGAGAGCTGGCGGGCAGAAATAACTGCAGATCTGCTTCTCATTCAAGATGCAACTGGTTGCTCTTTTCATGGCTTTGATATGCAGAAAAAATGGTACAGAGGTAATTTTAATGCTGCTTTGTGGCTCTTTTTGCCAAAACATGGTTCACCACAAGGAGCCAAAAGCAGGCATTGACACCACCCATGCTCAGGCATTCTTGCTCCAGACTCTACTGTTCGTCCTACTTTTTTTTTCATCTCTACTTTTTCTTAATTTAGTAGGAAACACGTTCCTAGCACTGCTGGCCAGCATGGTCTCTAAACCTGATCTAAGTCTAGAGAATGACACTTTCTCCTTGTCCCTAACTTTACCCAAATGCACACTATTCAAATGAAAATGTAAAAGCAAAATGTGTGTTTTCTTTCTTTCCCTTGTCCTCTCTTTGCAAGAGTCTCTTAACGAATACAAAGACGGAAGGCACAAAAAAACGAGGGGGAGATGGGTGGCAGCATGAAATACGGTCTTCCTTGCCAAGGCTGCTATTAGGAATTCTCTGCAAGAGCTATTTATGAGCCCCCCGCTCTCTGCAGACGTGTGCTGTGCACGTTTACAAGCTCTAACACCTGCATACTTGGAGAGCACAAACCCCCAGCACGAAGGCAGACAGAGCTGCCATCTCCAAGCCTCGCTCACCCCAAGCATCCGTTACCTGGAGGGCTTCCAGTGTTCTCGGCGCGTGCAGGGGGCTGCTCTGAACCAGCGCTTTTGTTTTTGCCTGCAACTAAAAGCCCAGGTGCCTTTTGAACAGGACCAAGTGGCAAAGCTCTTGGGCATGGCGGGGCCGGCAGCTTTCCTCCAGCCAGCTGCGGAGGTGCACGCCAGCACGCGGGCCCCGCGCTGCGCTCACAACCCACGGAGACCACAGCGCTGCGGCTCAGCTTGCCTGCCCGGGAAACGACTGGAAGAGGCACTAGAACCACCATAAGGAAGTCGTAGAACCCCAGTGAAGGCCCTGTCAACCCATAGGTAACCCGCATACCGGATCTGGGCCCCACCACCGTGATGAACCAGCCTTGCAGCTGTGTCCGTTCCACCTTGACTGCCTGGCCTTGAGATGCTCCACGGTGCAGCTGCTGCTGTGCCGAAGCGCCGCTCTGGTCGTGCCTCTGACAGTCATCGGGCCGTTTGGGCCAGCGTGCGGGACGTCCAGGGCAGGAGTACTTCGTCCACCTTCCTTCCTTCCAGGGAAGCGAGGTGAGCGATTGCCCCCGAAATACTAATTATTTCATAAATACCAACTGAGCTGCTGCACAGCCAGTGAGTGATACACACACACACCTTTTATTCACATGTTGTGTACACACACCTATTATAAATATATATCATCTTCCTGCAAGCACTATCTGTGCCACCAGGCTGGCACAGCAAGTCCCCTCAGGGCAGGTAATAAAACCGATTCAAAGCCAGTACCGAGGGGGCTCATGACTAGTTAGGATCTACACATTTCTCCTGGCAGTTATAATTTTACCTTGCACTGTTAAAAAATGTTTAATTTTGAGTGAAGAATGTGACGGAAATGGGCTAGACGGCAGTTCACAGCTGTTCTTAGCGGATCGCTACTTTGCCTCCACTTTCTCTCATCGGCCGGTGCCTATGGAGCAGGCTTATGGAGGTCCTACAAATAAACTGAAAACGCAGCGGGAAAGGTTTTATACTGTTTTATTTTCTTTGGATTTTTTTTTTTTTTTTCTTATCCAAGCCACATCAGGGCAGTGCCAAGGAGAGAAAACAGAGAGCAGCTTTGGAGATAATGTCCATTTTGGTCTCCCTAAACCTCTTCAAGCACTGCTGCAAGGAGAGAAGGGGCGCGCTGAGGCTCCTTAGGGCTTCCAGAGAGCAAGGCAGCGTCCAGACCGCTTCGTGTGGAAATACCTTGAAGAGAGTATTGCAGCTGAATCTCTGAAACTGCAATGCCACAAAGCAATAACTATCTTCAAGAACTTGGGGTCTCCTAGAAAAGCCTTCTGTGCTGCACCCGAGCATCCCAAGCATCAGCCCGTGGCAGCATCTGCCTCTTCCTACCTCGGCATTGAGCATCCAGTGCCAGCTACATCCTTCCCCTCATTTCCTTGCTTTCCTTTCAGCCACTTCGGTGGGTCTGGGCACTTCTTGGGATGCTGCATCAGTAGCACCGAGGAGGACACGTGGAGATGCCTGGGAGCCAGGCACAGAGCTCTCCATCCAGCTGAAGCTCCTACCTTGCTCCCTCACAGCGCTGCAAAGAAATCTGCAAGCTTGCATTTTGCCCAGAGAAAGCACTTTTACATTCTTCATCCTATACAGTTTTTCCTTTAAAATGACTCCAAAAGGTCACACTAATGATGTTTACTACCAAGCAATAAACGTGAACACTTCTCCTCTCACTGGTTAATGCTCAAGGTTGGCGAGGTGCTTGTCTGTCTGCGCTGCAGCGGGGGAAGTGAGGTGCAACACTGAGCAAGGACGATGCGTGCTGTTTGAAAACAGTGGCATTTGCCACCACACTGCTGGAAGGTGCTTTTCTTTTTTCCTAATGACTATTTTCTGCAGCCTGTGGGAGGAAACGAAGTTTAATGTTTGCTGTTTTTATATATGTCTCTTGTCTTTAACCAACACACACCTTTCCCACTCACTTGCATATCCCCTGCACTGACACCCAAAAAGTGGAGAATGGCTTTAAAATGTGTGCTGAAATTTCTGTTTCCTGTGGCTGAAGACATTCACAGCAGTTAGGAATTCTGTGGGCAGTCTAATATTTCAGTGACTGGTTGACCAAAGAATTGTTTTCTAGGAAATTGCCTCAAAATGTCTTCCCTTCACTGAGCCTCCTCGGTTTTGGTGCTCTTTCCTCCCCCCCCGAGCCAGGATGCAGTCGCTGAAAAGGCAGACACTGCCCATGAAACAAACTGAGACAAATCTGCGCAGGAGGTTTGCACAGGAGACCCGAGCTCCTGGCGACGGGCGCTACACAGCGAGGCTTTAACCAGGTCAGGCCAGCAGCCCGCACAGCACAGCCTGCGTGAGCCCTCATCCTCTTTACTGCCAAATTGTGCTAAGCCCTGTGACGTTTGTCCATTAGAGATGCTTTGAGCTTGAAACGTGGTCTGCCATCATCTGAGGGACCAAATCAGTATTTCCTTCAAGCTGCCATGTTCGGAATGAGCTTCCTGGTGAACCTTTCATTTATGTTAACCACAGCCTCCCAGGACCTTGTCCAGGAGATATGGAAACAGTCTGGCTCAGACAATTTGTGGAAGGAGCCACATGGCAGATGCAGGGAGAGTACTAAAGGACCAGGCACCCCCAAGGAGCAGGAGACCCAGATTTGGTGCAGATCCTGCAGAAAGGAGCAAAAGCCAAACACCACAGGTTTCCCCATCACCTGTGCCCCTCTCTGCATCACTTCCATGCAGGAGATGCAGCTCCCATTTCTGCTGCTGCGACCTGGTGACATCCACGACGCGGGCATCATGTTTCGAAGGCAGAGGTCCTGCTAGAGATGCCTGCTGTCTGCAAGGGGAAAGGGAAAATGAGGATAGACGGGCAGCCCGTCTCAAAATGACGAGGCAGGGAATAATCTCATGATGTATGCAAATCATCTCAGAAAAAGAGAGGAAAATGCAATAAGAGGTGGCAGTGATTCACTAAATTCAAGCACAAGATGGAAGCACAGAGAAAGCAGGAACTGGCTCAACTGGTGCTAAAGGATAAACAAGGAGCAAAAATAGCGCTAGCTATAGGGACAAAATCAGGAAAGCCAAGAAGTAGAAGGGATAAAAGCAGCAAAGGACATTCAGAGCAATGAGGAAGCTTCTGACCAGGAAGGTGACTAATAAACAGGCAGAGAAGCTTATGGCAGATGATACTGAAAAGCCAAACTGCTTAATTCCTTCTTTGTTATTGCTTTGCTTCTCTCTTCACCAAAAGGTCAATCGTAATCAGGCATGTAATGCAATTAGCATCACTGACACAAGGGTAATAACTCAGGCTCCAACAGGGAAAGAACAAGTTAGAAAAGTTAAATATTTTCAGGTCAGCTGAGCCTCCAAAATCTTCCTGAAGTACTTAGAGAACCAGCTGCAGTAACTTTAGGGTGGTTATTCCACTTCTTTTGTGTAATTCAGTATGCAAGAAATACCATAACAAATAACCAAACTGCCTATCCGCAAGTTCCAGGAGATCCTAAGGGGTAAGTTTCAATCAACACATATTTGTCAAGAATGATTCACTCCAAACTCACCTTTTTTTTCCTTTCTCTGGCAGCACATGGCACTTCCTCCTGGGGCAGGGGACAGACTTGGTGACAGGAGAAGCAGTGGATGTCACAGGGCTTTATTTAAGGAAAGCTGTTAATATTCCCCCATGATAAGCAGGGTTGAGAAGCACACTCTCGATAAGCCACACAAACTGGCTGCAATACTGCTACCCAAAAAACAGACCCAAGAGTCCAGCATCAGAAATGGGAAGGGAGAGAAGCGAGTGTCGGGTGTCCTCATCCTCCTAATATTCAGTGCTATCATTAAAAGCTCAGTTGAAGGAAGCAAGGATGTTTATCCAATTTGCAGGTGATCCCAAACCGGAAAGGGATGCAAGCCTGCATAAAAAACAGGATTAAACTTCAAGGTGATTCTACCATATTAGAGAAATTACATAAAAATCAGGATGAAATGCAATAAGCAATAATCCTGCTCAGATCAAGGAGAAGGTGCAGGGCAGGGGGCTGCAGATCTTGGGGTTATATTCAGTAATCAGCTAGGTCAAAAGTGTCTTTCCCCCGCACCCAAAGTGAACTTCAGCGGGAGGCACAAACAGCACCAGCTCGGTAGGATGCATGAGGTTTTTGACCACACTTCTAAAGATGTGGAACTAAAAGCTCCAAACGCAACTGCTCTGTGATTCTGTGAAATATTTATTTCTCTGGGTTCATGCATAGATATGACAAAAAATAATGGACAACATTGCAGGTAAATCTAGGTTAAATAGTTGCAAATAAATAAAATAAAATAAAATAAAATAAAATAAAATAAAATAAAATAAAATAAAATAAAATAAAATAAAGGAAGATAGAAGTACTGGAACTGATTTCTTGGGAAACTTATGGAAGCTCCTTTTTTTTTTTAGGTTTTTAAGAAAAGATAGTAAGGTAGTAAAGCGCCTACCAAAGACTGAGATACAGCTTGTAAGACACTTTGTTGTGTGGTCAGACCAGATGATCTCCAGGATACTGCCTTATTTTCTTAGATTTGGTGCTAGATCTCCTTGGGTTCAAGCACCAGTGATAGTGCTCAGTAGGCAAAGGGAGAGGAACAGGCAGGGAAGACGGGCACAAAAATAAATGAGCAAATAACCAACATGAAATCTTGCATTTAATAACCTAATTCTCACTGTAAGAGACATGTTCTGTATTATAGCAACAAATTTATAAAAAGATACTTATAGCTGGAAAATAAAATCCATTCTAGGGCAAAGGAAATGAAAGGCACATGTGACCCATACGTATGGAACTTTCCAAAATCAGTTAGCAAATGTAATAGCACATATAAATAAATATATATATAAGATATATATTTATATACAATCTATGTAATTCAAATATGTATTTCATATTATATATTTTAATTATAACATATTATCTTAAATATACTTTAAATATAAATATATTTGTATATAAATATATATACATTTGAAAGAAAGTTTTCTGAAGAACTCTAATTTGGTAGCATCCTGTGCTTAATGCTAACAGCAATTAGTTCAATAGTAAAACACAGCAATTGTTTTGCTGGAAAGAATACTCGTTTCATTAAAACCCTCCAGCTGAGATTTCTTGCCAGAGCAATTCTGCAGCGCTGCTGCGTTTCCTGGTTAGGCACAGATTTACACGCAGCTCGCGAGCTGCGGCTGGGCCTTCCACGTGTCAGCAATTTGCAGGCTGACCCCTCCAACAATTAACACCTTTGGAATTAAACCAATGCCTGGTGTTAAAACTTATTAGTGCACGATGCCAGGTAAGGCAAGTGGATTTTACTGCTGACCCTGTTCTTACATTGGCAGTTATTTTCAGGCTGTGAACTCGACTCCATTCCCTGTATGCACAGTCCTGCAGCTGTCAATAAAACACCAGGGATTGGGGCCGACCTGTTATATATTGCAAGGGAAATGATTTCAAGAAATTGGATCTCAAAAACAGTTAGATCCAGCCCCAATTCTATCTTCCTTTTTCTCCCTCAGAAGGTTATCAATTTTGCCAGGGTTCAGTTTTGTTGTTTATAAATATAGTTTTATTTATCTGTACAACAGGAAGATAGAGAACAAGATGTCTGCAAAATACGTTGAAGTTTTTTGTAATGGAAAAGTATTATCAGACCAAGAACAGCAGTATTAAAATCTCACAGGATTAAAAACAGATCTAGTTGAGAAGTACCTATTTAAATACCCATTTGACAGAAAATTTGTTTTTCTCAAGTGCAAGAGTTTTCATGGATAAGCCGATCTTACCAAAATATTATTTCTTTCCTAGAGGAAAGTTCTGCAAATTGCGCAGGAATGGTTTGACACATTTAGATATTTGATATTTCACACGTGGCATGAGCTGCAGCCCCTGCCCTGGCGTAGCCTTGGTTTGGTGCTGCCCGGGCTCGGGCAGCTCTGGCATTGAGCTCATGCATAGCGAGGGCAACCAGTGAGGTATGCCTTGGATTTATAGTTTAAGTCCAGAGAGGAACATTAAATCCATCTCTCCTGCCCCTTGCTTGCCATGAGACAGGAGCAGGTACTTGGGCAAACCGCAGGCTCTGTCCATGGCGCTGGCTCAGCCCCGAGCTCCTGTCCAGCTCCATCTGAGGCTGCTATAGAGTTCGAGGTCCCCCATGCAAAGAGCATTCCTGTCCATTATCAATGGGACTAGATGCCAAGCAGGGCATCTCATCCATTTAGCGGCCTTAATCCAACGCCCCAGGAAAAACTGACCTCGATGAGAGATGCTGTGAAGGACGAGGGGTGATGATCAGGTCAAGCCCGCGCTCCTCTGATTGCTACTTGCAGGGAATCTTGCACAGGATCCAATCTGGGAGCACTAATTTTTCACTGCAAGCTTAGCCAAGGCAATCAAGCTGCTGCCTTCTCCTCCCAGCGGGCACCCCGGGCCAGTGGCACAAGGATGGGGGGACGTCGTCACAGGAGTGAGGGATGCAGCGAGGAACGCTCCCTGCTCCATCACCCTGCCTGAGGGGATGGACCCTGCACATTAAATACAGGGGAATACATGGACAGAGAGCTATTCCACAGCCATAATTCATCAGCAGAACGTTATAGCACAATCAGCTGAAGGAATAATGGCCCTTTCCATAATACACTTCATTATCTCTGCCTGCTTTAGATCATGTGAATACCTGCTTAATGCCTTAATGGGGCTCAAACTACGCTCAAGTGAAGCCACAGCACAGCTGGGTGAAACGCGGCTCACGCTGTGCTCAGCCTTTTTGGGTGCAATCCCCTGTAATTCTGTAAAGCTCGAGGTTGCACTTGGGTCAGTTGGCTCAGCAGCCGGAGCAGAGCACGGCTCTGCTCCCTACAGTCTTGTCCCGTGGTCCCTCCGGCCACCCTCGCGGTACCGGGTGTCCCCACGCCCTTCTGCTCCCGCGGTCCTCAGGGACACGTCACAGCCTCCAGTGCCCTTCCTCGCTGCACGGTGTGCCCGGCTAACCCAGTCCTTTGCCTGCAAGCCGTTTTCTCTGCCAGCATCCCGTTCCATGGTATCAACTTTTTCAAAGATTCCAATAGTCGTGTTTTTGCATTCTTTTTCTTCCCTGTTTGAGGCCTTCCGTGTTTTCTGCAGGCTGCTTCTTACTCTTATTTTATTTTCTGCTTGTTCATTCTGCATGACGCTAGAGAGCTATTATGAAATTGATGGTCTGGGATGCAGGTGAATATAGGTTAAAGAAAACATCCAGCTCCCCCTCAGGGCCTGTCTGCATTTTATGAGAACACGCAAAGAACGTGGAGGGCAGAGTTTGGAGCTTCCTGCAACAGCCTTCGATTTGGGATGAAGAAGCTCTAAACCTCCAAAGTGTCATTTTGACCCTTTAAAATCACTGGGCTTTGTTTTCTCTTGTTTCTGGTTTTATGTCTGGAAGGAAGCACGAAGGCAGAGTCACGGCGACCCACTGCTGATGTCCATGCCTAGCCAGGCCCTCACGCCGCCAGCTCAGTCATAAACTTCCCCACGCTCTGCTCCACCCCGATGTATGGTTTTCTGTGCTCACCGCGTTTGCCTTAACACTGAGATGTCCCACAAGGGCTCCTGGAAATGGGGTCTCTGCCAGCCCCAAATTTTTGGTCTTGGAATTCATGTACAAACCAACTCACAAGAGTGATGCCTGAGGGTCCAATAACTCAAACTCTTTCTTTTTTTTTTTTTTTTTTTTTTTTTAATAAATTATTTACTTTAAAGGGAAACTGAATAAGAAATTACACTGAATAGTTTTTGGAACGTAACTGCTCTCCTCCCCCTTGTCCCTATTTTCCAAAAGTGGCTTAAAAGCTGCTGGTGGCAATGGGCTGGCTGGGAAAGCCCAGGTTTCTGCTCTGTCATCCCAGACTTGGTTAAAGCTGTTTGGCGACAGCAGCATTTTAAGAGCAGCGATGAGGAGAGCCAAGGAGGAGAGGAGACAAACATTTCCCCCTGGGTCCCCTCTACCAAGAGCCTGCAGGCGGTGGAACCAGTCCTGTCCCGACCTCCTGATCTCATGGGTTCATCCTGCGAGCCTGCCCAGGCCGCGGCTCCGCCGATCCCTCCTGCATCCCGGCGGAAAGAGGGGATGGAGGAAACCCTCCCAGCGTTTCCGGCAAGGGCGATGCGCACGACTAACGGTTAAAGCCGAGCTCAGTCCCCGCGCTGTAGTCATAGAAACAGGTTTGTTCAGAGAGCGCCAGACAACAGAGCAGGTAGAAAGTCGCAGGCAGGAGTCTTCCCACCTGGTTGTTCCCTCGGGGCTCCGCTGCCTTCCCCTCTCCCGGTACCTTGAGCATTAAGAGGGTAAAGGGAGGAGGGGGGTCAGTGAAGCCACCTTCTGTGAGCTTCCCATGGGCTGCAAGAGGTGTTAAATAAGGGTTTTCAGTAAAATGCACTCAGATAAAAACAGAAACATTAGTGACTTTCTCAAATAAGCCACTACCAATGAAATCTGGTGCACTGTGCTACATCTTACACAGATGAAGCATCCACGTAGTCGAGTCCTATTTCACATCAGACAAACATTTTTCTACCTTCTTTTAGCATTTCATGATGACTCTTGTGCACAAATAACCCTATGCAGGGAAGCTGCAGTGCCCCAAGGGACCTTGCTGTGACCTGGAGGTGGGACTCTGGTGGCAGCTCTTTTTTTCAAGAAACGCAAGCATTTCGGATCCGATCCAGCTTCGGAGCCCAAGCAGGCTTCACCAAAACATGCTTCCTATTTTACAGCCATTTCCCCCACCATTTGGGGAAAGCAAGAGCTCTTCCCGGTGATCTCCGTTGGGATAAGTCTTCCCCATCTCGTCTGTGCTCGGCAATACCCGCCCACAGCAGCGCTACCCCTTCCCCCAGGGCACCGAGTTTATATTCACATGCTGGGACTTGTGCAATTTGCATTAGTTCAAATGAAAGAGCTGCGTTCAGCACCATATTTTCAATCAACTCACATGAAAGTCAAAGCGACAGACAAGAGCGAAGGAGAAATTAACTGTAGAAAAGGAGCTTTTTAATCTACAGAGGTTGAGTACAAAGCAAGAGAAGGGCATGTTGAAATCCTTTTACAGAAGAATTAAAGCGTTTTCTCTGCTCCTCGCAAGCCCTCAGCGTGGCAAATTCTGGGAGCAGCAGGCCAGGGAAAAGGAGCCGGATTAATGGCTGTTGTTTCATAGCAGCGGGTAATCGGGAAGGAAATAGCTCAGGCCTGGGAGCTAAATTTAATTTAAGGTTATACAAATCTACACCTAATGACACACAGGCAAATATATTGCATGATTAAATAAGAGGTCTGATGTCAGCAAAGGAAGCTTTTCCACAGTTGGCAGTGGGAAAGGCGTTGCTGGAAGGGAGGGTTGTCCCAGTGTGCCAGGTCCAGAGGAGCAGGAGGCACCAGCCCAGGGGCACCTTCGAGGACCGTGAGGCCAGGGGAGTACTGGGCAAGCCCCAGCCCTGGCTTATTTAGGTCTCAGTAGAGCAATCCGGCCCTCGCAGTGGGTGCCAGCGGCTCCCACGCTGCCAGCCATAAGCAAGTCACCACAGACGGTGCTCCCCATCCCAGGAAGAACAGGAGGTGGAGGCGGATTTGCGGGATGGCAGCTGTTTACTGCTTCCAGTTGATAGCATAATTGCTTTTCTTATTATTTTAATTGTTATATCGATGTCAGCACTAACAACATCTCACATTTTTAAGTTCAATGATACGAAAAAACAAAGATTGTAACGCTCTTCCAAAACGTCTCCTTTTTCCTCCTATTTCAGCCCATGTTTCTCCCAGCTGGCCGGGGCGCTCCTGCATCCTCAGGGCGGGCGGGAGGCAAGGATGCCCCGGAAGCCACTGGAGATGCAGGGGACCCCATGGACTGTAATGACCATGTGGGCACCAGACTGGCATTCAGCGACAGCAGCACAGCCGGGGCTGACCTGCATCTCCCCTCCTTCCTCCAAAGCGGGTGATGGGGAAGAGCGGGTCGAACCTGCTGGCGCCGGGGCGGCGGGAGCGACCGCAGAGCACGAGCAGCACCGGGGCAGAAATTCAGCACGTCCTCCTTGCAAACTCCTCCCGCTGGCGTCAGCGTTCCCGTCACACGGAGACTGCACGCCCCCACACACGAGAGCATCTTTGGCACCCCGCGCCTGGGGAGGCCGCGGGGAGCGCGGCCGGGCAGGTCCCGCCGAGGGCAGCGCACGGCGCTCCTGTCACCGCGGCTTAGCATCCGCGCGCAGGCGAGCACGCCGTTTTCTGACAGCTGCTTTTCCTTGAACAAGGCTCTCTGACGGCTGCCTTCATGTGTAGCATTCGATCTCATCACAGCACCCGGCCCAGCAGCACATATACTGCTTTGATCGTTGGCTTTAAAAATGTTTGTCTTCCTACTGTCCGAGGTCTGCACGTTGACGGGAGGAGCTTTGCGGAGAAAGACGTCTGGAGGAGAAATAATGCTTTGGCTGTAATGCTTCGGGCGGCCTTTGGGGGCTCTGCTTGGGGTGGGGTCCCACTCCTGCAGCGGGCCAGCGCAGCCTCTCTAGAGTACCGAGAACACGGACAGGGGGTGTACATTCCCCTCGCCGCCTTTTTTTTTTTTTATGGCTCTAAATTGCTAACATTTTGTAGCAGCTTGGTTATTAAAGCTCGCCATAAGCAACTTGTAAGGGCCGTGGTGAGTTCACATGTTGGACCTTGTTGTAAAGGGAGCGATGGGGCTACTCTAATTGCAGGTTTGTGCAAATCCTGTGATCACGGGATCATGCGCTGGGTGAATTTCAAAGCCAGAGCAATAGTTGTGTAAGTATAATGTGCTTCTGAAGGTGAAAGGACAAAACAGAATATCAAGGGAGCAGTTAAAATGAGCAAGCTTTGATCTGAGACATAAAAAGAGAGGGAAAGGCTTTCCCCCTCCCTTCACCCCGCCCCCCTGCAAATTAAATACGAGCTATTAGTAAGACAGGATTGGGGATTTTGCTGTCCACAGAGCTTCGAGTCATTTTACAAAGACCACTCCGTTGATCCATCACCATGCAGCTCCTCCAAGAGGACATCCCAAAACTCTTCCTAGGCAAAGACCAAATACATACAGGCTAGGATGCAGATGCATGGAGAGAAGCAGGACTGAGCTGGTGGAACCCCTTCGCCCCCCTGCGCTGGCGGTGGCTGCCATGCCGTTATTCCTGGCCCTTGAGAACTTCTCGCCAGTTAGCAGTTTTCAAACGGCTAAAAAACGGGCTCCTTCCCCCCGCGCGCGCTGTGGAGCGTCTCCCCACCGCGCGGCGAGCGCAGCCCGCGGCGCCCTGCGAGCGGCCACACGCGGCCCGGCTGCTCTGCGCTCATGCACCACGGAGGCCATCAGACATTATCCAGATCCCTTGCAGAGCATCCTCTATTTTCCATATGACTATGGAAAACAATCATTCCTGGCTGCTCCAGCACTGATGGGGTTTGGCACAGCTCACAGGAATAGCCAGACCTGTTTCATGGAATTTCTGTGGAAAACATAAGTTTAGCAGAAGATTTAAGGATGTTTACCCCATAACAACTAGATACCAACAGGTGCAGCTGTAGCGTATGAGGTCAAAAAGAGAACTAGATTGTGATCTACACAAACCAGGTACAACGTGCAAGCAAGCCAGTGCGAGTAGTGAGGAGACAAGGAAAGGTTGCAGCACAAGGTTCTCACCATAAATACATCAAAACCTGCAGTTCCCAGTTTGCCCAGACAGGCAAGTGGCAGAGGAAATTAGGGTAAAACACAAGGATGCTGCACGTCAGCCGCATGCAGCGTGCCCAGCTCTAGCCACCGCCTGCTCCAGCAACACGGAACAGCTCACCTTGCAACGCCAGGACAGAGCCCCAGCCTCCTCTATCCCCTGCCACCGTGCAGGGACACTCGTTACACTTCCACACGTCTTTGCAATGTCTTCTGGACATTGACTTGTGTAATAAGATGGAGCCAGGTGATGTGGTCATTTAATGTACCACTTTTGCAATCAACAGTAAGATTCACTTATCACTGTTAATGCATCAGCACACGTTAGATTCTGCAATTATCTTTCATCCTCTGTACAATGAAATTACAACACAAACTGATTTTGGAAGAGTTTTCAAAACCTTTTGCAGAATCTGGTCTTTCAAGGGAAATGAGAAGCAGCCATAGCCCAGGCTAGGGCCAAACAACTTCCAGTGAGTAAAAAGCATATGAAAATTCAGTATTCCATCTGCCAAGGCCCAACAGCAGCCAGGGAGAGGCAGATTAAACATGTCCAGGAGATGAGATTAAGTCTGAAGAATATTGCAGTATAATTACTTAAATCCATATTATCAGTTCTTAAGTGCTCTGCAGGACAAGTAGAACTACTGGCCAGACTCCAGGAGTGCCACAGCTTTTCTGATTTTCAAGCAAGAATAGCCCATGGCAGGCACAAATTAATTTTTTTTTTCCAGAACATGACCTCCTACTCCAAAAGAGAA
Organism: Nothocercus julius; assembly: GCA_013398735.1. Classification (NCBI taxonomy): domain Eukaryota; kingdom Metazoa; phylum Chordata; class Aves; order Tinamiformes; family Tinamidae; genus Nothocercus; species Nothocercus julius. The sequence continues at coordinate 3,874,846 of VZSV01000060.1, read as the reverse complement.
AAAAGGTACCGTTTTTAAGTTTTCTTTTCTGTTCTAGGTACCTTTCCCCCGCCAAGATCTGATAGAATAATAGCTATTGGAAATAAATTAATCCTGGAGTTATTTAGAGCACTGCTTTTGTCAAGGGGATGAATGAAGGCCACGGTACAGAGCAAGGAGTTGGGCTGGCCTTAAGCACATCAAACTTTAGTTTCGTTCCCTTGAAGTTCCTAACTTGTCCAACAATTCCTGAGAATAATTGAAATACACTACAAGAATATTTCACCTTTTGCTATCATTTAGCCCAGTGCTGTGTACAAAAGGACTTAACTGAGCTGAAGTTCAACTGCTTTGCTCCTCTCCAGCTCCTGCCCAGGCCAAGCTGGCCAGGCGCCAGCGCCTCCAGCCCGGGCGCAACGCGCTCGGACACCCCTATTCCCTGCAGCCCCGCGGGCCGCGTAGCGGGACATGAAAGCAGCGGTTACCAAGTGAGCATCGCATCATCACCTCCTTTAATTCGATTTCAAACAGCCTCTTGCTTCTGTCAGCTGCACTTTCCAAATTTGATAGTAAGAATTTATTTTTCCAAAGAAAGTTTACTTCAAAGTTTAAGTACCACACCACGGTCCTTCCCTTCCCTGCTGTGCTGGATTCACCACCAACTGCTTCTCCACACATCCTTCACTCAGCAGTACAATAGGCAAATGCATTAGCACTAAAAAGCCGGAATATACACAGTAAAGCTGCAGTCCACAGCCTGAAAACACTGCCTGCAAACCCGCATCTCCCTTGTCAACGCTGTCAGTCACTTTGGCTAAAAGAGAAGGACACCTACATGAGAACAGCCTTATGCAAGCAGCCCTACAAAAGACAGGGTTTTTTTTCAAAATGTGTGTACCTAACTCAGTTGCACTGAACCACCGTTAATGAAAGCTGAAGTATGTACTGCCTTGTCATGTCATATGCATTTTATGATAGATGGTGATAATAACACTTCTCCAATTGCAGCTGTAATATTCATTTAGCCAGGAAAACACCTTAGATAACCTACGGTGTAACCTTTCCTACAGTAATTAAAGCAGTAAAGTCATTAGCTATTCATTTCATTCTGTGTAATACTCATCCTAAAATTAGTTAATGTTCCCAGTTGAATATTATAAAACTGATTGTTTTTCACCCTTCTGCAGATTCACCTTTGCAATCAGAATGAAATCCCTCACTCTTTAACGAACTCTGGCATTGCTCGTGCAGATTTGGTACATAGATGTCAGCATAATGCACAGCTCTGTATTAAATGGTAATTCCAATATACTCCATTTTTTAGGGTAAAATGGTCTCTCACTTTTTCTGTGCTTGGCTTTCACAGCCAATCCATGCAGGGTGGATGGTTCAGCGAGGGGTCACTGAACAATGTGATGTTTCCTTGCAAAATCATTGAACAAATTCCTCAAGTGATCCCAAGATGGGAGTTTCTCTTCCAGCTCAGCTTGAAGAACAGATACTGAGAAGCTGCAATCTTTCGCGGGCTAGAAATTACGTTTCCGACCAGTTTTAATGAGCATTGCATGATGAGCAGTCGCGACTGCACTGCGAACTGTGAGACAGACCGTGCAACGCGGCCGAGCTGGCACCGTGCTAATTTAGGAGCTGAAAAGTCTCGAGGGGGAAGCGCAGGAGGATTGCTATGAAAATAACCTGGTTTGAAATACTGAGGCTGAATGAGGGTTAAATGTTGCTTTTTAAAGGCTTACCTTGTAATTTCACAACCCGCTGCAAGAGGATACGGTGCAGCAGTCAGAAATATTTGTGGGTTATAGATAAAGGTAGAAAAAAACCAATTCTTCCTGTCCATAGGAAGCAAGGATGCAGTAAAAAGAGGAAAACTCCCATCTTCTACTCACAAGGCATAAGGATATGAGGCACAGGTGCCTTGGTCAGGTAGGAAGGGGCAGGACCTGCAGAAAGGCCGGTTGTTGTCATCTCCCCCAACCGATGGAGCCGCACAGGCAGAACCACCGCAGGGCTGGGGTCAGCAGGGACCTCTAGACATCACGTGGTCCAAGCCCGGCACAAGCAGGGTCACCTCGAGCACGGCGCTAGACATGGCCCCTGCTTCTCGAAGGTGCAGATGCACAAGTATTAAAGTGCTTTTTGCTTCTTTTCCATCATTTCCCTCTCTACGTGCTGTGCAGCATCTTTGGAGCATGTAGGTTGTGAAAGCAAGGACATACATTCAGGAGGGACACAGGAATCCCAAATTCAAGGCCTATGGGCTTTGCAAACAGAAAGGAGGAATAAAGTATGAAGTCATTCATTAACTAAAAAGGGACACAATTTATTAAATGCCATGGAAAAGGCTGAATGCTTTTACATACTAACAAAAAACAGTAATATTCCTTTCAGAATGACAGCAGCACAGGATCAAGTTGAAAAAAAAACATCAGAGAAGTCCTTCGAGATTACTAGGAATCATCTGGATTTATCATAAAATACTAAGAAACCAACTAAAGCATTTTCTGAGTAATTAGCGATTGACTTTGAGAGCAGATGAGGGGCCCAACAGCACATGCCAAAGCTGCTATGAACATGGCAAAGGACATAGTAAGTGCCATCTAGCAGGGACCCTCCTGTTCGTGGTTTGTTAAATATTAATGATTTCGACAACAACTGAGAAAGACGAATGACATCAATCTAGGAATGAGTACAAGTGCTTTGGAGGACAGGACTGGAATCCAAAGTGACCTTGATAAATTGGAAAATGGTCTGAAATCAAAGAGATAAAATCCAGTACAGACAAGCGCAAAGAGCTGCACATACAAATGAGAGAAAAAAAAAAAAAACCCTAATATTCAGATAACAGAATGGGGATTGCTGTCTAGCCAGGAGGACTGAGAAAAGCAGCAAAGAAAACAAACTGGACATGAGTTAATAACACCATCTGGTCCTTAAATAACACACCGGGGCTGGAAAATCCAGCACAGTGTGCAAGATGCACAAGGAAACTCCCTGGCGCTGGCAACATGTCAGATGTCACAGGGTGCTCTGGCTGGGGCACTGCACCTCTGAAAACCTTGGAGAAGGTCCAGTGACCCCGGGAGGGACAGGACCTGTGATCTTTGCAAAGATTTGAACAAACTGTCCCCACTTAGAGGTGTGGAAGCAGATCATGGGAAAAGGCTGGTGAGCGATCACTCTCCAGCTGCTGGGAAGAGACACAAATTCTGCTTTACTCAAAGCAAAGAGGATTAAAGTTTAGATTAGCTGTTAGAAAAAAGCTTCAGCTATCCGGGAGAAGGTAATTAGGGAGGGAACGGAATACCCTCCCCGCGGGCGGAGGTGGAAATCTCATTTGCGTGTTTGGAGACGGATTTGACATGGCTTGACATCTGTCCGGCTTGGTCTAATTACGCCTAATCCTGCCTCAGATGTCGCGGCGGATTAGCTGATCCCTGCCAGCCGCTCCCGCGCTGCGCGCACAGGAGCCCCTTCCGCCGGCCATGCATTTTGTGCCGACTTCCAGATCAGTAAAGAAAATCCGGAAGAGCCCTAAAATAGGTAAGGATCCTAGAATTATTCCTCACTGATATGCTTCCCCCTTGAAAACTTGTATGTCTGAGATCTGCCTTACAGCCAGCTTTTAATCCATGCGAGGGCACTCTGCTGACACCGCGCCGTGCTATTTTTGTAATGCCGCACCATGCAAGGCTGGGTCAAATCAATACATTTTAACATATTCCCTGTGTTAAAATCAGTTGTATGGCGTGTTGTGCTTCTGTATCTGCACCGGGGAGATAAGCACTGTATTGCTTTCTGTTCCATTTCCCAGCTACAAATTATCCTGGCTGCTGGTGCTTTTGCATTGCTCAAAACGTCTCCCCAGCCTGCCGGGGCCACCGCGAGAGATTACAGAAGATGACAATCTCCAGCCCAACCTGTCCTGCACTGGTGGTTTTCTGAACAAAGATCAATTTATAAAATTTTCTTTTAAGTAAATGTTGCTGCATTTGAAACATGGCCATAAAGAGTCTCATGGCCACTCAGGCCTCAGCAGGGTGGCAGTGCACTCCAACCTGGTCCATGCAAGGAATACATTTCTCCTGGTCTTTGAGATACAGATCCATGATACCGAAGAGCTGTCACAGCATCATCCCATAAGCACAGGGTTCATCTAAAGGCATAAGGAGTCTCTGCTTCCTGTGGATGCATTCACACTTTTCTTGCTGGCTTCCCTTGGTCTTGCTTCTTTTAGTTTTGATGCTGGAGCTTAACTAGTTTGGTTGTCGAAGATACTAAAGGCTCTGAGAAATGCATAGCACTGCAAAAGCACACAGTGAGCAACTACAGGGGAGCTGGATGACAAGACATTGACTTGCAGACAAGAAGCAAATAAATAGGCCTGGAGAAGATGTTCTCCTGAGCAGTCTGGCAGGACAGAAGAATTGGGTATGGGGAAAACCACATTTGCTGAGAAAACTTGACCACATCTCCATCTCCAAACCCTGCTGTTCCTGAGACTTCTTGCTGGCAATAGGCAAAGCAATGCACGTTCAGCGATGGTCTCTCGGGAACGTAGCACCAGGGCATTACACAGAGAGCAAGTCTCGAACATTTTTCTTCCCACCTCCCTGCCACTTGGGGAGCACCTTTCCCTCCCTTTCTTCCAGGAAGGACAGATGAGAAAAAAGGTATGCTTTCCATGCAACCCAAATCTGACCCACAAATATCCTCAGTCTTTCCTGCAGAAGTAAGTACTAGACCCTCGGTCTCAACATGGTGAGTCATCCAGACCATACAACTTTTACAAATCACAGGCTGCTCAAATCACTGTTCAAATAGCAGAGAAATGTCTATTCTTGATTATAAAACACCTGCAGGAAAGGATCTACCATGAGCCTAACTGGATGTTTACAAAGCTGGTTTCCCTTCCCTGTGATCAGATTGAGGGACTTGCACACCATGGAATGCCCATTGCTTTCTTCTCACCCTTTTTCCATCCAGATATTATGGAAGAAAGGGGTTAAGTAGACCTGAAGAGTTACATGTTCTTTTTGTAGCTCAAGAAAGGTTGTTTTTGTCATTCCCTTTCCTTGGCGGGTGGTAGAATAAGGTACAGAAGTCCTGCTCAGCACACGGCTCTTCCAGCTAACTGTTCTGCGTGTTGGAGTCAATGTAGTTGCTCCAGACCTCAGAGATGCTGAGCTACAGAGTCCCTGTGACCTCATGCTAGCAGAGAGGGGAAATCTGTGGCAGATTCTCAGACACCTTCACAAAAGCCGCATGAGCATTTGGATGTTTACTTCTGAATCCACATGCACATGAGGATTTTCAGCATGGCTGGGAAGTACAAGCTGAGTTGCTACTTTAATCACGAAATCAAGGATAACACATGGATACAGCTGTGTCCCAAATAATCTGTAGGGACACGTTTTAAATTTTCATATTGCAGAGATAATCCAAAGCACATCTACTTTAAAAAGCAGGTTTCACTGGGGTAGGGCAGGATCTGAAGCAGGATAAACAAGAGGATTTTTTGCATTCATTCTAGCACATGCATAAAATATTTCTCCCTTCACCTCTGCAAATAGGGGACAGTGATAATTTGTTATGTGCATTAAAATTATAATAATGCTTTTTGGTACTATCAAGATTACATTAGGAAGCTCTGTGTTCCCAGAGGGAAGATTAAAGTGCAAGTCTAATAGCATGATTTGTTCTTTAGTGGAGCACTCTTGTGCAGCTTGGAACAAAATATTCCCAGCAGAAAATATCCTACGGTGCTTGTACGCATAAGGGAGTTTCTATGAGGTGTGTGGGAAGGTGAAAACTGTTTTGTTTTTTTTTTTTCTAATTTTGTAGGTTAGTTTTCCTGTATATTGGAGAATCTTGAATAGGTGGCCAATTTCAGAGCAAATATTACGTCTACATTTTTAGAATGTAGAAGCTGCAAACAGGTTTAGACAACAGAAGTGCAATTTGAGGGGATAGTTTTAGGACCCTGCCCTACCTACCGGCACCATCTACCCTATGAAATGTCTCAGACCAGCGCAATGAAGGCCAACGCAGAGCCTAGGCCCTCAGCCCCATTGTCCTCTTCTCCCTAGGTCCCACTGCAAGCTGGGATGCTGTTGTTGGTGACACATTCCCACAGTCCTTCCAGGTGCTTCTCCTGGGACCTCGACCCGCAGTTGCTCTATGGTTATGACAGCAGTTTCTGGTGATGGGAACCCTGCTCTCCAAAGGGATGCAACTTGCAGATGCTGCCCCTGCTCTTACCCTGTCTCCCGCCACGCAGAGGTCTGAACAACAGGCAATATTAGCTCCATTTACTTTCTTCCCTGAAGTCCAAAACCTTGTGCTTATTTTTCTTGGAGATGACTCACACAGCCTTTGGGTAACTCCACCTCTGTGCTTCCTACCATCATCCCAAATGAACTCTGAGATTGCTGCGAAAGTCCCGAGAATTGGAGAAGGTGAAGAGCACACACAAAATCACCATTCCCATCTGCAACTGCTTGTGCCTAGGTCAATATGCCTCACTTTCAAAATCATTCATAGATATCACACGAAAAATATATGGAGTACAATTGTGCGTATAACATATTTCTTCTGATTCTTCAAGGAAAATATTTTTTTTCCTTGTTTCTCAACTCTCAGTTTTCATTAAGAATTAGTTTCTCAGTAATGGACCACTTTCAGTTTTAAACTTAATTAGCAAAGAAGAAACTAAACTCCTGCCAAGCTTTGTGCTGCTTAATTTAGCTAAAGACATTTGGGGAATATTTGTGTGACACCAGAATAATAAATGTTTCTACCTCTGCAAAAATGATGGAAGAGGAATAGAGGGTGACATTTCCAGGCTTCAGTTAGAAGAGGGACCAAAACTGCTTGCAGTAGAGTGCCAATACTTTATGTACAACATAGCTCCTGCACTTATATCAAATGCTTTGGGTTTCCTTCTGCTCCTATTCCTGGAAAAAAAAAAAAGAAAAGAAAAAAGACTTCAAGAGCCTAGGAAAGGGCTACTGGCAGAATCTGCACAGCAGGCACAGAACCAGAGCGGTGCAGTGAGAAGCCCTATTAACACACGAGCCTTACATCTCCTGACCAGAAGTAAGGATGCTTACTAAAAATGAACATTATTGACTCCTTTTCCCAGCTGACAGGAAGGTGTATCTGTCTTGTCTTTTTTTTTCTCCTAGCAGATTTCCTTCTGCTATGCATACCATGGGTCTGGCTTGTTGCTCATGTCCTGCTTCTCTACTATTTCCCACCTTCAAAGCAGCACAAGGTGCACCCATGGGTGCAATTCCTCTGAGCACCATGGTCCTGCTAATGTGCGGGACCCATCAAAATGAGGGTGATTTCCATATCACGAAGGCAGCGTGAAGAGTAAATCCATCACTATCACCTTAGTTCTATCTTCATCCCCGATTGCCCCATCTGTATCCTCTCCTTGCTACTGGGAGCATCAGAGATTTCAGCATAAATGACTAGAAACTCAAAAAGACCCTCAGAAAAAGAAAGACCAATTCCTGCTTTCATTCAGCCTCACCTTTTCCACGAGCTGCAGTGGCCAGCAGAAATCTTTGCAATACATCTCCTCCATGCTGCTGCCCTTCTCCTGTCAAATATTCACCTCGCCAGGTTTATTTTTGCATGCTTAGCTTCACTGACTAAGTGCCTGGAAACGCAGAGGTAATTATCCACCATGCTCACTCGTCCTGCATATTTCCAAAGTGAAATTGCTCATCTTCACCCCTTTAAACTGTAAATTGCTCAGGCCATGGGTTTCCCCTGTGCCAGGGTTTCATCTCAACTGGGATGACTGGCACTACTGGAAAAGAAATGCCCACCATAAGAGTCAAAAGAATAAGCTCAAAATGGATACAAAGAGTAGGAACAAAATAGAGCAGAGGGTGAAAAATAAATGAGAAAATCATTTGATCAAAAAGGTGGCAAACTCAGGGCACTAAGATGATTATTCTCCTTGCTAAAACATATAATTAGCCCTAATCCTTTGCTACAAGATTTTATTAGAAACAGGGACACTAAAGGATTAAAAATTTAGAGTATCTTTTTCTCTACAGCTAGCAAAAAAATATCCAGAGTTTCAGGAGAAGAGACTAGTTAGTAGGCAGGGACACTTGGCCCTGGTTAGAGGTCTCACCATTCCAAACACCACCAGAGATGAGGTCTAGCATGCTGAGGTTAAACGCCCTTTCCAAAGACTACGTCCTCTGCTAAACCAGTTGTCCTGCTCTGTGCCAATGTCCTGGAGAACTGCAGGTCCTGGCCGAGCAACCAGCTCAGCACAAGAACCATCCTCCTCCCAGAGCCCTACAAACTGGGAAACCTCGGTGTTGTTTAACTTGAGAAAAGTCTTGCAAAATTAGGGGATGTGGGCCACATTCAGCAATTAACTGTAGTGAGCCACTCTGGAAAACAGGGCATTTACATGAAATTAAAATAGAGCGACCTATGGCCATTTTGTATAAAGGGATCTCATCAACAAGGGTTGGCATAAATATTCTAATCACCGCTCTCATCCTGCTCCTCTCCTCAGAGTCAGTGATAAAGTTATGCTTTTCTTGGAAAATTATTCATGATGTTTATTCATGATACTGTTTTTTTCCAGAAAGCTGTGATCCTCAAAAGGGCTGAGGCACCACGGTGAATACCAACCGAGCCCACGTGCCAGACGGGACGCGAGAGGGTTGGCGAGAAGCCGGGGTGGCGTGCATCACTGAACCACAGCGCACCAACACACAACTTGACAAATAAAGCTCCGTAATTGCAGGAATGATTTGAAGCCTGGAAAAAGAGCTCTATAGCGAGAGACAGGCTACAGGCACTTGACCTTTTTAATTTATCCAAGGGAAGAGTAACAGCTGATTTCGTTGTGGTCTTTAGTACCGTCAGAGGGAGGTGATTCTCATCCTAGACAGCTTTTTAATTTAGAAAAAAAAAAAAAGTCCTAATGAGAGCGAAAGGCTGGAAGATGAAACTAAGCAAATTGAGAGTAGGAATAAAGTTAATTAAGCAGCGAGGCAGCAAATCTAAGTAGGGAGCATTCCCTAGCATTTAAAGCCTTGATTAAGTGCTGTCCCGGCTTGGTGACTACAGGCTTCGTGGGCGTCTCTCCAGTGGCAGTGGCCAGTAGGGTTGTGGGCTGGACCACCCCGATGGTCCTCCCTGGTTTCTCACTACTGCAAGATCCACATGCAGGACTAGGGAACCTGGTCAACTCTCCCCTCTGCCCATATCTTCCTGGTCTGGACTGGCAGACTGCTTTTCACCCTGCAGGGAGCTGCCTTGCCCCAGGTGCAACCAGCACATGTGAAGGTTTATAGACAGTGAGGTCCTTAAAACAGAGGTAACTGCATTGTTCTTTCACTTTCCCAGGCACAGAAAGTCTAAATACTGCCAAGCACTCAGCTATCTGGTAAGGAGAGTGGTCACCTGAACTTGCCAAAGTACTACATGTAGGGAGCTAAAAATAGGGGAGCAGGGAAGATCCCAAGGGTGGAAACCTTTCAGATATGGACCTAAAAAGCAAACTAGTCTGGCAGCTTCCCTTAGTAGCAAGGAGAATCTCAGACCACATCGCACACCACACAGGAGAAGAGGCAAGGGAAGAAGCAACCTCGAGAAACACCAAAGTAAGGAGAGGATGCTCACCCCGGGAAGAGGAACCCTTCTCCCATGCACTCCAGCACCTGGGCAGCACTGGGTAGCTCTGAGAATCCACACATTCACCAATGGGATTTTAGGCCTGCTCACAGCATCCTCGTCAGCTCCAGTGGCTGGACAGCTCCAATCTGCAGCACTGTCCATGGTTTTGATAGACTTCTGCCTAAAAAAGAGGCAAACTGGTTGGAGAGGGAACAGAAAAATGGGAACTGTGCATGCAGCAAGCACGTATAAAAGAAAATGTCAATGTTCCTCTGTTGGGGGAAGGACCCTGGTGACTAACTGCCTTAAGGGAGATTGACACATAGAAAAGTGTTTAATTTCTATCTGCAGAAGCCAGGGAGACTATTTCACATTTATCTGAGAATCTGGTCTTCTATTCTTCAGCATCATTTCTATTAAATTGCTTCTGCACAAGTCAGACTTGCCCTTCTTCAGCTTCCAGGCTCATCTTCGCCATCCTGTCGAAAAGCTGGAGTGCGATTAGCCACGTTTCCCTTCTCCGGCTCCGAGGCTGGAGCAAGGAGCAGGCTACGGGCTAGTTAGAAGTGCTAAAAGGCACGGCGCTTGGCTCCTTTAGGTCTTGGGTGAGTGCCATCTGGCCCTGTTGCGCTGTTGTATTTATCAGCTTGTTCTACAAGGTCTTTTAGAGGACTTACGCGAGGCAATTTCTGCGGCTCTTTGTCTGCAAAGAGCAGCTGCGGTGCAGAAGCCCTCGCCGCTCCCAGAGCGCTGGCAGAGTTCACCGAGCTCTCCCCCGGCGGCCTCCTTTCCCTTTCATGCCTTGATTACCTACTGGCCTCAACAACTTTCCAGCTACACCCCCTCCATCCTGGTCCCCATAAAGAGAGTTTTATTTTCCATTTTCCAGCTTTTTCTTCCACAGGAAAAAAAACTGAGCTCTGTTAAATGTAAATGTGCAATAATTTGCTACTGTTTACACTTTTTTTTCTCTTTTCCTCCTTTAAACAGGATTTTGGGAAAAAAAAATCTACTGTTTGAAAAATGACTTCACTTTTTCTTTCCTTTCTAAATGCACCATCTCTCATGGGGGTCAAGCTGAAAAGGAGAGAGAGATGCAAAAGGGGATCATGTCCCCTTTGAGAGTTCTCTTTGATGGGTACAACTCACCTACAAGCCTCCAGCCTGGTATATTTTAAATGATCTCCATATTATCTGCAAGCATTTTGCTGTATTACCTGATCCTTTAATTATGTTACTTCACTTTATATAGTTCTCTTTTTAAAGTATTACTATCATGGATATTTCTGGCTTCTGGCCATCTATAAGGATGTTTTACTTAGGTTTGTTATGATCTCGCCTACAATAAGGCTCCTCGACAGCCTTATCTATAACCCCATTTTAGCATTGCTCAGGATTAAATTACAATTCCTTTATCATGTCTAAAAATGGGCCGCCTGTGTGAAATAGCTGATCCATAAATAACTGAAATCTTTCATTATTTAAGCCTTCACAGCCTCACTAATCCTCCTTAGCATTTTACAGTCATCATCCTGGTCAGAAGGTTAAAACTAGACTTAAGTCTATGCTTTTGCTGGTTAGGCCTGGGATTTCAATCACGTTGATACACTATGATGCACATGGATATGAGCACCTTCATGTCTGACTGTCTTCATCAAAGTGTAGTGTCGCTGTGCGGCAGCTCGACCTGCTTTGCACACTGCAGAGCTGCGTGTGCATCAGCTGCACAGCCTCGCTTTGCCTCGCTAGCACCACCTGAATGCTGCCAGCAGCCCTCCTCCCAGCCCCGAAGCCAGGGAGAGCCCGAGCCGACAGCTGCCTTGGGACCGAGGGGAAGGGGAGGCCGCCGGGTGAAGAACTCGGAGGCGCTCATCAGCCGCGGAGTGGGCATGACTTCAGCAAAGACAGGATTCAGCATTCAGGCAAGAGCATTTCATGCAGCCTTGCAGGAACCATGATTTGTACTGCTGGAAGCTAACAGTAAATTAAATCTGCACAGGTTTAAGAGCCCCTTCAATAAAATGCCCCAAAACAAGTGTTGCAGCCTGCACGGGTGCATGATGAGATGAGGGCTGAGCTAAATGGACAAGCACCAAATTTGAGAAAATAGTTACCAGAACTAGGTCAAATAGAGGAGTGCAAAAGGGTCCCCCCAGAGCCCCATACTATATTCCTGTTGCAAGTTTATATATAGATGTCCTAGATAGTGAACAAATTAAGCAGCATTTGTCCTTTCCGACAGCTCAGCTATGGGGGAGTCACAAACACAGAGCACGCAGCAGAATTAGAGGCTTTGGCTCTCCTGTGTAGCTGGATCATGAGTCATGTTAATTAATTTCATATTTGACTCTGGAAACGCTTCCCGCCTGGCTTGTAGCGTTACTCCTAGGAGTTATTAGAGAGTCCTGTTCTCTCTCCCAGTCATCATTCCCTTTTATCAGTCATTAATTTCCAAGGAGTTGTTGCCCTGGTGCAAATCCCTCACTAGCTGTCAGCAATGACACGCACGGGGAGATGGGCAGCTTTCTGGCAAAAGCACCAGTGTTAAAAGCTGTCTCTATCAGTTTTCTATATCCCATGATTCCTTATTGTTCTTAGCAATTTAAAGGAAAAAAAAAGGTGTCAAAATGCATTCACATCAGCCGGCTCAGCCAGAACGGGGCTCCTTTCTTTAGCTGATGGCAACACCCTATCAGCACAAGCCTTTAGGCCAATTCACTTCTCTGGTTCGACTTAAGTAAAAATTATACATACTTCACAGGGCTCCACCACAAAATGGCTCAGACTAAGACTACTTTTTTAGAAAAATTTCCTCTAAAATAAAAATTTGTCAATATAAAGCTATTTCTAACTGGCCTCCCACATCTGCTTCTTCTGTAGGAAGCATCATAAAATGCTGCATTCAAAGGACTTTTGCCAAAGTACTTTCCTCTAATAAGAAAGCTTGTCAATAGCTTCACTTTTTATCTGTTCTTTTCAAAGCTTTTGTAAAGATATAATTGTCAAGCACATATAGATTTATTTGGCAGCCCTTGCTAGTCCTGAGAAATTACGGCCGTGCCTTCCTGTCAAACACATGCCTTCAGCCAAATTGCTCTCTTGAAATGGCATACGGTGCTTATAAGGGAAGCTATAGGAAACAACTTCTTGCTTAAAGGAAAGCTTAAAAACTTTAGCAGAGTTTTTACTTAACACTTAGAAGTATGTTAAAAAGGAGGAATAAAAGTCAAAAAGTGGGTTCCAAGTGTTGTGCACATATGCCATGTCCAGGAAAGCTCTCCTTATGATAGAGAAGTGCAAAAATGTGTTTCATAAAGAGAGACGGGCCGTCAACAGAGGGGCCTAGAAAGTCACATAATGATATGCAAGAGGAGCCAACCAAGGCTGGCAGCAAATGTACAGGAATGGATTCAAAGACCGCCCAAAGCTTGGCTTCACAAAGGTGCCTCTATGGTCTGCTAAAGTCCAAAATATTTCCACTATTGGCACATTTATTATTATTACCATTAACGGAATAGGCAGAGGAACTGCATGTTCCTTACAGCAATATACCCTTTATTCCAGTTTCTAAATGCTGACCCCTGGATTCCAGCTGCTACTGCAGCCTTGAGGCCATTGCGACTCCAACAAAATTGGAGTGCACACACAAAAAGTGTGCCCTTCCTCACCTTTAAGAAAATTACTTGAGGAAATACCTGCAGTACTTTACACTATGGACAGATAACATTTGGTTATGAGTTTTGTACCCTGATCCAGTAAAAACCCAAAGTCTTAGGTGGAATATGTTATTTTCACCAACCACTCAAGGAAATCCTTCCAGGGTGCATCAATTACAAATTCAGTGGAAATGTTGAGAGAAGTCCCTACAGATCACTGATGCAGGGGGGGTGGACTAGATGATCTCTAGGGGTCTCTTCCAAGCTTAAGCATTCTATGATTCTATGATTCTATGTGCACCTAGCAGACAGCTGCTTTTCAGAGTCATAATCAGGAGTTACGTATAAAACAGAACTGACTTTAGATTATCTGGAAGCCTTCCTGAAAGCTGCCTATCTGCAAGGTAGGGAATACCTTATTCATGCGACTTCTTTCAAACCTTGAAAAATATTAACTCCCACAGTCATTTTCGGTAATTCCAGAAAAATGTTTCTAGGAGAAGAAGGAAGCAGGAAAGTCTACCCATCTTTTCTGTCTAGAGAGAAAAAAGAAAGCAAAACGTACAGAATGGGCAGAATAACCCATAACAAAGGTTTAGCTGCGTCAGTTTCATTGTGCCAACACAGCTTATTAAAAATCTTATCCCTAAAGAGATGTTATCTTTTCCAGGAGTGATGGATGGAGCATGTCCTCCTTAGAGCCATGTCCAGGCACATGAAAGATGACGAGATGTTTGGGAACAGCCAGGATGGAGACGCCCAGGCAAGAGAAAAGGACAGGGCCAATGGGCAGGAAAGAAGCTCTGCAGGTCCCACAAGTCAGAGTCAGAACAGGAGCTCAGGAGGAGAGGGTAAAGGAGGTCCCATCATTGCCTGTAAAGGCCGCTTGCCCATCTCATGCTCAACGGTGCCAAAATAGGTCAGAAATGCAACACACATGGTGCCACCCTCTGCAATCACGCATCGTAGGCTACGTGTCCTCCAAACCAGCTGTGCTCTTGGAAAGCCATCAGAATAACTCAGGACAGGGTGATATAGCAAACACTGCCTTCTTAAAGACTAAGGCTAGTGTCAAGCTATAAAATAGCAAAAGATTTTCCCTCCTCTGCATTAAGAAGAAAGTGAAATAATAAAATTTTCCCATAAAACACAGGGATGATGATGAAACAGTAAAATATGTAACTAATTTGATCTTGCAGCTGATTAAAAATAGTGTTAAAAAAGTGCAGTGTTATAACATAGGAGCAGAGAGGCCTTGCACAGCGTTCAGTACGACAAGCAGGTCAGGTACCACTGCAGCACGAGGACAAGAGTGCTCAGCACCTCTTTACTTCCTCCCTTGTCCTTGCAAACCAGCAAGCACTTAATGAGCACCCAAGAGAGCCTGGATGTCAGGGACGGGTGAGGATGCGTGTCACCAGTTGGGCAATGACCACATCCTGGCCCTCCTGCATGAGTACGGCAACGGTGTCCTCCTGAATGCTCTGGATGCTCTGGAGAGCAGCCCAAAGCCTGTGTGCAGCTCCCTTGGCTTCAGGATCCATTTCCAAGACAGTTGTGTTGAATGTCTTCCCCATCAGCCGGGACTATCTTATCCTCAATGGTATTTCTTAAGTTTCCTGTTGAAGGGCACTGCTTTTGTGAACAAGTCCTGGAGAAGTTAATAGAGAATCCTCAGAGCAAATACTCTGGGTCAGGAAGCTTTTTCAGCTTCTGCTAGCTTTAAGCATTTCATATTAATTGGGACTTCTTGGAGGCTGGAATCCCCATTTTTTGTGCACGTACCTTGTAGACTGCAGTCTTCTTGCTGTCTTCTTGCTGAGTAATGTCACTGCAGGAGTCTGCAGAAAATTATTTGTGACCAGGGCATTTATCAGTTAAAATTATTCCTTCTTCAAGTGAAAATGCTCCTGCCTCCCAATTAGGCAACTGTGAGGAATGGAAACAAAGGAAAATTGCTCACCTTAATTAGTCCCTTTGCGGTGCTTTCTGTGAACTCATCTCTCATCACAAGCTTGCCCAGTTGCAGTGGCAAATCCATCAGTGCCGATGGCGCGGGCATTCGCAGAGGAAACTCCAGGGAGGCCACCGGGCTCACAGGAGGTGCCGGCCGAGGCTTCAAGCATGACCACAGTTAACATCACCCCTCACAAGGAGAGCCACCAGATGCTCCTTCCAGTCTTCAATATCCCAAGTCAAAGTAGGGAAAAAATAAATTAATAATTGCAAGGAAGTAGTTCTCCACAAAATGTCACACTTCTGGTAGTCCTCTTATAAAACATACTTTAACATTAATTCATCTTTGGGGGGAAGAAAGAAAAACCCTGAAAGACCTTTACTTCTTATTAACATATCTTTTAAAGATGTTATAAAGGTTGAACCATGCAGACATTCAAAATGACTACATTTCACATAATCAAAAAAAGTGAAAAGTAAGAACTGTTAAACAGTCCATCTTTAAGCTTAAACTGCTCAAATTCATTCTTTACTTTAGATATGAACTTATGTTCACCCTTTTCCAGCAAAGTCATATGCTTTGAGCACTGCCGAAGTTCCAGCTACCCTGTGAGACTTAAAGCAATCATCAGTTCTGCTGAATAGGGATGAAATTTGTTTTAAATTAAGCACACAGATTATTATCAGACTGGTGCCTATGAACCTATAAGAAGCTGCAGAAAGGCATCCTTAGTGCCACCATATTGCAGACCATTAAAAATGCAGGTGCAATACTCCTGTTTTAATGGCTCTACAAACTGACTCATATACCAATTACAGTTATCTTTAGCTCATTAAATGGAAAGTAAGTTTATTGTCATCTTGCCTCATAAACAGCTTGAAGATTCATAATTGGGAAAAACATACAAGAGTTTCCATTTCCATTTTTAACTTCTTCCATAAGAAAAAAAAAAACAATTACGCTATTCCCAGTTCTTTGAAAAGCTGGCACCTAGCTCCGCCATCAGTGACACAAAATAGAATTTATTCATCATATGCAATGTGTATGCGATTTAATGTGTGGCTCAATCCCTCTATCTCTAGAAACAAGCAAAAAAAAAGCACCTCTAGTCCCCTCTATCCTGTCGGCAGCAACGCTGAATCTGTTGTCTCTTGTCTTGCCAATGCTCTCCACGTCATCCACCGTGGATCCAGACCTTGGCAGCACGGGTAGCGCAGGAGGTGCCACAGGCTTTTCTGGACAGGACAGATGCAAACTCAAAGGACGGCACACCAGTTGGGTGTTTTTTGGTGTATTCGAGCTCACTGCCCAATGGAGAGGTGCATCCAGCACAGTTCCTCCATGCAGACACAGCCATGCCACACAGATGATATGCTGCCCTTCCAGGTGCCTGTGCACATGTCCTACAGTTACACGTTGCACCTTTTCCACCCATTTTATCAGCACTGTTAAACCTTTAAAGTAGCTTGACATCTCTTCACCCATCAAAGACACTTTTGGACGGTGCATGCAAACCACCCACTGGCAACGGAGCCTCCCACAGTGAGGCAGCGCTTGAAAAAAGCTCCAAATATCAGGAGCTACTGCTGCGTCAGCCAACACTTCATTAGCAGGAGGCCAATCAATCCATGCCCTCATTGATTGAGCTATCAGCACGCTGGGTTGCCGGGACCCCAGGAGGTCTCTGCACACACAGGAGTCCCCAGCAAGGATGGAGGCTTGTGAGGCCAGGCTTGTCCCCACCAAGAGCTGCCCAGCTGGGGGAACACAAACACCAGGACACGCTCGCCCAAGGCCTCGGCCCCAACTCTAACAAGGTGTAAATCCGTCCCAGTGGAGCTAATCTGAGCAAAACACTAGAAATGCTGGGAATCAAGCCAGATGCAGGTGGCTAATAAGGCACCTCATTATTTTGCTTCCTGAACCCAGTAAGTAGCTTCTGAACTTTGTATTGTAGCAAGAGGAAAAAAAAAAAAAAAAAAGAAAGAAAATGGAAAGGTCATTTGCAGCTATAAATCTAGCCTTGCTTTAAGAGCCACTCCAAGGTGATGGCGAGCACACAGCCCCCTCTCCAGGTACCAGCCTTCTTATGGCTCCATTGAAGCCTATTTTGTTTCCAGATCGTAGTAAGAACATGAACGACTCACCAATCCCCGTTAGCAAAATCTGCTGTTTTCTCAATCTGCAAAGCAACAGGCATCACTTCTCATTTCAGCTGGAGTTTCAGCAGATTGCTTCCCAATACAGAAAAGGTATCTCCTTCTATGATGTTATTGCCCACCAGCATTATGTCTTACCCAGCTTTCTACAAACACAGGAAAAAAAGACAGCGCAGCTTGCGGACAGCCAGCACGCTGTATCAGCCACCAGATTTTCTCCTTGACTTCATTACATCTTCCCAAATCAGGTTTTGGGGGACATGCAGTCATTGGTGGGACTGTGGGATCTCTTTAGCCATTTACAAATTGGAGCAAACACATGATGAATTCCTATGGACTGTAATATCATGTTTTGAAGACACCCATCTCATCACATTCCTCACAACGTGCTCAAGTTAACAATGATGTCACGCCGTTGCTGAACTCTGGTAATAACATCTCAAACTACCAGAGTGAAAAAATACAGACCTGATCTCCCTGTTCCTGAGGAAACTCTTGCCTTCCCTGGGAGCATCCTAAATATGCAAGTTCATCCTCTTAGGCCCTCCCTACCTTAGGATGCTTGTCCTCTGGAAAGTGGGTTCTGATGATGCTCCTCTGGAGGCAGCCAGGGTGTTGCTGCTGTTTCTGGTCTTTGGAAGGGACCCAAAGCTCTGAAATCACCACGTGCAGTGGAGAGCACTGGCTGGTGTCCCTCCAGCTCTCGCAAGTCAGAGCAGTCGCGTCCTCACCTCCTTGGAGGGACACCTGAACTACCCTTGAGGTCTGCCTTGGCCCACTTCCCGTTTGCTTCCCGTAGGTGCCTCAGGACCTTTCCCAGCTCACACCACGGTCCTCTTCCATCTGATGATGCCCACATTGACTGGCAGCTATCTCAGCCCCTTACACCTTCCTCAAGCTGGCAGCCTCCAAAGAGGTTCTCAGGGGTGGGCAAGGAGAGCAAGCGGGGACCTGACTGCCTTCACGGCTAGGGAATAACATGTGCCCAGGCTTGGAGCAGCTCCAGCACTTCCTTGTCAGCACACACAGCCTTTGAGCCAAGGAGTTGAAAGTGCAGCAGAAATGAAATGGTATTTTCCTGATTTTTCTTAAGGAAAAATTTCTTGCCAGTGAGAGTGACAGAGCCCTGGAAGAGGCTGCCCAGAGAGGTTGTGGAGTCTCCTTCCCTGGAGATCTTCCCAACCCGCTTGGACGCAGTCCTGAGCCACCTGCTGTAGGTGACCCTGCGTGTGCAGGGGGGTTGGACTAGATGATCTCTAGAGGTCCCTTCCAACCTTAAGCATTCTGTGATTCTATGATTCTCCTTCCCAGAGGATTTATTCATTGAGAGACGGTGAAATAGGGCATGTCTAGCTGAAGGCAATGTTATTCCCCACTTACACCTGAGCTGCTGTTTTGGTCCATTTTGGGCACTCTTTCCCCCTTACAGCCTTGCCTATTCTACATAAACACCTTTCTCCATGTACCACTGTTCTTGCTGCTTCCTAAATCAAATTTTGGAGGACATTTTGTTCCATGAAAATGCCATGATATTTTGATATTTTGCCTCTTTATCTGTTTTTTTTTTTTTTTTTTTTTTTTTTTTCAGCAGGAGAGAGTCTGCTGATCAAAACATTTCATCTCCAGACTTTTTCTAACACTGCTTTGTCGCAGCTTGACAAACTTTCCATTGGTCAAAATTAAGTCTTGGCCAAAAATATTGCAAATCATGTACAAGTTCCTAAGACTGCAAGTCTCCAAAATATTTAGATGCTAAGTGGATGAAAGACAGCATTCACTTAATTGTTTGACAGATTTCTGGAACATTGTAAAGTGGAAAATTTACTCATGCTCATCTGTACTTGTCTGGCATGACTTGGTTTACTCTCATGTCAATGGCAGCATTGACATAACTAATAACACAGATGAATTTGCCCTTTACTTCAAATGTATATGCCATTTCCAGCTGCAGTCAGGCAATACTTTTCCTAATCTGCACAAAAAAATGTGCTCACCCAAGATAGAAATACATTAATTTTCTCTGTTGGGCTATTTTGGATGCTGACAGACATAGGTACACTTTCCATGGACTCAAAGAATGAGAAGATTTCAAAGGAAGGCCCCTCAGGAAGATGACAGCTCTATGATACCAGGCCACTTCCCTGTTCTTCCCCATGACGGGAGCAGCAGCCATGAGCCCCGCAGGACAGATGCAGAAGGAGGCATCACAGGAGCATCACCACCACCATCCTGCATGCTCCTGGGGCTCTGGTGCCAGTGGCTTGGGGGGATGCAGAAAAAAGGGCACAAACCCACACAGCATTCACCTTTTCAAGTGTTCATGACTTCTTCCGCAAATAAATCCCATCTATCCTGGACTCTGTTGTCTGGTGATTACTTACTACACTCACAGAGTATAAAATATTTCAAGGAAATGGAAACTATGCAGAATTATGGCAGTGTACTTCAGTTTTCACAGCCTGCTGATATTGGCTAAACAGATGCAGGTTTTATTCACTGCAGCATCTTCCTTCTGACACACAATCTCTTTAAAATCCTGTGGGAGTCCCATTTTAATTTACAGTAATTTAATGATGATATTACACTGGAAAT
Source organism: Nothocercus julius (assembly GCA_013398735.1). Taxonomy (NCBI): domain Eukaryota; kingdom Metazoa; phylum Chordata; class Aves; order Tinamiformes; family Tinamidae; genus Nothocercus; species Nothocercus julius. The sequence continues at coordinate 3,854,831 of VZSV01000060.1, read as the reverse complement.
TAGAGTTAACTTTTTAATGGAATATGTTCCTTCATCTGACTGGTAGAAAGTGTATTTGCAATAAGACTCATTTAATAAAGCAGTATGTGTAAATATTAAAGTATTTATAATACTTCATTGACATTACACTTGCAAAATAATTCAATGACTTTTTTTTTTGAAAAAAAAAAAGGAAGAAAAAAAAGATTACCAGGGTATTTTGCCTGTATGGCATGCTAACACTTTGAACTAAAGTGCTCATCACTCTGCCTCTCCTCCTTTAAACCAAAAGCTTGGTCTCCTTTGGTAGGATTCTCCTTGGAATCCTTTGGTAGGATTCACTCTACGACCTTCCAAGCAGAAGAGAGATGCTGGGATACTGTAGACGAGTAATCTCTACCTGAATCAATATTCAGGATTGACCATTTTAAGGTCTGTAATCTACTCACAGAAACTAGGGAGAGACAAGGAGACACTGCGCAGACAACAGGGATGCTGAGCACTGCATTGATTGGATTCCAGGCCAACAGGAGCATCCATCAGCTCAGGCATGAAGTCCATGTTTTCCGGAGCTGCTCTGAGGAGTTCAGTCATGGCTTTCCAACAGCGCTGTGATTTGCATCTCAGACAACCATTCTGTTTGAAAAACAGAAATTACCAAAATAATAATAACCATAATAACATGGAAATAATCAAAGCATTGCATTCTGTCAGTTTGTCTCTAAAGAAAAAAAAAAAAAGTTGATGTTTTTAGAAATAGTATGCAATTCCAAAAAACCTTTATTTTTAAAAATAAATAGATCTTAAAAATAAAAGCAAAATTCAAAAGTTGGAAACAAAGCTAAGTACTTTATCTGACATACAATTACTTCCTCCTTCCAAAAAAAAATATATATATCACTATTTTGGGGGGAAACTGATAAGAGAACTGAAAAAAATAAAAATGCATATGATGAACTTAGCATTAACGACATGATCTATGAACTCAAACAAAATATTTATCCAAAATTACTTTTCTTGTGCAATATTTCCATTGCCCTACTCCTGCAAATGCCTGGTAGATTTGCTGAGCACAGCCAGGGAACCAGGTCTGGGATATCTGAATATACTGTCAGAACAAACCGACACTTCTGGTGGTTTAACCAAATCACCTAGCTGTGCTTTTCATTAGTCCTTTCAAAAAACGATTTCTTAGGAAACTTTAAGGACTGGCTCTGTAACTAGCATTTAATAGCAGCCTTGACATAGCCCTGGCTCTTTCTGCCTGCCAAGACGCGTTTTACCCAGCAGCCAGGAAGCGGCTCCTGTGTGCAATAGCAGCAGCTCCAGCCTCAAGTCACAATAGTTTTTGGAAATCCCACCACCAGCTCATTTTCTGAAAACTAATCTGATTTATTACTGATACAACAGTTACTTCCTCTTCTGCTCAGAACTGGGTTTGTGTTGACTCCTGATGAAGGAGACCATCCTCTAAAGTCCAAAAATTATAGCAAGATATCAATTAAATCGGATGTGCAAAAACACTTTCTTTTACTTGATTGTTGATATTTTAAATAACACTAACTGGATGCTCCTGCATCTCCCCTCTGCCCCAAATCACTTCTAATCTTTATCCCTCTTCCCACATATGAAATTTTGCGGTTTTGGCTTTATGATCACACAGGTTTCTGCTCAGCATGGCTCCCAGGGCACTACCACTTTTTAGGAGCAAACTCCTTGTGCAGAAATCCCAACACTATGAGGACCGAATGCATCTCACCTAAAGAACTAATGCGTGGGGAGCTCTTACTCATCAAAACAAGCAGATTCACAAAACTCCTGTAAGCTTTTGGTAAAAATACAAATTTTTGGATTTGCCTGATCTTGCCCAAAACGACTCTGAAAGTCCTTGAGCGCAATGGGGGAAGGGGAGATTCACTTGTAAAGGAGCCGGGGTTGCACAGCCTGGCCAACCCTTTGCAAACCCACACAATGCTTCTCCTCTAGGCCATTCAAAACACCTCCAGGCAGAAACACGTATATTTATAATTTAATAAGCCCGTCACCAGTCAATAAATAACAAGCATCGGGCACTCTGCTTAAGGCACACCAGCAATGACACACATCCTGCTGCTTCCCAACAGGCTACGTGATGCCCGCATAATCCTGGCTTCAATTTGCAAAGAAAAGGTTAAAACTCCGTATTTTATCCATATCTCTTTTTGGCTACAACCCTGAAGGCTGGAATGATGCAGCTCTGCAAACACCACGGGTTTTGGCAGCTCTCGGCTTTCGGCAGTCGGCACACTGGAAAGCGTGCCCCCTTCCAAAGACTCCCTTCCTGCTGCTGGAAGCACATGCAAGGCCACAGACATTGGGCCGGGACCCACTGCTGCCCTCCTCAGCAGCAAAATTGTGAAGGAGTCAAATCCAAGATACCAGCACTTCTTCTGTGACTGCAACATTGTGCTGCAGGAGCTCCCACACATACAAGGTCTGTGGAGTTGCAGGAGAGGTTTGCATTTCTGTAAATGAAATTAAAGACATCTGGCCAGACAAGAAGAGCAGGAATTATTGTATAATTCCTTGCAAACTAAGGCTGTGCCCAATTTGAAGCCCTTCTTACTCTACATCTTCTGAATTGATGCTTTCCAGAGTCCTTCTCCTCCTACACCAGCCATCACCACACCCAGCCATGATGCCGATCAACTGGTCCCAGAGAAGAAATAGATAAAAGTGAAAGGTGTGGCTGAAACCATGCCCAGGATGATGCATGGACAGCCATGCAGTGGAAGTCACTAGCATCAAAGTGATGTTCAGCTACATGTTTCATAGGGAGCAAAAGAAGGACAAAATAAACATTTAATCCATTCGAACGCATAATTTTCCAGTATGAACACTTTACTGAATTTTTCAGGCAAAAATCATTAAGAAACTGTTTTGTCCACCCCAGTTACCAAGATAATTATGATCAGCACTGTTTACCAGAGATCCAGCTGACTCACTACTATTTAAAACCTTTAAGCCAAGACATAAGTCTTTGGAGACACATTTGTACTTCATCCACCATTAGCAATCTAAAGGCATGCTTTCCTCTTCTCTGGTCTCCATCACAAAAGAAGTCAAATGAGAACATCAAAGTAGTCGTGTCTTGCCTTAATATCAGCATATCAGAGTCTGCAGAGTCCTGCAGCCAAGAGGACTCCTGCTGAGGCCCTTGTGCATCTGGTGTTCCCTGACCCAGACTTTGGCTTCTCTTTGGGGATTTCAGGCATACAAAGAGTAAATATATATTTAGATCTATTTATGTTATTGAACTGTGTCAAATAAAACGGAGTTTTGGAAAATATTTAAAAAGTTAAGTATTGTTGCTACATTATTGGCTGTCCTATTGTCAGTATGACAGTATTTAGACATGTAGCAGCCTCTAAAGTCCTGGGAGGAAACAAAAAGAATTTCCCTCGTCAATGACAATTCCAGACATAATTGGTACCTTTGCACAGATTTTGACTATTCATAATGGAAGTAAATGTTACATTAGAGCAGTGCTGTGGAACAGTAATTTAGGGAAAAAAAAAAAAAAAAAAGAGAGGGAATTTTCTGCAAGTTGTGTTTACCTTTAAAAGCATAATAATCTATACAGCTACATTTTGTGTATTAAATCTCATCCTGGCTTGTAATTTTCTGGCTTTTATTGTCATGGGTGAGTCATTTTAGAAAAGAAGATGCAATAAAAATTGTTTCTTTTTCCTACTCCTACCTATATGAAGTTTTCAATGAGGCCACATGGCAAAGGGTTGAAAATGTTATATTTGCAACAGATCCTGCGCTGTATCAGGATAAGAAGCAAAGAATAAGAAAGTGTAAACAGAGTACAGCATTCCTGCTAATATAGCTGAAATAAATTGAAAATAAAATGTTTCCACATCTGGTTGCAACTCCCCCAAGGGAGTAGTTTCGCAGATCGCTGTGGGTAGGCAAGGGTGGGGAGATGTCTCCATACATCTGCTCTAGCTAATACACCTAATGCCTTAAAAGTTTTCGCCTTCTGCTCATATATAATCCAAAGCAAGAGTAGGAAGGAAATAGCCCCTTCTGGCTCATATACTACAGACAAAATTTTGCCTTTCCATTTACAAGTGCATTTTGATTCACTACACATTCCCAGCATTTCAGGCGCAAAACACATCCCCAAGGCTTTCCTCCTCTCGGTTTTCCCTCTCTATGCTCTGAGATGGCCTGGGTCTCCTTGTGCCCCTGTGTCACAGGTCTGCAAACGCTCTGTGCCTCTCTGCTGTGGAGCTCTATACCACCCCAAGCCAGCCTGGCTGGTTAAGCATCGGTCACGATGCAGTCAAACAATCCCATCTGCAGCTATTCACCTCCATCTCTCCCTGTTTGCTCCAGTGAGCTCCCACCTTATAAACAAACTTGTCTCGGATTTCAAGGGCCCACATCAGCCCATTCAGGCCCACCCATTCAGGGGGTCAGAGGAAAATCTTCAGCATTGATGATTCCTCCTGGCCCTGGTTCTACCAAGAAGTGCCTCAGCATTACAGGAACAGCACTTTCCATATGCCCGCACCCCTTCATGGCAGTTTTATTCAGTGAGATGCATTAAGGAATGCAAAGACAGTTGTCCCAGATAATAACACATTTTATTGACCCACAAGGGCTCAACTGCTCATCCTGGCTTAGTTCAGATACAAATTTCACTACAGCTAAGGAATGAGGGTATTATCAGTTCTGCCTATTGGCAACACTAATTTTGGTTCCCCTTGCTGTAACCCCTACCCAGACAAATAATAAACAACCTCGGCCCCGGAGGAGGAGGAGAAGCAGAGGTGCAGAGGCCATGGGCTTTGCAGCCTGTTGGTGAAGAGCCACAGGCCAGGTGGTGAAGAATCCAAGTGATGTGTGAGTAGAAATCTTCGCTTAGGCAATATTTCACTGCTTCAACAACATAAAAGCAATATAAGAGAGCAGAATGTTAAAATGGACAGGTTGAAGATTCCTGAAAAGGCCATGTGGTCCATTTGCTGCCGCAGGGTAGGATCTTATAGGATACCTAATCGTAAGTCTTCTACATGAAAAATTGGAAATAAAATGAGACAGCTGAAATTATCTGTTAGGTACTTTTTTTTTTTCCCTGTGAGAGGGAAAACTGTCAAAACCAGCCTGTCTCCAGAAATTTGTCTGACTGACACAAATGCACTTTCTGGAGGGATACGCTTGCCTGTGAAACACTAGGTCTCCTGTTCTTCATCGGTGTCCTGTCGGCTTTCCTTCATAGCCAGAGACCCCCCAGGTCACTCTAGGTACCTCTAGTTGGTCACCATAACCTCCTGAAAACATCTCGCTGCTCAGAATTATTTCATAAAGCCCAGGTTTGGGTCGGCGTTGCGGCCCACTCATCCTCTCACCCGCCATGGCAACACCGGCAGCCCTGCTGAGAGCCCAGAGCAAGGTCTAATTTGCTGCCAGTCATCAGGGCTTCAGTAATGAAGGTACAGCCCTTTTAAGAGCAGAGTTTAAAACAATTCATCCTAACCTCACTGATTAACTCCTGCTCAGTTCAGAGTTTAAGTTAATTATTCTTTTAAGAGCAGGGGTTTTCTTTCTGTTACCAGCTTTAAATTATCTCTGTCATCCTCCTGCAAATCTTTTATAATGCTCAGGAATTCCAGAATCAGGCTGTGGAATCAGGTTGTTGAGTCTTTGAATAATCATAAAGACGGAAATATGGTAGATAGCTTATCTCAGAGCAAACGCATTAAATCAAGCTCAAAGGAGATCGCTTTTTATGATGCATTTATATGCATCATTTATGCAGCCTAAAATGCAAATTGGTGTACTTGTAACTATTACACTATAAACTTTTACAATGGTTTAGGTACATTTTAAAAGCATAGATTTTTATGAAATTTATGTATTCATTTTACCTTTGTAGGATGCAGCCTTACTTCATAATTCAAAGTATTTCCTATTGTATCAGGCAGATAATAATTTAAACTAATAGATTTAAAGATTTCTAGCTCAAAAATACAGTTCCAGGAAGATCTAAGATTAAAAAAAAAGTTTTCAATAGAAATTTCATAAAGAAATTAAAGCCAACATTGTTGCTGTAGCTTCCTTTGAATGAAGCCTTTGCCTCGTTTTAGGGAATAGAAATGTAAGCAAAATCCAAGATATCATCCCCCTCTCTCCTCTTTTCATTCTTACCAGCAAGTACTATGTTGTCTTCAGTCTTTTCAAGAAAAATGTCTGAGTTTTGTTCAGTTAACAGCTGGCATAAATTCCCAATCTTCCATAGTTTGGGACCATATCTGAGACAGGGCACCTTGACCAAGCCTCAGGAACATCTCAGAAGCTGCTTTATGTGAGCAGGACCCCGTACTGATAAAATCTTTGCCGCTGACCCGGAGGCGTGGTCAATCCTCCTGGGCCAAGTGTTCCTCATGTTTCCACCCACCCAGTAGCTGTACCATGAGATTTGACAGCTCTGCACTTTTCTGCGCCCAAACTCGCGACCGGCGTTGCCTCCAAGCCTCCCATCACAGGCTGACAAGGGGGTCCCCATGCAGCAAAGCCCAGGCAAGGCAGCTCCTTGCCATGCAAGGGGCAGGACCGGGCCTGCCGCAGACCGCCCGGGGAAATCAGACCGCAGTAGCAGAAGTTTCGACCTACCTGCCAATGTGCAAAATGCTGTATCCAAGCACAGAGCTCCACGTGTTGCGGTCGCTGCTACTGCAGGCAAGGCATGCGATAAGCACAGGCGCGGACGGTGCGAGCAGCTCCGGACAGCAGCGCCCTGTCCTGCCCAGAGCCTCTCCTGCTGAGTGTCCGGGCCGTAGGGTCTGCAGATGTTGCGCTCGCCATAGCAGGGCTCGGGAATGCCGAGCCATGTGTTGCTCTCCAGCACCGGAGCAATCTGCACAGCAGCGTCCAGAAGGGAGGCACCAGCCCTATGCACAGATTTAGAAATAGAAAGAGAAATGAAGGAAGAAACAAGGGAAGCTCTCAGGAGGAGAAGCTCGGTGAGGGTGATGCGTACCGCCAGGAGGGAGGCGGTGTTCCAAGTTGTCTATGAGCAGTTAACAGCACCATTTCCTCCAGAAAAGCCCCTCCAGGGCTGGCGAACACCAGCTCGACAATTTTTCCATCAAATAGTCTCATTTGTTAATTTTTTTTGAACAACTTAATGAGCAAAATATGAGAAAAACAGTCTTTCAGAAGTGAATCATGCTTCCCTAAAATATCTTCACATGAAAGATTGTCAAAGTTTAAGCAGGAGGGAGCTAGGAACACAGAAGCTTTCTCTGCTACTGAAGATTAAATGGAAACCCATCATTTCCAGCTTAGCAAGATGCTTTGGTAAATCCATATGCAAATGCTGGTCATTTTAGGGTTTCTCCACCCAGGCTGGTGTGTAACGGAAAGCCAACCCATGGCCAGGGTGCAGCAGCCAGGACCAGGTCACCAATTTGGGAAATTTGACGGCAAGTATTTTTCAGTTTAGTGGGTGAGAACACCCAGCAACAGACCATCCAGTTCAGACTCACTTTCTTCCTGCAAGAGGAAGGCAGAAGGAAAGGTGGTCTGCTATATTTTATTTTCTAAAGTCACAGTGGCAAGGACTTTCGCTAGAATATCCACCCACTAAATGCTGGGTATGGGAGAGCAGTGGCAGAAATCACTGGAAGGAGCGCTGGAGGGTCTGAAACGAGGGCTAGGGATGTCCTGCCCAGCGCAGCCCTTCAGGCAGCTATGGAGAGCACAAGCTTCCCTCGTTGCTCTGGGAATGGGATCATTCTTCTCCGTTTGAGTACAGTGCTACTTTGCACTTTTTTTTTTTTTTTGGCTATTTTGAGGGAAATACCCGAGCAGTAAAAGTCTCTTGGCACTTCTAAAATTTAAGAAGACCAAAGCAAACTTTGAGCGAAGCAATCTTAGCAATCTAGGGGTAACACAGAGACAAACTCCTTCCCAGAGAAGCTCCAGTAGGCACCAGTGAGTGTATAATCTGTACTCTTTTTTGGTACTCCAGATCCCTTTCTCCATCTACAAAAAACACACATAGAGGTTTTCAGAATATGCAACTCATCAAAAAACAAAAAACCAAAAGACCCTATAGTAACATGCTTATAGTAAAAGACTTCTTTCTTTTGGAGTTAGCAAATTAGGTGAAATACATTTAAATAGACATAAATATTAGAGATGTCTGGAAGACTGGGGTTTCTCTTGCATTTATGCAGTCCTACAGTTGATATGAACGTTATTTTAATATTGGAGCAACAAGCATGACCCAAGGGGCTTTCTGCCCTTAACACATTCATCGCAGCTATGTCACAACATCATAAACTAATACTGAATATGCGATATAGTTCTGCCCACACCCTGCCTGCATCAAGCTCTGGTTTAGAAACAACCGTAGCGGGATCAGCTCTGCGGAACCAGCCTGGAGCAGCGTTCCTCGAAGGAGACGTCTGCGCAAGAGGAGCCAGCACCGTGGCTGGCACGGGGCATCCAGCTCCCCGTCCCAGGGATCCTTCTGTGCTTCTAATCCCCCAAGATAATGTGCAAATTCAGAACTATAAAATATCAGCTTCCAAAGAAGACAGCATTATATTTAAAAGCAAAATAAAGCTCACTGATGCTCTCTACTTGGCAAAACAAAACCCATTCTCAAAGCCTGTGCTCACATCTATGACAATTCCTCTCTGAAAATATTATACGCAGAAATCGTTTAATCCTCTTAGGTGTTATGCGATTACAGTGCTCCATTTTAAAAATCAGTATGCAAAAAGCAGCTTTCACCTTCAAAAAAATTCTCTTTGGCACCTCCTCCATATGTGCATGTCCTTCTCTTTACGCATCTATATATACACGCCAGCATCACAGTATGTACTTACATGTTTCTATAACTAGACCACAGACAATAATTTGTTCAATTAAAATACAATTAACTAAACACAAAACTGTAAGCAATCTGCACATTGTATTCTTCTTTAGTGAACAAAAGAAGTCTTTCTTTCAGAATGTACAATAGAAAGATTAAGCATGTTCAATTCATATTCTTAACTCGTTTCATAGCTTTTTTATAAAATCCATCTATGCCTATTGGCAATCTGCTACTAAACTCTCGCAAAACTGCCTGAATAACAGCATTAAAAAGATATTTTTCAGGAAACACATATCCCTTCTTTTCATTCCTTTCCTAACCTCATCTGCTCCAGATTTAAGCCATTCCCTAATGAACTTGAAAATTAATGCATAGATCCAGTCACCAGTTTGGCTTGAGTATTCTCAGTTCTGCTGATTTAGTGCCTAGAGCTCTGTGCAATAAACACTGGTTTGAACCGCAAGGAAAACAATTTTCAGGCTGCTTCTGAAGCCTTTGCTGAGTTGAAGGAGACGAGTCTATGTGGCCTTTGCAAGCCAAGAACTTCAGACTTCCTGCAATTCTCCAAAGCCAACAAGGAAAGGAGGAAGAGCTGGCTGCACTGATTTCTTCTCCCAATCTCTGTCCTACAGAAACGCACAAAACGTTTTGAGCTTTGAGACTAGGAAATAGCCCCGAAGGCCCTTCACATAAAAGAAATCAGATGAGCTGGCCCGGCGTGGTGTCCTCTCACCCCACCACTGTCCCTGCGAGTTTCCTGTTGCTTCCACGAACTAGGGCAGGCAACTGGAATTTTAATTCTCATAAAATAAATTTATTTAATGGATGCTTTAAACTTGTGCTGTTTGGTGTGGAGATAAGCATCTGGCAGTAGCTGCACATCTCCATTTACAAGTAGGATGAAATCATAGCAATTTGCTGTTTTCTGTTGTAGGAAGCCACATCCCTGTTCTCTTTGCCTAATGTTGCCTGTACAAACAAGAGGTGAGCTCAACGTCTTCACCAATGCATGGGGGATGAGATATGTCAGAAAGACCAAACACTCAGTGTTTAACTTAAGAGGCTATTCATTTTACCTGTTTTTTGTGTAACATTACGGATGCTACTACTGCCTAGGAATACTGCAACGGGGAAACACAGGAACGGTGAAATGCTGTTTGAACTGAAACAAGAAATGTGTGGAACTGAAAAAGGAAACTCTCAGCTCTAGCCTGAAGACCACGCTTTGGGTAGAAGGTGTCGAGGGGGAGGATTTCAGGTGTGATGTGTCCAGATGTAAAGATGGGCACTTGGAAGAGCAGGGAATCATCCAGGGTGACTCCAGGGGAGCCCAGCTCGCACGCACGGCGAACGCCCTGACGGACGGGGCTGCGGGATACGGCTCCCTGCCCCCGTCACGCTCGGAGCCCCGTGGCTCTGAAGAGTCTATCGCGTCGCTCCAGGGCTCCCTAGTCCACAGAGCAAATTCCATCACCTCGGCACTAGGACACAGCGCCGCAAGGCGGAATGAAGATCAGTTTGCCACAGCCTCCTGGGCTCCGTCGCGGGGTTTGGACCCTTCTCTTAGGAGCTCCTGCAGCTGAGGTGGGGGCTCCTCTTCCTCACAGCTTCCTTATGGCATTTTTAAGAAGACAATGCATCTATTCTATTCATTTCACTTGTCTCTTCCCTTCCTCCTTGCCCTTAAAAGGGAGGTTATTTCTCTTGGTATTCTTCCCAAATCAATAAATTTATTCAGCCCATCTGCTCTGACTTCAGCATGTGCTCCTTTAATTTGCAACTATTTGCTAAAACACCAGAAATGTAATTATTACAAAAATGCCACAGGTGTAAGCAATACTTAACATAAAAAATCAAAAGTCCATACAGGCAACAATTAAACAGTTTAAAGTACGACTTTACCTTGTTAACCTGAAGAAAAGAGGTACCAGGTAGGGGGCTGTCACGGTGAAGCCAAAGTCTGGCAGACGGCGGTGACGCAGAGGGACCCGTAGTCAGCTGCTCAGTAACGCAGCAAGGACAACGGGGGAAGATGAGACTTCCAAAGCAGCCCTGGGGATGCAGATTCAACCAAGAAATACCAGTTCTGCATTAAAGCTATGAGCAGTACGCATGTACAAGGACACATATATAAATATATATACATAAATCCAAGGCCTGCAAACGCATGGCTAGGTGGGTGCAGCATGCAGCGCAGGCCGTGTCGGCAGGGCCAAGTAAGGCCAAGCTGTTGCAAGAAGCCCTCCCAGGGCAGAAAGAGCTCCTCAAAACTCCTCTTGTGCTACTGAACTTACTGCTTTTCTCATTGAAATGAAGATGGAAATGAGTCAGTTACAGCAACCGTGTTTGGAAGGGGAGAAGTGTCTAGTTCAGTCCCCTTCACCAGAACAATTTGAGGTGAAAAGACAAGTGGAAATGTGAGGATTTCCTGCAGGACCAGGGGAAATGAACAGCAGAAAATTTTGCATCTGAGAGTGACCTTCAAAGCTTTCCTCAACCCTGCTCAAGCACAGAAAAGCTGCAGAATAGTTAAACGCTGATGCTGGTATAGAAGGAAATATCTGGGTTTAGAAATGGATTCTCATCACAGCCTTCTCTAGTTTTGCACTTCGGCAGTTATTAGCCTGCGGAAGGAGAACAGATTCAGGCCTCTCTCCTGTCCTTCTTTCGGAAGTGAACCCTGAATATTTCTCTGAGAACTCGTGGTTGGTATTTTTACAGATTTTACTTTTACAGATATCCTCCCAGTGCTAAAAGAGCACATCGTGCAGAACGCAGATTACTGTTTGAGCACAAACGTTTCTGTTTCTTTCAGCTCACCTCCCTTTTTCTCCTAGCTCTGCTGCTATCTCTTTTCCTATCTAACATAACTGGATCTTGCTCAGCCTAGTTTTCTCTCTCTGCACTCTATTTTTAAGAGCAGAGCTTTGATTCTCTAGCAATTCCTCTCCTTCCTCTCTCACAAGCACTGCTTCTGGGGAGAAAATTTTAAGTCTCCACAGGAAATACACTATATAAATAAATAGGCACTCTTAAAGATTCCTACTCAAACATGTAGGAGGAAAGCAGGAAAAATATCCTGACTGGGTTTGCCAAAACTTAATATAAATTACAAAGAGGAAAACTTGCAGCAGAAGGAAAAGCGACACCCAACGTTCCCAACAAAAGCAGAAATCCTGCCGTAACGACTGCCACCAGCCCGAGGAAGGCACGGGACCCATCGGCACAAGATGATTTTCCTTCGTAACCTTCCAAATTACACCATAAGTGCAGAAGAATAAGCAAAACTTGCAGGCTGACCTCAGCAAAGCACTGAGAGTGGGGTTTATACATAATTAAATTCCAAAATTCCAATTTTAAAATGATTTTAACGAAACGTAAAGGTCCCATTTTAATAACGCCATCAATATTTTGAAGCTCTGGGGCTTGGTATTTTGCTGCCATTCAGCAAGAGAAATAGCTGCTGTCTCAGAGAGGGTTGCAGCTCAGTGGCTGCTCCTTTCTCTGATAGATTCCCATCAATATTTATGTTTTATGGCTCCGTGTTAATGTAAATGCCCCAGCTCTGTTGTGTACCTTTGCAAACAAGACGCTAACCGCTCGCCTCATTGCTTTAACCTGCGCTATTGCATTATCACATTTTAGCCCGCCGTGCTCTCAGAGGAGGTTATTAACAGACAGGGAGGAATTTGCAGACATAGCAATTTCCCAAGGAGTTTGCATGCAATTTCCATGCACAAACCTGATCACCATGAGCAGAAAGGATCCAGTCTCAGCAATCGGCTCCAGGCAGCATTACAGCCTGACAGAGCAAACCCCTTCCCACCTGCTCCTGGTTCTGCTTAGACACCACTGAGGAATTTGGGGAGAGTTCTCCCAATTTGGTCATTTCACCTCCAGTTCACCACATTTCCCACACTGATCCCTGCATGCATGGTAATCCTGTGGTCACCCCAATTTCCAATCACGTTTAACCAAATGAATTGCGCTTTTACAAATATCAACAACCACATACTGCTTTTCACACCTTTTCACAATTGCAAATTTTAAAACTAGTTATCTTTTCCACCACATTGTTTCCTTGTTTTATCAAAGTTATGCAGATTTTATATTAAAAAAGATGTCAGTTTCACATGCTGCTCATTATACTCTTGATGTTTGCTTTTTGCAGGGGGTCTAGGTTCAGATTTTAATGTTCACTACATAGAACCTATTCCATATGTAACCATCCAAAAGAAACAGTCACCAGCTTCTGGGGAAATTATAGAAAGGGGAAGAAGAGCAGAGAAATGCATCTTGGATTTCTTCTAGCTTCACTTTTGTTTTTCCATGTTGGAGAAGAGCTCTCCATCATCAAATGCCCACTAGATCTACTGTAGCATATTAATCTTTATACACTATTAAAGCTCCCACATCTTTTCACATTATGGAAGTTACACCAGAAAGATGAACTTCAGAAAGCTATCTCAAAACTTGTGCGGGGTTTTAGAGGCTTAATGGAGCAGCTGTTTCAGGTTCAGGGGCTGCAGAGAAGCTTATTACCTCCTCAACATTTGGTTCGGGTCACATCCAAGCACTTCTAGCTGCCACTGACCGCAGTCAGACTTGGTTAATCTGCAAATCTGGGCAACTGGAGAACTGAGGACCTAAGCGTCTCATGAAAAAAACAGCATATGGTAATAACTTGATATTTAAACTTTAAATAAGAATAAAATAAAAAGCCCACTTGTAGAAAGAAATAGGCAATGTTAACCAATTTTTTTTTTTTTTTAACCCTTTGTTGCATTCCCATCCTCACTGAGGGGAACTTAATACAAAATATGTTAAAATTTCACAGCATTCATAACAGCTAGATCACTTCTAGCTTTGTTCAAAGATGAAAAACTGATGGTCCAGGACAAGAGATTTCACAGCAATAAACCCATATTTAGCTTGGCTGAGACAGAGGAGCCTCAATGAATAATACCAAGATTTGTAAAGAACAAATGGAAAAAAAAATATATCAACATGAACAACTATAAAGCATCATATTTTGCAGTGACAAGGGTGGTCACTACATCTCTGCAGGATTTAGATGGACTGAGACCAACCCAAGGAAGCACACTGGGCATCATAGTTGAACAAGGGCTTCTACTCCCATAAGAAGAAAAACATATATGTATGTTGCAGAAAGCATTTTGTTTTCCTGTGAAAAAAAAAAGACTTGTATTCATCCTACTCAATTAAAAAAAAATTCTCATTTTGTAACTGACTTAATATTTTTTCCTTCAAAACACTAAACAGCATTTCACTTTGAGTATGATGATTCAATATACCATTACCGGACTACTTGGAAGAACATTGAACTGACATATTCTGGATTTATGTGACAGTTTGCAACACTGAGGGCTTTGCTTTTTTTATTTCATTTTTAATAATTTTTGCATTCCATGAGGATTCAAGAAATTTCAACTTTATCATCCACTCAGTAAAAAAACATACATTTGCACTGGATTATCTTGGGAGTATAAATTCTTGATTTCACTTGGACTCAGGAACAAAACCTTAGGATGCTTAGGAAGCATCATGGAAAATAGCTCCAAATATACAACCCATGACCTCTCACAGCAAGGGACTGTGCTGCTGTGGCAGGTTGGTTGGTGCAGCTACCAAGTGAGAGCAGCTCCTCCTTTACTCCAAAAGAATAATCTTAGGCTCTTATCTCATTGCCAGGTACAGATGAGTGTTTTGCAAACTTCTGCATTGCTTTGCAACATTAAAACACACAAGCCTTAAATGAACTAAGTAGGAACAATCTTATCCTTGCTTCTCTGAATAGGAATGAATTTGGCTTGAAGTTATATAAACTGTGATAACTTCTGTTACTATTTTTTGAGTTAGCTGCCAATGAACACAATTTCTTCAACTTCAGCCAATTCATTTTCAATTTATTTTGCCCTAGGTTCTCAGAACTTTTTGTACTGTTAGCTGGATTTTGCACAAACTGTTCTCCTGTTTGCAGGTGAGACAACACTGGGCATCTGTGCTGCAGGTTCTCTCTTTCTTTTTAATAAGAATCACAAAAAATCATTGGAAAAGTTATTTGTATAGCTGCACAAAGAACAAGAAATAATTCCAAGCTGAGTTAAAATTCACACTACCCAGGGTTTTATATTATACATCTGCATATATGTATATAGAAATATCTGCCAGCATGAATTAATAATTATGCAGCAGAATGCATTTATTGTTTCCTGCAATTCACAGGGGAAAACAACAACAACAACAAAACAGAAAAATAAAAGATTGTGTAATGGCAATGACTACGTTGTGAACAGAGCTCTCCTTTGGCCTCACAGAGGTGTTTCCAAACTCCCCCAATTTAAAAAATCCATTAGGCAACTTGTACTGTTCCTGGCCTTTCTGACAGCTGGATTTTTACAGGCTCCTTGGAGCCTCCTGCATTTCCCCTAATTGGGCTCAGTCCAAAAGGGAGGCACGAAGAGGGGCACGAGGAAGCCAGGCAGGACCTTTTGGGCTTATCTGAAGTGGGCAGGTAACAAGACATCGCTGCAATTTGTCAGCTTAATAATGCAAAAGTCTGAATGAGTACAAGGAATGCCAGCTACAGTTTAATGGGTTTTGATGGCATTTCTGCAAGACCGTGCATGCTCTCAGTACACTTGATGGTCATTAGACCTTCCTCTGCCAAACTGTCCTGCTGGTGCCCTTTATAGCAGGTAACAGGACTGCACGACCAGAGCTCATTTAGGGGTTTCAGCCCCAGAGTAAATCCAGGTCCCGATCCCACAGCAACCCCAGAGGCTGCAGAGAAGAAAGAGCCACCAGCCCACTAGAGGTCTTGCCAAGTCATCACCAAGCCACCAGGCACCCTGACGGTCCCACAGCTGACTGATGCACGGGACCTCGGTGCTAGAGGGGCAATCCCAGAAACTTCTGCAGCAGTTTGTCCAGGAAAGGGGATATGAGGGAAGAAGAACCACCAAGCTGGTGACTGTGGAGAGCAACAGACGGTGCTAATCCTCAGCACTCAGAAGAGACTTCCTCAGCTCTAGCTGTCACTTCTCCCCACATGGATCTGCCCTTTCCATCATTGAGACCTGGGTGGAATTTGCTGCCATCTGCAAAGCCCACAGCCTCCACTCGACCCTGTACAGCAGCCAGACCATACAGATGTTCCCCAAGGGAGACCGAACCCAGTGGCACCAGAGAAGACCAAGCCCTTAGTGCAGGGGATGCAGAACCTCAGACTGCTGGATTTCCAGGACAAGTAGTGTGCAAGCAAGGAAGTGAGAATGCAATCTCTGTAAAGTACTCTGTAAAGCTGAGTAATTAATATGAACACATAGAAGTAATTAGCATGCCTTTCCCATTGTACTGGATCTGGAGCATGAAAGCAAGCAAAGTGGCTGGATTGCGGATGAAGATGTTGGATAACAGCTGCAGCTGCAAAAAAATGAAGCAAAAGTATGGAGACATGCGGCACTATTGCTGGGCTTGGGAAGTTTCAAAATAAAAGAGGAAGCATTTAAAGAATAGAGCCCTGAGTGTCATGGCGAGCAGCCGTGGCCATGCACAAGCAAGCCACGTGCACAGCAGAGCAGCCCCGATGCACAGCAGGTTCCTTTATGCAGCCAAAATTTGGGTCGCTGCAAAGCTCTAGGCAAAATGTTGCAAGCTGCAGACACTAAGGTTCAAAGAACACAGTCTGCTGTGCAAAGAACAAACCAGAGGAAAAGGTGCTGGGGCAGGAGAGTGAATTAAGGCTATTTTTCAGAGCGAAACAATAAAGAGCAGCCTGGATAAAGCCGAATCATCTTGGGCACAACCTTACTGGGAAAGAGTTATAAAGGAGCTTAATGAGGAGCCTGTTGCTGCTGAGAGACTGCTTGCAACTGCCAAGATCAAGGTTGGATATCTAGCGAAATCCATAGAATATTATTAGTCCAATAAATACCTCAAAGAATTCCATTATAATGGAAAAACCCTCAATTTTGAAAGGCAAATTGGCAAACTAAGGGAATTAGTTAGAAGCATGTGCTTGGAGACCAAATGCAAAATTGTCTATACATATATTGCCCACCTGAACAGTGATTCGTTGAACTTCATGAACAATGTGAATGGGATTTCGTCTGCTGAACACACACCTATTCGTTTCCCCAAATTTACCTTGTTTATTCAACATTGTTTCTAGGAGCTAATTATCACAAATATCATCCCAAGATCCCAATCTGGGTGAAAATTCCCTCTGCCTGGAGATGTTATTATCAGGGGAGACCCAAAACTGAACCAAAGCACCAAGCAGAGTTCTCCAGGCTGGATTTGCAGGGCAGTTTGATCTGTCACAGAGAGAAAAAAAAAAAACAAAAAAAAACACCACTGACTTCACTCCAAATATTTTGCTATTTTTCCCACACACACAGTCATTAGGAGGAAATGATGAGAATATGAGAATTATACCAGGAGACATCGACTCATCTTTGGGTGCAAACTACCTTCCTCTACCAGCTGCATCAGTTTTCCTTCTTTACCCAGGGTGAGGCGTCCAGCAACCAAATGCCAACACCTTTCTCTTCATCTCCATCCCTCCCCGCATGGCTCAGGCCAGAGGATGCACGGAGTCCATGGGAGATGGGCACTAGCCCTTGTGCTGTTTTTTCAAAAAGCACAGGATTAAACACCCCTTAGAAACAGCTCAATGGTGGAACCTGTTGTGAGGAGACCAGGGAAACAAAACATCAGCATCTTCCTAGAGCCCAATCCCGGCCCTCCTTTGGGAGGAAGCACAGCACGGAGGTGAGCTGGCACCCGTATCACCAGCACACGGAATGCAGCCAGCAGCACGAGCCCGGCTGGAAGCACCGCTGTGATCAGCAATCTGAAGTGGAGCGACTCAACTGCTGCTGCACTGAGTAGCCCCAAGAAACGTATGAGCAGAGACAAGTGGAGATAAAAATAACCTGCAATAAAATATTCCAAAAGAGTGTATTATCCACACTATTAGTTTAGCTGGAGATAAATTCAGGAGATAACATCATGTCTCCAAAGAGAACCTGACTTCACAAAAAAAAGGGGGAAAATTATTAAAGCAGTTGTCTATAAAAGGCATTTTCCTCTTAGTTGCTCATCAAATTGTGAACAATTTATACTTCATAGCAAAAGGGCTTGCATCTCATGATTTTTCATTCTACCTAATATTACCGGGATGGTCGTTGAACCCACAGAGATTTCAAACCATCTCAAATCCTAACGAACCCTTGGCTTCAACAATATCCCCCTGTAATGAATCCCATCAACAAAAACACACATGGTAACAGGGCATTGAGTGAAACGTGCTTCCTTTCATCCATTTGAGATATTTCATTATGCAATTTCTTTTTGTCCCTTTGCATTTCAGTATCAAAAAAAAATTATGTAAGACAAGGCACTTGTCACAGGTTTCCAAGCTGGGGAAATCGAAAGAATCAGGTCTGGATGCAACACATATGTGTGTTACATGAAGGAGCATGATAAGAAAACAAAAAATATATTGACACAATTTGAAAACAAGCAAATATAGGTGAAATACTTTGATATTTTGGAGCACTAGTGCTGAGACAAGCTGTATCTGAGAGGTGAAGCAGAGAGGGACAGTATCAGTAACACAAGTTATCGCATTCCCTTCATTTCACAGCCTGATGTTTTGGCTGAAACTTTTACTCTTGTGAGCAACAGCATCTTTTCCTTTTTTTTTTTTCTTTTTTTTTTTTTTTATGGCAAACCCATATAAAAATTTCACTGTTAAAAAAAAGGGGGGATGGGGTTTAAAATCCAAAGCCTCTGCAGGCTCTGAAGTATCTAAAGGGTTTCCTGTGCCTGCACTGTTCCTCTCCCTCCTAACCATGGGTCATTTGTGGTCTTCTACGATAAAGCTTTGCTTTGCTTGCTTTCCCCTCACCTTTTTGGAGAGAAAAGCTTATGCACAGAAAAACTTCTGCCTCATGTGGCAGTCGAGTGATTACATTTTTTTTCCCCATGTTGCCCTTTTTCTGGCTGCTCACTGCTTATAAGAGAAAAAGCCGAGCACAGAAATATGCAAGGATCCCTCTGTGAAGCTGTCAAAAATATTTATCTAATTGATAGGAGCAGCTGGCTGTTGGTGAAAATAACAATATATACTTTAAAATAAGCACACATTATTTATCTAGTGTTGTAATTCATTTTCAGACAAATACTACCATTTAAGAGGCTGTCTAAATATGTGTGTGAGCAAGCCATCATTCCAGACACCTGGATGAAAGAACCTTTTAAAAAAAAATACTAATAAAAAAGATGAAGTACCAAAAATAGTTAGCTTAAGAAGAACTTAGCAACAAATCTGATCACCACCAGTTCTATGGCAACATCCTTATTCACATGCTAGTGGCACCTGTATCTTTGCTATTGTTTTTTAAAGCACCCCAAGATGGCACTTTTTGTGCACTTGAAGTGTCTTGGTTTCTCCATCTCTGCTCCTTCGCTCTGGGTGGTAGGAGACGGGCAGACATACGAAGGTGAAAGCCACCAAGGCACCATCTCCTGCCACTTTTTTGGGGCAGTTTCAGGCCAAGTGAGCAGCTTTGCCAAAACAAGCTTCCCACCAACCTGCACCAAAATGAGCTCAGAGAGATGAGATTTGGGGCCACCACAACCTGGATATCCTCCCGTGCTCTGCTTTGCCTTGCAATAAGGGACGAACAGCCCTTCTCAGCCCAGTCCCTCCTGGGTGCGTCTCGCCGGGCCGCTCTTGGTGCAGCTTTCGTTTCCAACCTGGAGAGCAGCGAATGCTCCTTCCAGCAACCACCAAATTACTCCCAGGGCTGAGTCTCAAAACTATTAATGCAGCAGCCCTCCGTTATCTAACAGGTTTTCTAGCATAATTACTGTTTCTTTAGCAACACATTTCCTGACAGCAAAGCATGATCAGAAAACAAGATAACTGCAGTCATCCATATGAAAATAAATTCTGGGAGAGATCAAAGAAGGTGTTCCCGGCTACAATGAGAATATAAATCAGTCCTTTAAAATGAAGACTTTTAGAACCCTCTTATAAAAGCATCCTGGTAATTAACTCACTCTTCTGCCATTTCTGGCTGATAAAGCGACAGTTTTAAGTGCCCAAGTCTCACAGTGCAAAGAGGCACAGCTGAGTCCTCTAGCCAAGCACGAGCAAGTATGCCAGACCTGCCCAATTAACAACTAGAATTATTAATCCCTATTCGGAGCTAATGCAAAAGAGAAAAAGAGCACGAGACCGAGAGGAAGAGCTCGTACCAAGGGGGAGAGCAGCCATGGGCTGCAAGCCCTGGACCCTTGGCCACCACCTGAGCTAGCTCTTCCTTCCAAATTGGTCATGATCTTCCAGTCTGCTACTGGAAAAAGCCCAGTAGCACAGCATCTCCCACGAGAAATATCCATCCATCTGGTGTTTTTAAGCTCAAAACCTCTTCCTATGGAAAAAGCTCTAAAATATATGCATTGAATGTATTTTTCAGTGGTTGCTGTTCATTGAACATCAGGGCTCATAAAACACCCAAGTTCTTATGGGCATTTCAGTATGCTTCTGGCTGCTCAGTTTTCTGTATTATTGCTATTAAGGGAAAGGAAAAGTGAAAATAGACCAAAGACACGCAGGGGGATATGGAGAAAAAATGTCCACACGCTCTGGTTACATCCCACAGGCTTCAGGTGGAAGACGGCAGCATTAAGAGACAAGGCCTTGTGTCACAGAGTTTATGTAGGAATTCATGGCCTTTAGCTGTATGCAAGCCCTCTAAATCTGCAGCAATTGATTGGTTTCATTGAGCTATTTAAGAACTTTAAAGGAAAAGCAAACAGGAAGGACTAGGTTTAATCCTCAAAGCAACCAGGCCCTTTCATGCATCAACTGAACCACTTGCTTAAGTGATTGGAGAAAAAAAAAAAAAAAAAAACAAGGTCTATAACTAATTGGTCTATAGCTAATACTTTTTTCCACTCCTAGGCCAGGTGGTCCTCTGAAAGACAATTCCCAGAAGAACAGTCCTTGTCAACCAAGACCAGTGCAGCTTGTAGGCACCCACATGCTCCTCACTGGGTAAAGACATGAGGAGACTTCTCATTTCTAAAACCATTCTACCTATTTGGAACAAGACCTGCTGTAACTTCAGCTGGCATTCAAGCTCAGCACAAGCTTCTTGCTGCTGCATGTGTCCTCTTCCCTCCTCAAAGCTCCAGCAGACGAGCGCAGTGCAGCCCAGCGTGACGCAGGGGACGGCTCTCAAATGGTGCTTGATTCCTGCCACTGAAGTTCTGTTTTCCAGTTTAAAGAATGCAAATGAATATACTGTGAATTCTTTCATTAAGACTTCTCCTGTGCTGTGACTGACTTCAGCTTCCCTCAGCGTTCCAAAATGCGTGGGGCCAGTTATTAGCGAGGAACTTACTGGAGCTCACAGGTTGTTGAACCACACATCCTCACCTGCCCCCCATGCAAGGTCTTTGGATTCAGTCTTGCAATGTGAACAAACTTAGTCATCCCATGAAAGCCAGAATTCCCGACAGCTGCAGAGGTACGTGAACACTTGCAAAAGTAGTCTTTTTTTTTTTTTTGTAAAACATTTTGTTCCTGCTTTCTGCTGGATTTTCAGGAAGACAGTGAATTACTTACACTGTATTCTGCTGGCAACACCTGCATTCACATAGCAGTTTGTTCCTCAAAATTTGCCTAAGGGTTTCTGAGACAGTCTGGTTGCCTTGCAATCTCTTTGACAGGTTCTTCACCATCAGAGTCCTGCTGTGCATTGGCAAACCCGGCAGAAATTTTCAGCTATGCTCCTTTCTTATGCAAATATATCTACCATCTCTCAGGAGGCCGGTGGCATTTAACATAACTTGTTAGCAAGGAGTTAAAGTTGCCAGAAAGCACTCGCGGGAGCGAGCTCTCAAAGATGCGCTTTGCTGCTTGACTGTGCTTTGTCTTCTACCTGATTCTTGTTTTTCCTAATGAACTATTCAAAGCCAGTGCCTTTGCAAGGAAACACCCTTGTGAGTGTTCCCACAGTGGGAAAAGAAAGAAATGAGCAACTGTAGACCCTGCTGAGCCCTGGTAAGCACAGCCACAGCTGGTGAGGTCAGTATGTTGGCAAGCAGTCGTGGGTCTTGGGGACTCGCTCACCAAAGCCTGTGCAAGAGTAACTCTGGTGATGCAGGTCAATGGTGCTTTTCACGTGGAAATATGTGCAATAAGATATGTTTTCCAGCCCTTCCTTCATAAAACTTCTCTTTCCAGTTCAATGTCATAATGGCCAGGGAAAGCCTTGGAGTTAAGGAGAAGATAAACTTTCCACTGACTGTGCGCCAGCTCCAGGAGCTTCGCAATGGCTTTGTGCCTTTCTCCTTGCCCACACATCGCTTGGGGAAATGAACCGCATGCACTGCGGCACGTGGTGGGTAGCTGTGAGCGTAGGCATGGGGCTACCTGGCTGCTACAGCCACCTCCTCACTGCTGGGCCGAGCAGAACCGTGGTTGGCATTGCGTTGGGTGGCCCCCCAAGGCTCCTGAGCGACAGAGCTCCGTCTCCTTGAGCCCTTGAACCAGCGCGGGCACTGAGTGGTGATCCCCAGCCCTGCGTGATGACACTGCTAGAGCAACAGGCACGGGGTTGCCATTAGTGGTATCGATCTAAATAATCCAACAAAGAAATACTAACACATACAAGACCTAAAATACCTAAAGATGTGAGATCGTATCATTAACCTACAGCCTGCAGGTACAATTTGCGCTGAGACCAGAGTACTCTTAATCCGCACCCACCGTCTCCACTTGAGTGATCCATGATAGATTTTATGATGACATAAAAAGCCTGAATTTCCAAGTGAAGTATTTACTCCTGGGATTAAACTATCCAACTAGTGCAATATAAATTTGAAACCATAAAGAACTGCAGCAAGTTTACAATACTTGAGAAATAAAAGGCCATAAAAGCACACGATGTTTGAATAAATGGACAGGTAAACTATCACTCTGTGGTAAAAGCAGTTCTGAATCCAGAAAGCAGCAGTTCATGCAGAGGGGAGAAAAGCTGCAAGTCCAGCAAGCGGTTTGTGCTGCCTTGGTGGAGTTGTGGCGGTGCGAGATGCATGGCAATTGGCAAGTCACAGCAAATCTGCTCCTGGCCTACAGATTAATTTCTCAAGTTAAATACCTCCAAGTGATTAAGCACACCATAAGTTTCTTGAGAGACTGGTGTTTATGGCAGGCTGATAAGTATTGACTTCACTGCTCCACACATCTGCAAGCAGTAGGGGTAGTTAATAAACAAGCAAGCAAGCAAGGTTTGCAAGAGCCAGTCTGCAAAGTGCTGGGCACATCACCGCAATAAAGCCTGCTTATAATTGTACAATCCTCTCGCGAGCTTTCACAACAGTTATTCTTAATGCACCCATTTGCTAAACAGACCTCTGCTGCAAATGGCACAAAGCTTTTACTGTCACCCAGATAAATGGTTCACCAGCACAACCAAAAAAGTTGTGGTTTTCCTTTGCAATGGGGGCTTATAACACACATGAATCAAGACAGATTTTGCAGAGCGGCAGCAGATGAATAATGAGAGAGGATGAGATCACGGATAAGCAAGGCCCTGGGAAGCAAGACAACGTTTGCACCCTCAGTAGACAAGGATTTCTAGGGACTTTCTAGACCCTTTGGTCTAGGGACCTGGTAGATCTGTTGCCCAAGAATATGGATACTTCCTCATAATCTCTATTTTCTTGATCTTTGTGACATCCCATGCAAGTAAGCTTGTGTTATAATTTAGTACCGTGTGGAAAAAAAACATTCAGAAAAATAGTTGTTTCCTGTTGTTTCTTTTAGGTCAGCTCCTCCATACTGTAACAGGGGCTGCCTGAGCCTCCTGTGAGATATAGTAATTAATTTGTCCCCTTTCAGATGGATGTGACTTCAGAGCTATCACACCTCCCTCTCCATATTCCCCTTTCCAAAACAAGATGCTCTAGATCATTCTCTCTGCATTTAAAACTCAGACCCCACAAGAGGTGAGGTCAGCCTGGGGGCTCCTCACCACGTAGGTTTCTGTCCTTTTGCAGATGAATTGTAAGTTTGGTCAGTGCCGTGCAGGCCTTCCTGGTTTGCAGAAAAATTGTTTATTTTTCTGTGCAGGAAAGATTGCTTTTCCTGCAATCTTTTTGCAGGAAAAAAAGTCCTGCAGATCAACAACCATTTTTTTTTCCCCCTCATGCACATCACTGTTTACTGTTAAATGAAATTTCATTAACCATTTTATTTCACAGTTACTCAGTACTAGTCAGTACATTAAGAGCCTTCTGCAGCATTTAACATTCAGCTCTAATTTTGATAACCTGAATAATTCTGCTTTTTCTACTAGCTTTGAGATCTATGATTTCTGCATGTTTCATAAAAAGCAGTTATCATTGCAAAAAAAAAAACCAATGGATTATTGAACATTGGGTTATTTTATAAATATATATGGCCTCTGTGCCTACAATTATATAAAAAATATAAATGGAGATGGCTTATTTATGTATTACACACAAACCCATGCACACAGATATGTCTCAAGAGGATATGCACACTTGAGTTTGCACGTTCAAGATTCTTTGGCCAACTGGATCAAATGGGAGCACCAAATCATTGCACAGAGTAAGTCCTCCCTCCATTTATTCCTCTGTTTTTCTCTGACTGGCAAAAGGGGGACGTATGGGGCAGTAGAGTGGGCTGGGCTGAGCTGAGCCCCTACGCAGCGCTGAGAGCAGGACGTGATCCCCAAGCTGGAGAACACACTGCACAACAGAGCATGAAGGTGGCAGCACAAAGCATGATTAATGCACCCATTCATCAATAATTAAGACTAATTAATCATCAAAATTACCTAGCTCAGGTCCGAACGCATGTCCTGTTGCTTGCATTCTTGGGAAGGATGAACACTTTCCTCAGCAGCTCTGCTCCAGCCACAGGGAGGAGTGCAGATAGAAATGTGCTGTGCTCAGTCCCAGGCAGGAGTGGTTCAGGAGGGTTTCCAGTTAATCCAAGCCGGGGAGCAGGCAGAAGAAAGGGAAGGATTAGACTTTGTTGCCACTGAAGAGCCTCACATAGTTGGTGCAAAACATCACAGGATGGGTATATTTGGACTATGTCATGTACATAAAATAATATTTCTAGATACTGAAAAGCTGCAGGCTCAAAGCAATGCTGATGCGCTCACCCGAGGGGAAGCTGAGCTCCAGGAAAAGACGCTCCTAGCACTGAATTTTAACCGAGGAAGCAGATGCTTCCGGGTCCGACTTCTTGTTAGAAAGGCACTGAGTTATAACTGTGTTACCACAGACTTTTACTGGGGCCTCGAGCAGAGAGACGGCAGAGGATGCTCCAGCAGCACTGAAGACGGCGTGCCCAGGAGTTCGCATTAGATGCCCAAGAGACTCCAGTAATAAGCTCGGTAACGTGAAAGACAGATAAAATTGGCCATCATCTGACAGCCATGAAAGGATTTTCCTCTTAGCCAGTCTGATCTGCAGCCCCACGGCTGCTGCTCTTGGCCATGGTGGTTTTATGCACTGATGCAGATGAGCATGGGGAATTTCACAAAAGCCACAAGCAGAGCTGCTGAGAAAGAGAGCAGGCTCATAAATGCATGTCAAATTAGTTCCCTTTTTCCTGATTTTCAGGTTAACCTTGCCAGGAACTTTTACTTTTTTCCACCTTATAACATTACATATGTCAATGAAAAAATAAAGATTTATGATTTTTCTCCCCTTTTCCTATTACAGCACTAAAAACATGCTTGGGATAAAGAAGGGGACAAAAGATAGAAAAGTGATGACCACGATGATAAAGAAAAAAAAAGGGGAGGCACAAGAAAATCCTTATTTTTGAATTAAAAGTTCTATAAAAATATCAACTTTCTTGTGGTAAGAAAAAGCCCAATAAGCCATGAGATTAGACACGCTGGGTCTCTGATCCCTGTTTCAACATCAGTGTTTAGGCCTATATTAGTCTGAAATTTGCACTAGTCGAACACAAGACTTTTATCTCCCTTGTCCAGGGCATTAAGCCTGCATGGCTGGAAGAGGGGATATATGCGATCTCAAAATTTATCATTTCCTTAATTTTACTGATAGTGTGAACAAAATCAATCATGAGAGACAAGTGTAACAACTACCAAATGCAAACGGAGGAACCTTGGTTATGAAGTAAATTGTACATTAAGTGATATTTCTTTAAAAATAATTTGTACTGATATGAACTCAAACCCCAGGAATGACACACCTCAGCTAAACATGAACGGCGTTTTCTTAGTCTCATTACAACAAATGAAAAAGGATTGAACCGAAAGACCTACTGCTCTGATCTTGTTCATGCAAGTCCCCTTATATAGATTTTTTTTCCACATTAATTTGTTCAGTTAAAGCTCAACAGATACTGCATCCCCAGGGTGGAGACTAAACCTGGGCTGTGGCAATTGCACTCATTGGTGCTCTCCAACTGACAGTAGTTTCTCATATTTGGAAATTGCCCCAGATTTCTCCCTCCCCTTCGTTGCGAACAGTGGCTGCAGAGCTGGAGGGGTCCATGCAGCCCCCGCCAGCCGCTGCGGGCGAGACACGGAGCGCCCAGCGCTGGGTCTGCACAGCGCGCGGGCGCCCGTCCGCAGGGCCTCGCTGCTCATCCACCTTTTGGGAAGGATGCCAGCGTCTCATCATGGAGGTGCCTCACATCATTACACCGCGAAAAACAACATATGGCACTAAGCGTCTAAATGTCGGAAAAACAGACTCTCTAATGGAAGAAAAGAGCCTCTGAAGGATGTGCGCAGCGCCTGGCTGCAGCTGCAGAAGCGCCGCGAGCTCCTGCGGCGCGCGCCGGCTTTCCTCGCTGCCGCGGCCGTGCGCCACATCCCGCACCCTGGACCACGGGCATCGGCTCGGGCGGATGCCCGTGTGCGTCCTCGAGGGGCAGCTCCACCCGGCGCTGCTGCCCGCTGTCTCACAAGGACCCAGCATTTTCCTGCACTAAAGACAGTGCAAAGCGCATTTGCCCTCTGCAGCTCAGTGCTGGTAAGGGACAGGTTTCTGACCAGGTTTCCAGAGACCGGGGGCAGGTCTGTTCATCTCTGCGTTGTCTTCAGCATGCCAGACCCCAGGGGCTGCAAGGACACCTCCGCTGCTTTAGATCCTGCATCATCTGCATTCGGGTACCACACTTAGGTCTTTGTGCTTCTTTTCAAAGGCTGTGTTACCTGAAATGCAGTGAATTCACAGTGGGATTATGACTACACATCATGCATCAAGCAATATTCAGGAAGGCTGCACACACCTTCCCTTCAGTGAGGACTTCTTATTTTCCTTGGAAATCATGGCTGGATGATGAGTGAATCAGTCCCTAAGTCCCAAGTTTAGTTAAACTAGGAGACAATTCTTGGGGATTTTTTTTTTTTTTTTCTGTGTGCTTTTGAGGTATTTATAAGGAAAATATTTTTAACATTATTTAAATGTTCCTTTAATCTTTTATATTTACAGGTCTAGCAAAATGCTCATTTTCCCTCTGCAAGTCAATGACAGTCTTCCTTGGGAGGAAGGTGATGGATCTGGAGTGGAAGTTGGTTGCTCCACCACATTAGGAGCACTGCACCATCTTGGCCGCAAAGGACCAAACTACACGTGGTGGAAGGGAAACAATCTAATTGAGTGGGATTCATTACTAGCCCTCCATAATAAAGTCTCTAATCAGATTCACGCTGGGGTCTCACTCGCCAGGAACTTTACTTGCCTTGGTGATTTATCTATATGGGCACTAACAGCAGGGAATAATCCTGAATGAACGATGATTTATTAATGTCTCTGGGTCTCAAGAACGCAGCAGACGCATCCTGAAGGTGAATATTCTGATGCACCCTTTTTGTTGCCAGGAGGTATGTGGGTCCCTGATCACAGTCTGATCAATTAGGCAAACAGGGAGCCGACCCTACAAGAGCAAAGACGTAGCAAAACACCTCTGAATGCAGCAAAAGGGATTTTGACTTGGGATCAGGGAGATGAGTGACCAAAAAGACTGCGTAAATAGGACAAATTAAAGAACAGCAAGAATCCAGTACTGGTGGGGGAAACAGGAAGAGAGGATAAATATTTATTGTAAAGTCATTGAGGAACAAAGAAGAGTAAACTGAGTCAAATCACTAACCACTGTAGTCTGCATACTAATGCAGAACTAGGGAGAACGAACAATGAGAAGTATCAAAAAAAAAAAAGATTTAAAAAAAAATCCAAGCTTGAAAGAGAAAGTGAATGGAGAAACAAGCCAAACTATGCAAAACATAGCAGAAACAGGGATTTACCCAAGCCCAAGTAACTGAATAGAAAGGAACAGATGACACAAACTGTTCAACAGCTTCTTTATGAGAAACACTAGAGCAAGCTGCAGCAGAGGCAACTAGGCTAAGACTGAAAGCAAAAATCAATGTAAGTGGGACCATCCCAAAGACTACTGGACTCACAACCTCACAAAATAAATAATAAAAAAATAAATAAAATAAAAACAACGGATTCCAAGATGACCAACCTCCAAAACCTCAGGGAAAGCCCCATGAGACACATACCTAAGAGAAAAGGTGTTAAAAAGAAGCAGCTGATACTTAAAGAAATATATAAACAGTCCAAGTACTTAGACAGTTATTTCAAATTTGAAGGAGGAAAGGAAAATTTGTAAATGAAATATGTAACTGAGAAGTGGTAAATCCTTCCAAAAGCATGTGGATAAGGGAGATAAGACTTATATAGTTTACTTGCACTCCCCTGCCAAAAAAAAAATTTCTCAATATGTCTGAAGGAGCTACGATATTGTATAAAAGCAAAGGTCCTCCCATGAACAAACACTTGGTTAAAAGATAGGAAAAGGTGTGGAATGGGCAATAAATTGTCCCAGTGCATCCCCCTCCCAAAGGACGCCCGTCGGGGTGTGTGCTCATGCCCGACCTGCCCAGCACGCTCGCAGAAAGCGTCTTGCAGCGCACAGCTTTGCTGGAGACACGAGCCTCTTTAATCTAGCAGCAAAGAACAACGCTGAGGATGTGCAGGGAGGCTCCTCAGTGCTACATGACTAGGTAACAAAACAGCAGATGAAATTCAATGTTGATAAATGCAAAATAACACACATGGGGAAAAAAAAATCCCAACTCAACTTACACATCAATGAGCTCTAAGCTTGCTACAGGTATTAAGGTATTACGTGCCATAAGAGAGAGTTCTGTGAAAATACGAGCTCTGCGCTTAGCAGATATCAAAGAAAAGCAAAGGAAGTATATGGAAGGGGACGGAAAGGGATGGAAAACCAGGACATGTTATTAGGCCTCTGTAAATCAGTGGTGCCTCTACATGCTGACTTTAAATTCTTGTTACTGCCTCAGCTGCAAAACTGGTACAGCTGAACTTAAAAGCTACAAGGAAAGCACCAAAGATGACCAAGCGTTCAGACACATTTTATGCAAGAAATGAAACAGATCAGCAATTGTCAGGATTAAAGAGAGAATGGAGCATGATGGAGGTCTAAAATACCATGACCTCTGGTCACAGATGTGCTCGTGGTGGCTGGCTGCCACCAGACACCTCAGGGCAGACATGTCCTTGAATCAGTCAAGTCGGTGAATTTGGTTGTTGACTTTAATGGTACCATGACAATAAAAAAAGAAGTTTGATCCATCTTCTAGAGGATGAACCCAAGCCATTTCCTTAAAGAAGGAATATCAAGCCAGAAGTATGATTTATTGTACTAAATGCACCAGTATTATCCTGCCCAAAGCATTACCCTAGAGAGAGAAAGGACAACGGATGGCAATCATTTGTTCATGTGTCACTGGGCTTTAGAAACAAGTCAGCATTAAAAATGAATCCAATTCATTTGCTCTGGGCTTATCTTAGAAAAATATGTTCATTCATCCATGATTTAAGTACATTTTAGATCAGTCAGAGGAAGTCAACAACTTTGTAGTGTGTAGTATAATATATAATAAAACTTCGAATTGCTAGTTGCCAAGAAATCAGTAGCTGCAGTTGTATACTGCATATGCCTATTGGAGACACGCAGCTGTAAAATCAGCCACGGAAATCAATTGTGCCCTCAAAGGGAAGACCTTGCAAGCAGCAAGCACCTGCAGTGCTGGGGAAGCCCTGCCCAGGGCACTGTGCCCAGCACGCTGGGAGCGGAGCCGGGACGAGCCGCCGGCGCCGGATTGACAGCACCGGCTAGCACGCCTCAGCTCACCAGTACTGTTTGTGTTAAACATTAATGCGGGTGATTTAATAGAAATCTCAAACTTACGAGCTTGCAGAAATTACCACCTGCAAAAAGAGGCCAGCAGACTCCGAGTGAACAGGCGCTGTGGCGTAAGGAGGCCTGGTGTTTGGAGAAGGTGCTCCTCATCGCTCGGCCAGAGCTCGGGAGCTGCCGTGCCGAGCAGCCACACGTCTACAGGGAAAGCAGAAAAACATGGGCTGGGCTGTGGACCTTGGAGGTGAAACTACTGCTCCAGGTGCGCAGGGCACCCCAGGGCATGGCCGAAGGGATGCAAGTGCTTCCCAAAGGATTTAACCAAAGTGAAACAGATTGTGCATGACACAGGATCCCTAGTGCTTGGCAGAAAGCAAACACTGCTCACAAATAACGGAAAATCGTGGACAAGGATATACTGCCTGTTTCCATGTCAGAACGGGCATGGCAATAAATCTCCCTTCTGTCTCGGGTGGTTAATTTACTGCTCGCATTTGCACGGTGAAGCCACAGCAACCACGCACTGCTGAGCATCTGCTCCTCGCTGCACCCACAAGGCAGCTACCTCAGTGGGTGCTGGGGAAAGAGAGATTTTCTAGGAATTTGCAGTTTGATTTTAAAGGAGCCTGAGCAAAAGCCTCTCCCTTCCACAAGCCTTTAGTCTAAATTCATTCGTAGCTGCGCCCTTTCCAAAACTTATGGTACCAGCTGCATCAAGCCCAGCACCTAGGACAGCCAGCCCCGGGGCAGCGAGCGCTGCGGTGCTGCTGTCGCAGCAAGTGGCTCTCGCAGAGCACGTCCAGCTCCGCCAAAGACCTTCCTGCCCAGTCTGAACAAACTTTCCCTTCTAAACAACGGTGCATTCCTGCTGCACACACATCTTGAGACCTCTGCATTTCCCCCGTGCCTCTGTGATGTTATCTACCTTGAGCTCCTTGGCCCTGGTCTGCAACTCAGAGTCTTAGAGCACATGTGAACGTCCATGGCGAGGGTGCCTTGTAGCACCTCAGGAATCTCTAATGAAAGAGCAAAGCAGCTTTGATCGCAGTCTAATCACATACCAGGTCCTTCCTGGCCAGCTCTTGTAAATGCTTTCCCTGAAGCCAATCAATGCACAGCAGGTTTTGCAGTCCAGCTGTAGCAGCTCAGATACAATGGAGGAGATGCTGGGGATAAATAACTCGAGCTTTACAAAGCACATGACAAAAAGGACTGAGAAACCTATGGTACTTGGTACCAGTCTAAGGAGCACATTGACTAATGAAGTTACATTGATTAATCCGATTAAATATTTTATTAGGGTAGAAATGGTGAATTACCTGCTTCTTGCAGCAATTCCACCTAGAGCATAACATAGCAGGAAGGCAAATTCCTAGCACAGAGAGACTGCAATGAGATTTTAACTCCCATTTATTTACGGGATAGTGAGTGGGATATCTACTGTGAAAATTGGATTAAATGGAAGCAGAAAAACAATTAATTCTCTTCTGAGGTGTTCCTTGTCCAAAGAAATACTATTAATGTCACCTAAAACATTGCAAATTAAAAGAAAATATAGAATCTGGGCATTTCCTTGGGGACAGTTCAAGTGAAGCCATGGAGGCCTTGCACCATGACAATATACTGAAGAAAAGGCAAACAGAAGAGAGAGAGGCAAGAATGGTGTTTAGACTGCTCGTATCTCCCCCAAGGATAAAACAGGCCTGCACTAAGTGAATTTGCTGGCACAGCAGATCAAAGCCCCTTTTGAACTGTCACTGTGCCACCCACTCTGCAAATTTCATACAGTGACCCTGCAGGCCGCTGGGCACCATCATTTTTACTGCCCATCAGCCCCAGACCCGAGCACTTCCGAGAGGATGCTCCTTGGCAGGCACCTCCATCCCCAGCACAAGGAGTGGGGGAGGTGTGACACCGCGCTGCTTCCCAGTCCCCGAGGATCATCTTCATCCTCCTCCTGCAGAGCCACAGGCAGTGCTGTCAATGCACGCTACTGCAGGCTCTCCTCACGCTTGGAGCATCACTCTGCAACTGCATTTATCCCAGCTTCTTTCATCTTAATTGGGATAATCAGTTGATTGGTCTCAGAGCTCCGTGGTGCTCTTTTCATCTCTTCAGGCCTCCAAAGCAGCAGAGCACACGTGAGACAGAGCTCTGCCTGTAAACGCCAGACATACCAAAAAGAAGCTGACAAATTGCACGCATTGCTTGGACATTTTGCCCCACCAATGTGCAAATGCGGCTGTTACGGTTTGCCCAGGCAGACTTGTTGGACCACGGGGCGCCCAAAGCAGTTGCCTGCCGTCATGTCTGGCCTTGCCCAGGGCAGCTGCCAGCTGCACAGACAGGGCTAACGGGGCTTGTGTCACACCACGCGTGCTCAGGCCCATGGAGAACATGAAGTCCGGAGGAAGACAGACTCCCCATGGGTGACTACCACGTAGCCGCCAAAGGCGGGGGAGACTTTTACGTCTCACCAAAGCAAAGAGTTATTTAGTGCTCAGCTGGTGTCATGAATGACACAGCGAGGTGCAAAGCCTGGGTGTCTTCCCAGATGCTTTCCCACCAAGACCTTTCCCTCTGTTCCTTATCTGTTCATGGATGTTTTATCATGATTTTTTCCCTGGATGATGCACAGGTGAAACTTTCCTAAACACAGAATCACAGAATGATTAAGGTTGGAAGGGACCTCTAGAGATCATTTAGTCCAACCCTAGGGCCCTAGTCCAACCCTAGACACCTAGAGCATGTGGCACAGAAGAGCATAAACACATGGCAGCATGGAATTTTGTTGGAAGAAGTCCTATTCAAACCAGGCAGAAAACTGAGTCAAACCAAAGAAGAAACCCTCAGCACTCAAGCATCCTGCAGGAGAGGGCAGCAAAGTGTCTGTGGTCACTGCAGGTCTGTATTACCAAGCCCTGGCACTGAGGCTCCCTGCGGTATTTCTGCCATGTTCGCCCACTGCTACTCTGCAGGGAGGCCAGAATTTGCTCCTTTATCCCCAGCCTGGGAATCAGTCAATCCATCAGCACCTGCAAGGGCCGCTCCAGCCACAGAATGAAGCTCCTCTTGCCTCCATAGCCCTGTGCAGTGCAAACACTGCATTTGGGTTCCCCTTCCCCAGTTCCTCCCTCCAGTGACAGCTATATTGGGATGGCACCAAGCCTGGATCAGCTGCCCTCACTCCACCAGTCTCCTCCTCCTTTCCACTTTGAGCAATAATAGAGTTGAAAATTCTTCATCAGAGACAGTTTAATAGAATTAATCCTGTGGCAGACTCCTTGTTTCAAGTGTGCGCTGAATATTAATCAAAACAGGAACCGACATGAACATAAAACAGCATGACTTGACGTTACTCATTACACAACAATTATTCCCCTGAAGATCTGTGCAATAAGGAGGCTGCAGAGAAAGAAAGTGTTTTGTGACTTTTGTTTCCAGTTGGAAAGGCCGGAGCGAACTGCCCTTTGGAAAGGTCAGCACGGCCTGGGAGCTAACAAAAACCCAGCTGCAAACAGGCAGGGACACGGCAGGAACTGGGACCAATGTTGCCTTCAAACCAGTTTGGGTTTTGCAAAGCCTGAGACTGAGCTGCATGTTGGACACGTGGTTTCCAGGAGGAAAACACAGGTTTGGGCCAAAGCAGTTCCTGTGCTCCCAGACAAGCTGGCGGTCTCTGGTTGTTTTTAACAGAGACGTGCAAGACCTCAGCACAGACCCTGCGTGCTGGGCTACTGGGCAATGCAGAGCCAGGAAGGCTTCGGCAAGGTGACAAAACTCAGTGGGCTGCAGGGGGCTTCAGAATACGCAGAAAGAGTAAGCAAAGAGCACGCTGTGACAGCTCCCACTGCCACGGCTGCAGGCGCCCGCGCCGTTAAACTAGGGCCCTGTGCCGGGACGGCTGGCCAAGGCCAGAATGGATGGGGAAGGAGCCCAGAATGGGGCAAAGGAAAAGATCTTCAACTCAAAATCAAAGAAAACAAACCCTTTACTTTAGAAAAGGTCTAAGACGACCCACCAAGAATAACCACCATTAAGATATCCGTTTTTGTGGACTTGATGGTTCAGCTCAGGAACCAGCAAGGGATTTGAAGGACTGCACACTCGCCATGACCAACATCAGGAGGAACATCTCAAGGTTTTCCAGAAACATCTGCAACACTTGAACTATTTGATTTGCATGCAATCCACCAAAATCAAAACCTAATTTCCAGCTCACAAGCCATCAGCATCCAGACAAGCCAAGTGGAGAGAAAACATGACTAAAGGGAAAACTGCCATCCTGCCACCAAACACCACATCACAACACATCTGCTCGTGAAGCAGCGCTCTCCCAGTCAACGCGACGGAGATGATAAAACGTCTCCCTTCGAGATTCCAAGGCTCCGTCAAGGTCCATAGCCACACACTGGAGCTTCCTCTCCTCCAGTATCTCCCCAGGCTGACTTCATCAGTCAGTTCCAGTCCACCTGGCATGGTTTTATCCCGGTTCTATTCCTCATTTTAAGAACAGGCCACAATGGTCCCTGTGATCAGGGAGTACAAGCTTTAGGACATGCTAATAGATGATAAAGGCGTATTGCCAAGTTAACATAAAATGCAAGTTCTGACTTCTTTCGACTGGGTGTTAAACTGACTGGGAAAGGTCAATTGGAGATAAGAGATGGCTAATAACGCATAGCTCTCATCTAGTACTTATAATTCCATAGACAGAGCCCAAATTGCTTTGCAAAGGTGACCACACATTATTTCCTAACCCTTCCATGGGCTAGAAAGCCCATTTCCCTCCTGTAGGTTACTGAAGATGATCTAAGTACAGTGATTAAGACAGCTGTATCATGAGAGAGATTTTCAGTACTACTCATGCATGGAGAATCATATGGGAGTTTGTATTACAAGAGTAATTTTTTTTTCTAGCTTTAAACTGCATAAAACTGTTCCAGATACATCTGAAGATCCAAAGTTTCAAAGCTACCTGTTGGAGTGGGGAGCTAAGACCTGAGTCTCTCAGTCATATCATGCACTTAAGATGCACTTAAGTGCCCTAAGGAAAGGGCCGAAGGAGCAGCCTCATATGCTCTGCTGGGCTCCGCTAAGTGCAGAGCAGCAAAAGCTTTTGGAGGTGCAGGTATCAGTAGTTTGCTGTAAGTGTGCATCAGTATCAAAACACTGGAGCTTGGGCCCCCATCGCAGACTGCGCACGAAGCCCAGTGACACCAGCTCTATTGACTGCAATTTTGTGATCCAGGAACTCATTGTATTTGTGACTCTGCCACTTTGCCATGGCTGGGAACAGGTTCTTAATGGCACTAGAGGGGCTGCAAGGGCAATCTTTACCCTCACACTCTGCAGGGATGGGCAGCACACGTCCCTGGGGGGCCGAAAGGAAGAAAACGAGCACAGGTCACCAAAGAGCTAGATGAGGGCTCACATTTTTGCATTTTCATCCCTCTGCAAACGTGCAGCATCCATATGCATTACGTTTTCCAAGGGCATGGAAGCACACGGCTGCCCGCAGCCCGGCTCCTGCTTGGGGAACGTGGGTTTGACCTTGCCAAGACACCACACTTGGCAAGGGAGCAGCACTGAGGATACGTTAGCTCTGAGCACGACCTCGTATCCTGCACGGCAGCACGACGAGTGATAAATGAGGTTGGGCCGAGTCGCGATGAGGCTGCGCGTTTAAAGATTGATCAGCGATCCGGCCAGAGCTGCTGACCTCCGCATCCCGGGAACCTCCCTGCCCACTCCTGCCGCTCCGCAGGGCCCCTCGGGGACCAATAAGCCAAGCAAGATCCGAGCTCATCTGTCCAGCCCTGACAGCCATTCCCAGCACTCACTGCCTTCCCACAAAAATCACCTCCTTAATTGCACTCTGCAGCCCTGTGCAAACTGCCCTGCTGCAGAGGAGGCCAAATTAGCCATGTTTTTACAAGGGAAGGAGTTTTTGTTTTCTCATGCCCTTCCCCAAACCTGCCTACCATTCGTTTTGCCTGACTTTCTCCCTTCCATTCCCTTCGCCCTGTTCTAGCTCTGGCTCCCATGGGATGGCTGGGAGTCATCCCGACTCGCGACCCCACAGGACACATGGGGTTTTGCCGTGGGGGCCAAGCAGCAGCTGCCTGAGCCCGGCTGCACAGCCACATCTCCTCCCTTCCCTGCACGCAATTTACACAGTTTGATTCTTTTTCCCCCACCTCTTTCCTTTGAGGACAAAGTTCAGGGTTTTTTTTGTTTTTTTTTTTTTTTTGAAAGAATGATTTTTCTCCATGCCACCAGCTCAGCAACCTATCAGATGGAAACACAGACAGCTGAGGGCAAGGGACATGGGAGTCCTGTAGACCGGATCTCCCATGCAAAGCCGCAGCATCCGACTCCGAGTGCCGAACAAGCGCACGGAGCGTGGCGGCCACGCGTGCGGTGGCGGAGCTTGGAGAACAACCACAGAGAGACCCCGAACGGGGCAGTCTTGAGCCTCTGCGTGTTTGCGGGTCCCTGGCGGAGCAGAGGAGCGGCTGTCAGAGACAGGGACACGCGGAGCCCTGCCTGGCCCCATGGTCACTTCTCGTGGGGCTGGTTTTGGTGACATACGGTGCAGATAATGCCCTGGCGCTGCTCTGGGGTCCTGACCACTGCTCTTCCCATTATTCCAAGGGGACTTCTCGCCCGGCCATCTCCCACAGCCGGTACTGCTGCCTGCCTCCATGTCCCCAGAGGACATTGTGCCCTGGGAGCGCCATCCATCCACCTGGGAACCGCACAGGACACCATGGAGAAGGGGCACAGCCCTAGGAGGAAAGCAGCCCTCCCGGCTCGGCGCAGTAGGGACGGGCGAGCACTGGAGCCAAGGAGCAACCCCAAGGAGCACAAGTGACAGATCCAGCCACCAAGGAGCCAGCAGAAGCAGCGGCCATTGGGATGCAGGCGGGGATAGGGCTGTGCCAGGTTCAGCAGAGCCAGAGCAGCAGAGATAAGTGCCGAGTGGAGGAGATGGACATAGGATCCCTGCGATATCCCTGCGACTGGCTGCGAGCAGATGTCTGCTTTAAGTGCTAGAGCTTCCAAAGCCCCAGGATCTGATAGGAAAGGCCACATCCCTGGAGAAGAGCACATACTTAATCTGCCTTGAGCAAGTCAGCAGCACCAACAGCGCAGATGCAAACACAGCCAAAGGAGAGGATGCAAAATGCACGAAGGTCACAGGAGCAGCGCGGGCTGCCCTGGGAAACCCGCCTGCACGCACGACTCGAATGCTCTTAAAGCAATTGCAGCGTCTGTGCAAATTGTTGGCTTTTACACACGATACAGAGACAGCTTCATTTTCAAAATGTGGAATCTTCTCACCTGGCATACGGACCCAGAAAATGATTTGTCACAGAAATTAGATTTTCACAAGCAAAAATGCAGACAACTATTAGAATATACTTAACTGCAAAACAATCACCTTTCAGTTTTGAATAAAGGTGAAGGTAACGAGAAAGGTCCATTTTTACACAGGCTTTTATCAGGCTCTGAGTAGCCTGCAGCTGCTGCTGCTTCAAGTCTGTTGCACAAACCAGATGTTTCTTGCCCTGGAAAGCATTCCTAATGCGCGATTGCTGGAGCTACCCTTTATCAGGCTAATCAAAGCTCTGGGAAGGGTTTCTTGTACTAGAAAGTAGAAAAATTTTTGTTTTCAAGGTCTGAAAAGCATGCAAGGCAAGAACAAAACCATGTTCACAGCACTATTTTTCCTTCCCCGAACTCCATGATGAAGGGTTATCCTACTCCACGAATTTGCAGCATTCCCTTAAAAGTAATCTTATGCTGAAATATGAGCACTCCTGGCTCCTTAACAAGACATTAAGGCTTCAAACAAAAGCACTCAACATGAAAAAGTGTCGATATCAGCCTGTAAAAACTGCAGGCTTTTCCCCATAACTGTTATTCCGCATGGGGCCAAGAGGCATGTGGATTGACAGATCTACAACCTGCAGTCCTGCACCCTGGCAGGGAGCATTAGGATGCACCAGGCATCCTATGGCATCTCCCATCCTAGATGCTTCAACTTGTGAACAAGCAGTACTGCAAGTGCACACAAGCAGCCCAGACACGGGCAGCAGGCCGGCCGGGCTGGTGCCACGGCAGCACGACCTGCGCGGGAGCCTCCAGGATGCTCCTGCGTCCGAGCTCTTCCGCACCGGCAAGGCTGCGGCTAACCTGCCCTCAGCCCGGTTCGGTGCTGCGCGAGCAGAACTTCTACTGGCCTGAAAACTGAGCTGGCAGCACGAGGCGGGGGGAAATATATTAGCTGCTAGAAATGCCTTGGCATTCTTTATTTTCTGTCAGTCTTTCTTATGATGAATATTCCTTAGAGGTCTGCAGAGCCAGTTCTATGGCAGAAAGGTGCTCATAAACCATCGGTTCATCAGGTGACAGCGAGCGCCCGGGTAGCCGCGAGCGCTGCCGAGGGCAGGCAGGGCTGGGGCTGCCGGGCTCCCGAGCCCGGCCCAGGCTCTGCCATTTCTCCCGGGCAGATAAAACCCCAAGCCGTGATGGCAAAGCTCCATTTCTGGAGCTCCATGGCTGCAACTGAAAGGAGAGGTCAGGCTGGCAAGGTGAACTCCTCTGCAGAAAAAGCCCTTCCCCCTCTTGTTTCCCACTATTTTTTCCCATAGCCTTTTCAGAAGCCATCATCTCTTCTGTTTTTGGTCTATGCAGCTGCTAAAGAACCTCTCAAGCTCTTCTATCCAATGCCTAATTAAGGAGCTAATGAGGGGGCAGAGGATCCTCTGCGGCAGCTGCCCTGTCCACAGCCCCAGGCCAGCCCTGCTGCCCTCCCAGAGCTCGATAGCAGAAATCGCCTCCTCCTCCTCCGGGGAGACCCCAGCTAGCAAAACATGGGTTTTTCCAGCTATTCCCCAAGCACGTAACTGAAGAGCACGCTGTAAAAGCTAACGTGCAAACCATTCCTGCCGGAGTGGGCAATGCCCAGGCAATGCTAGTGGAGTATTTTGCGCGCGTGCCGCATGCCGTGCCGGCATTTCCGCAGGCCTTGCACGCGTCAGCGGGAGCGAAAGAGCAGTGCTGGTGGAGGCCCAGGGCCTTCCGAGCTCTCAGGCACCGCTTCTGTGATGCTGCGATCCAACGGGCTCCTTTGATCTGCCTCTGCTCGCCCTGGCCGTGCTACTTCAGAGGACACGGGCCATCTGCCTCCTGCTTTATTTTGCCTTTAACATTCCAGCAGTTTAGACAATTCCTACAAGAAAACCCTTCCTCCCCACCACGGAGCTTCACCACATCTAAAGCAGTTGGAGCAGATGCCTTGTCAAGGTTGAATTCTCCAAAAGCAGCTGCTTGTGTTCAAGACATCACTTTGGAAGAAGAGCTGTCTTTAGCAAGACATGTGCAAACCCTCTCCTCCCTGTACGTGCGTGGGCGTTGGGAAGGTGGGGAGCACGGGCCTTGGAGGAGACCTTCCTTTTCTGGAGTTGCATATTTGTTTTGTTTTCTTAATAGAAGAATGAAAAGAATCGCACTTCCAAAATAAAATAAAATAAAATAAAAACCACCGAAAGCTCACTACAGTAATTACATTACTCTTGACGGATACTGAAGCCAGCTCCTTCCAAGAAAGCCAAGTACCATACATACAGTTTTGCCGCTGTAATCTGTTAAGAGGTTTATGTCTCATCCTAGATAACGATTTCTAATGCACCGCATTGGAGCGGGCAGCCCCGGCAATTTCAAAGCCATCTCCAGGCCTGCGGCACCGCCCTACCCCAGCGTGCTGGGTGCGGCCGTCGCGCTCCGGATCGGCTCCTCCAGAGCTTCCCAGGGAGTCCCGCACATCCCGCGCTCAGTGCGGCCCCTGCAGCCTCTCCCTGCTCTGCTGCCCCTTTTCTGGGGAAGCTTGGAAATCAGCTGCAGCTGAGCAGCCCTGGGGGCAGCCCCCGGCACCCTGGTTTCAGGGTGGTCTCAGCACTTATGGGCCTCAGGAATGGTCTTTGGGAGGTGAATTGTGGGCAATTTTTGTGTTGTCTTGAGCATCTCTCTCCCCTCAACTCTATCCTTCAAACAATATTTCTGCTCTCAAATGCAACCAGTGAGCTATTGCAATCGCCACAAGGTTTTGTTTTACAGCTAATTTTAAAGAGGAATGGTGATTTTCTTAAACCTGAGAGTTACTCACGGCAAGGGAGAGACGCGGGACACAGGGCCCGTGGCCGGTCCCTACAGCTGCTGCTGGGCCACGCCAGCCGCAGGAGGGCAGTGACGGTGCCGAAAGCGCAGAAGTGCCGGGACGCGCCGGGGCCTCCCTGAGCGAGGACGTCCTCGAGCTGAGGGGCGCTTGCTCGCGAGCTTGGCGCTGCAGCCGTGCGGCTTGGCAGAAACTGGCAGCGCTGGATTTGAGCAGGAGTCCTCAGCCATTTGTTTCCACCGTCCTACCCCTGGGGAAAACAAAGACATATCAGTCAT
Organism: Nothocercus julius; assembly: GCA_013398735.1. Classification (NCBI taxonomy): domain Eukaryota; kingdom Metazoa; phylum Chordata; class Aves; order Tinamiformes; family Tinamidae; genus Nothocercus; species Nothocercus julius. Next base: position 3,814,212 of record VZSV01000060.1, on the reverse strand, counting down.
GGGCGGCGTTCCTGAAGCACGGCACAACTCGAGGCAGAGTCAGCAGAATCAAGCTTGTTAGTGTTTTTGAGCTGCACAGAGATGAAAATCTTCCCTTTCCCTTCTAGTTTGACAATTCAGCAAGCCCTTATGGCAATCAATTCTTTAGAAAAGACTAAGAGTTTTTAACTTGCAATCCAATTTACTATGTTTTAATAACCATGAGTTTCCAGTGATTGGGAGCCTGCTGCTGTTGGAAAAGAAAACAGCAGTGAAAGCCATTCAGATAAGCTATTTATAAATGGCACACTTCAATTCAGAGGGGGGAAAAAAAAGTTACAATAATTTTATTTACAGCAGGTGGTGCTGCAATTTTTCTCAGCAGAAAATGAGCCATACCTGTGCAGCCTGGTAACAGGAGCAAATGCCTGGGCACAACAGACCTCACCAGGCAGCATGATTGCAGTTTTGCTCAGAACACAAAAGGTTAAGGGCAGCCAAAAATAGTAATAGGAAAATAAGTACAGCCCATTATCAAGGTGGAGCATTTCTATAGACACTTAACAGCTGGAATAAAAAAAATACAGTGAGCATTGACATCATCCCTTGCCGTCTCGGTTCAAGCAGGCTGAACCTTCGGTGGGAAATCTGCCTTCCCCGCACGGCGCTGTGCCGGCAGCGCCACGATGCGCTTCCTGACCGCTCTGCCATCGCTCCTCTCGGGGGGAATCATCCCATTCTGCTTCATTCTGCAAGGAAATCAGTCCCTCGGCAGCAGCATTTGTTTCCTCAGTGAGCAGGGTGAGCCCACAGGTCTCTCTGCAGGCCAGCGGGCGCTGCTGCCAGCAGGTCCCCTCCAGAGCAGGCCAGGAGGGCACGGCAGCACGCTCGTGGATCTGCACGCACGCACCATGGACCTGGGAGGTTTTACCCCATGCTTGTGTCTCCCAACCTTGTAGGTGGATTGCTCCCAAAAAATCCTATGCAATCACTTTTAGCTAAAATTATTTCACTCCAACAACTCCCAGCAGGAGAAAAGGGGCCACCATCATGGACCAACCTAGACACGATCCCATGCGATGTGCTCAAGGTGACCCTGCCCAAGCAGGCGGTTGGATTAGATGATTTCCAGAGGTCCCATTCAACCACAACCATCCTGTGCTGCTTTGCTCTGCTGGAAACATGACTGCCTATAAAGGACCATCCGGAATTCAGACATGATAGCAGTTTCTCACAGACAAGTTTCACCTCAACCTGGATGCAGTTCTAGCCTTGTTTCAGCACAGAGTGCTCTCCTGACTTCCTCTCAGGACAGCTCTGTCTGTACAGGACAGCAAACCTGCCTGAGGACAAAGCAAAGCCAATCATGCAGGGACAATTTTAGGATTTTAGGGTTTTTTCCTGCCTTCCATGTTAGTAAAAAGAGTATTTTGAACGCCAGGAAACCCAGTGCAGGAAGGATCTGAGTGCCAAACTTCAGTGCATTGTAAAGGAAAAGTAAATACTCAATGACACTTCACTCATATATTTATAGGGCACTGCCTCCTTGCACACTTGCAGAGTTACTCTAAAAACCTGAGGAGGGAGAGAAGACAGAGAAAATGCTACCACCAAGTGGAGGGAAGTACACAGGTGAAGCAGTGACAGCGGGAGAAAGGCAGAGCGAGCACAGACAGGCCTTGTGAGCCCCTCACGCTGCTCCCAGTGATTTATTTGGGAAGAATAAACCCCCACATTATATTTATCTGGTCATCTTCTACACAGAAGCAAAATGTCCTCTTTGGGGGATTTTCTCCTCCACCTTGCTGATGTTCGTAGGTTTAGCAGTGTTATATGGAGTGTAGGACTGCACAGACAGAGCCACTACGCATGCGTGGACATACACAGTGGATGGATAGATTTATGGAAATTCGGGTATGGAAGAGCACTTGTCTGCCCCAAGGTATTCTGCTCAGTTTGTTTGCCAGATGTCAGCTTGCTGCTTCAATGTACTTGCACCTCTGCCTGGGCATTTTTAACACAAGAGGTTTTGTGTGTTATTTTGCAAGAAAATAATACCTTTCCCCAGTGCAGACTGGGTAAGTGAGCAGAAATGTTCTGCAGGAGTGCGGCATACAAGAACACAGTCCTATGGTCAGCGGGGCCCGTACGTCCACTGGAGGCTCCTAACACTTAGGAGATTAATTTACTTTCCAAAGCTCACATATATTTTGACCACACACATGTTGAATAGCAGCTCATTTCAAACATATTTATTTCCTAGATTACCAAATATAGATGGATTCTATGGACTAGGATCTAAAAATGACACAGTATTCTCCAAATAAGAGATTACAGGAACCTGGAAAATACAGATGATCTAAAGCGACAGTGCTCAAGCTTCCTTTGCTTGTGACATTTTTTGTATCTCAGGAGTTCTGTGTAGTCCAAGAACTAAGGGTAACAATGACTGCAACAGCAATATTGAGCACCCACCTGCTCAAGAGTGGTAGATCCCAACAGGAGAACACTGAGCAAGTGGGAAGCTAAGGGCAGAGTGTCCCAGAATGGTCTGATAAACAGGCTGCAGAGATCATCACTGAACTGCCACTGTGAAGCAACACTGATCTGGAAAAATAAAAATTAGGTTACATGCTAGATTTAGCAAGTCAGACTCTCCAAAGACCTCAGCTGCCACTTAGGCTATTAAATGAAGTACTGAGATTTTTCAAAACACCCCTATTCTGCACAACTAATGATTACAGCAAACACGCACACATTTAGGCAGCATTTCAACCTTTTTTTTTTTTTTTTTTAAATAGACAATGCTTAAAAAAAAACCCAGAGGCTAAAAGGGCTGAGGTGGGAGGGGAAAGTCCAGCTCTAAATGGGGAAATCATTAGAAACTGCAGAGAGGAAAGGCACTAAAAGCTGCCAGACTGGAGGAGATCCAAAGCGGAGCTGGGTGACAGGGAGCGATTAGGCAGCGGACGGGCTGTGTGCTCAAGCTCGGAGATGGAGGGGACAGAGCCGAGGGCACCGTCTATGCTGGAGCTGCTGAGATCCGATAGGAAACATGAGCGAAACGAGATGGGGCAGCCAATCGGGATCCCTGCAGGTCCTCGGTGCTCTGTACAGATCTACAGATTTTTCCCAACCTAAATACGGCTGGCAAAATGTCTGTCCCTATAGCAACAAGGAAAAACAAATGGATTTGAGAGGTGTCTGATATTCGTAATGCATCAAAATTGTTGTCACCATGGTGACATGATTTATAAATGAATGTAAGCGTTTAGGGAACAATTAGCGAGCGAAATGCCATGGCTGGGAGGTGACTGGCCGTGGTCGTGCACCTGCCCAGGCATAGAGGACACCAGGACTCCAGCTCTGAGCATTCGCCCTCAAAAAGGGCCTTTCATAAATCCATCACGGACCAGAGCAGAAACCCCCACGCTCGGCGGGAGGGCGATGGCAGCTGGCCCAAGCCGAGGTGCCCGTGCCGAGGTCTGATGAGGGGCTGCTCCCCCCAAGGACAGCTGGCGCCCGGAGCACACACGGGTTGGTTGTCACTGGGACCGCGGGTCCAATGTCAACTGGGCTGCCTTGACACCATGGAGAGTCCCCTTGGATGACCAGAAACAGAGACCTCTAAGTCTAAGATACCTCTAAGTATAAGAGCAAGTAACTTCAGTCAAGACTTCCAGCCTGAAGCACCTCGTGTGCCACCCCCCCAGGGAAATTAATCATTTGTATCCGTGTTCGCCTGTATCTGCGTGGGAGGTAAATTTTACAGCAGATCGCGCTCAGAGCGGAGTTGGACAACGAGCACTTACTTTGAGTTAAAAAGACGATTAAGCTTGAAAAGCAATTAGGTAAATTCACTGAAGAGTAACTCATCAGGAACTTTTTAAAGAGAAAAATACTGCCTGGCTCAGAAAGGCCCATAACGACAGATCTCCGGAGCTGAGAGTCACACCAGCAAGTACCACTGTCCTCTCACCCCATGCTCATGCCCTTCCAGGGGCATTTGCTGGTGACCATTGCCCAGAGACTCCGGCCAAGGTGGGTCTTTGGTCACAGCGGGTACAGACCACGATCCACTATCCGTCTCAGATCTCAGGAGAAGCAACAGCCAGCCAAGCACCATGCAGGGCAGCCACTTCAGCGGCCGTGGCTGCCCGAGCAGCTGCTCTGCAGGGGAAGTAACTATGACAGTTTGCACTGCACTCTGTCTCCTTTCACCTCACTTTTACATCCCGTCTCCTTTCAGCAAAGCCAGGGCAGAGATCAGCTGGAAAATAACATCTTTTTCACAATATTCCTACAGTAAGCTAATGAAAAGCTTAACCTTCTCAAAGGCCTTTGCCCCAAGCAAGACGCAGTGCAATGGTGGTGATGTTCCTCCCTTCACAGGGCAGCAGCCATTAACACAGCTGGCTACAATAAACACGTTTAATTGCCCCTCTGGGACTGACACTGAAAGCGCTTGGGGGAATTAGGAAGCTAGTACCTGGAGGGCATCCACACAGTGATTTACCCATGACATTGCCCTCGTCCAAGCGGTGGGTACCGATTTCTGAAAAAAAATCCCAATTTCCAATCCTTTATGCTTTTTTTTTTTTTTTTTTTAAACACTTTGCTGATTTCATCATGAAGAGATGAAGAGAACAGTATGAAGCCACTTTCTAGGAGTGACTTGACCCTGCTGAGGTCCCAAGGTGTGCAGAACAGCCCGTGAGGTTGCTGGAATTGAAGCATCCGAGTCGAGGACCTTTTCCAAATTCTCCATCAACCTCAAATGTGAAAGACGCAAAAGATGCCTTAGAAACAGAGTGCAGAATCTCCCAGGGAGTATAACAGTATCAGGTAAAACCGCACCCTGCACCCTCTGCAAAGGGAGCTCCCACAGTGGTGCCCGTGTGTCCTCCAGGGCAGGAGATACTGTGCGGGAGCAACCTCCCCCTTCTCACCGCAATACTGTGAAGCCAACAGAAGGTAAAAGCAGTTAATTCCCAATCTGTTTTCATACTGGTGGCACAGCAGTGCACAAGCAGTGCCCTTTGTTTCCCCAAAGACGTTTTGTAAAGATTACGGGATGCCTTCGCTCAGGTTGTTGGCAACAAGGATTAAGAGCTTGGAACCACAAGCTCCCAGCCTGAATCAGAAGAACAAGAACTATTAGCTAAATCTGCAAAAAAAGGGCATTGAGATAAAACAAAGACAGATCAACCATTCTAGTTTGGGATCCTGTCTGGGCAAGGACTGCCTCACCAAAGGTTTCTGCAGATGCACCATCAGCAGCTTCACACCAGAATACCAGGTATAACTCTGGGGGAGCCTTTTTAGATGTCTGTCTTATGCGCAAACATATCGGGAAAATTAGGGACCTGATGCCACACATAAAACTCTCCTGACAGCAGTTTTTATAGGAGAAATGACATAAAATAAAACTAAACTGTCATGACTAAGATGCAAGACCTCAATATGAACCTCTGATGCATCGGTAAGCAAGCTGGTCTCCCCTTCACACAATTAAGACTGCTGCATTTATAATATGCCACACTACACTTAGCAGGATGAAATTCAAAAGCAAGCTTCAAACTTGCAGAAGCGCAAAAAGCCACATCGCTTTTTATTCATGGGAACTGCAGAAGAGCTGATAAACCTGCTTCTTTCATTTGCAGTACCTCATACTCCCCAAACTCCCTTCAAAGTTCAGTGAGTCTCTCTTGCCAGACCCCGCGCAGGCCTTATACACCCACACAGTTTTTCATCTGAAAGTTTAATTTCTCCCTCTTCCTTCTCAAGAAAAGTGCAACTTCATTTTAGCTATCACTGACCAGAAAAAAACCCTCTGGCAATACTTAAACAGAAGAAAAAAAATGGCATTCAATCGCAGCACAAACATTTCAGTCCCATTATCAAATTGTGCATATATACATACATAATCATACCTACTAGAATAACCAGTTTATATCAAGGCGCTCAGTGAATCCAGTTTGTTCACTCACTGAATTTCCATGACCATCTGAAAATGTTTTTTTTTCTTTTTTTTAATAACAATTTACCAATTGCTATTCTTGAGATTCGTAAGTATTTGAAATTTATGCTTTGCTCTCCAGCTGAGGATATTATTTGGTACTTGCTGTTGTGATTGGGCAAACTGAGAGGCTCTTTATGCATACATAGTTGTGCATATGCATTTGAAAACCCTTTTCCCCCTCCCCACCATTTTTTTTCCCCACGTAGTTGTATCATTTGTTTTCTGGGTGAAATTGATTGTTACATGCAAAACTTATTAACTTACTTCTGAAGTAGGTAGAAAAGGCTTGAAGTGAATTTAAATAGTTGAGTGAATAGATGAGAAACTTTTGCATTCACAAATAGCTGATCCAGAATTATCGCAAACTATATTACTCTGGATTAAAATACTCTGATATTGGAGTTCATTTCATACACACTAGTAACAGCTTCTAATTATTGAGTTATCTAAGAAATGGCAATGCTCCTTTGCATAATCAGTTAACTGCAACAACAGGTGAGATCACCCACAATGAAGCTCACCCAAAATATGCATGGATATAGGAATTTCCATAGGTATGCAGAGACCCAAGTGCTCGTCTGCACAGAAGAACAGGAATGAAAGTTAAGAAACAAGCAGCAGGAAGTGGGAGTTAGAGTTAGGTCCAAAAAAAAAAAAAAAAAAAAAAAAAAGGCCCTAAAGAAACCTGGAAATCGATTTTCAGGAATTGCACACTAAGATAGATCCCCCAAATCCAAAATTTCCTAGATCTAAGAAAGAAAAATGGGACTGCTTAGCAATTAATAGCAAGCACAGTCTCCCCTTCTTGCAGCAGGCTGTTGCAAAGTGTGCATTTTCTGGCTATATGTTCCTCCTGAACGCAATAAAGTCTTCTTATGTGCTCTTCAGATGAGAGAAATTCTCTTTTAGATGACAGAATATGTCTCTTGAAAGAAAGACAGAGTTTGAAGACCATCTGCTTTGAGCAACTCATAAAAGAAAAATAGGGGAAAAAATAAAAGCAAAATATAAACAAAAGGGGAAACTAAAGCATCTAAAAATGGTTATAAAGAAACCCAGAGCTAGAAACAAGGCTTGAAAAGGGCTTCCAGCTACCAGCGAGAACTCCAACCCAGCCAGAGGCAGAAACTAGGGAAGTGAGGCTTGTTCCATCCTTCTTACCACAGGCCCTACACATAGAAAGGGTAGAAAATATCCACCTCTGGCAGGAGCCCACTATCGGGCTCCAGGTTTCAGGTGTTAGTGGCTGACTGCATCCAACAGAGACATGCAGAACAGTTCCCCAAGGAGAACAACATGCTTTGGCCAACGCAAATGATCCTCATCCTTACAGAGCATTGCTCCATAGGGATCATTGTACTTTGGGCAGCCTAAAACAGGATCTCCGTGCACCCCCATGCACATACTTTATAGCAGAGGGTCCATTCCAAACAAAAGTTGCATTATTCATGCCCTATGCATCTATCAGCCCTTTGCCCACAGCCAGTTATAGTTTATCTGATGAAGTGCAAACAATGCTCATTTTGAATAAGTGATCTTCCACGCTTTGCAGAGGTTTATAGTTCAGCAGCTGTTAATCTTAGATCTTTATTTGAATTTATTCCTCTGGAAATGATTCCAGATAATAGTCTGACTCTACAGGCTGAAAACCTTTAAAGTGATACAAGTCATAAAATAAACATCAGCTAATGATACAAAACACAGTTTAATGTATGGTTCATTACGTTTCCTTGTAACACATTCAGAGTGGTAAACGGGCATTCATTTAAGTTTCAGCTTGAGACTGCCCCTTGTTTGAAATTGTAGAAAAGCATGTTTTTTTCCAACAAGGAAATATATAACGTATAAATAAGTAACACATACCCTTACCTCTTTCCGTAATATACCTATATCCCCTTAAAATGGGATTTCTCACAAACCACAATAAGTCATGTAAAGCTTATTCTATCCACATAAATTTCAGTCATGTTCCAGTTTTCCTTTGGTCTTTCTGATTAACTGTTCATCAGCTGGTTTTTGAACATGCCTATGAATTCCATGATAAAAGGTCTCTGATGACCAGCAATTAAGCAAGAGCTATTATCCAGTAGATACAACCCAGATGGGGTTGAGGCTCAGTTTTCTGAAAGATCTTTATGTTTGTATTCATCCTTAATTAGAATGAAACATGACACTATTCAAATTCCCTCAAAAATAATATTCTGGAAGACTGATAATTTGGGACTAGGGACAGACGTATCAGAACTTCTTTCAGTAAAAAGTGTATATTATTAGAGAGAAAAAAATACATGTTTATAGAATATTATATTCCAAATACATCACCACAGAAAACTGACCCAGACCTTCTACTACCAGTTTGATTCCAGAGTGGAAAATACCTAGTTTTAAAAGCATTTCAATTATTATTGAAATGTGTATTCAAATTCAATGATTCAACTATATTTTTTCCAGAAGAATTGGATTATACTGTAGGATTATACCACAGTTAGATGGAGCCCCTAGGATACCTTTTTTTACTCTTGTTAGGTTCACAGCTGTCCAATCGTACTGAAATTATTTCAAGCCACAAATTTATTCTGACTAAAAGAGACAATATTAACTTTTGCTATGATTAAAATCAAAGTAGTATTTTTTTCCATTTAAAATCTTTTTAGGATATGTTATCCCTCATATTTATAATCCTTTGACCTTTCAAAACACAAGGTCAATCCTTGTTACAAAGATATTGCCTTGGAGGAAGCTCTGAATTGCTCTTTTATACCTCAAACCATTTTCTTCCTATAAACATGGAAATCCGTATGTGGCCACATATCCATATAGCATACTTAATTCCATTTATCGACTTTTCATCTCTCTCACGCTAGGAAAAAGTCATTGTTAACATGGCCATGGGAATTTTACCAATATCTGTGTAAAAGGATGAATGTCATTACATTACAACCATCTAACAGTATCATTACACTAATAACAAAACATCCGTGACATTCAATCTATACATTTCCAAGTCCAAAACCAAACATGTCACAATCTTTCGTAGCCTTTATCCAGTTAACCAAAATAAATGTTTCTTCCTTGTCAAAGGTATCTCATTCATGTTATTTCAGCTATGTGTGATTAGGTAAATTCCCAGCTGGCTGACCCAAATCTCTCCACTTTACTGTTGCAAAAAGTCCTTTGATGTTAAGCAAGCTGTAATACTAATGTGTTTTCACAGCACCATTTCTGCTGCACCTTCTAACATTTTCATCAACTGACACATTCATTACATTAAGAAAAAAGACCACAAGGTTATATTACATCTTTTTGGAGCAGTAAGAAAGCGTTACTCAGTGCATAGCAAGACCTGTACGACTGATCCAGCACATTGTATTGTAAACTCAGATGACATGTGGAGCTACAGCCCAAAGCAGAAAAAGAAGAGATATAAAACCATGTTAGCAAGGATACAGAAATGACTTAAAGTGGTTTCTGGGGTGAAGAAGAAGCCACAGTCACCTTCACTCTCGCACTTCTCCAAGTAACAGGAGGCTGGAAACAAAGAAAAGCAGAGCTTCATCCTCATGGACGTTCAGAGGAGATTCTTCTGCTGAGCGTTACCTGAAATGGTTAGTTCCCCCTTCATTTATTTTGGGGGCTTCCTGCAGATTATCATTGATCAGTTTTAATTTAGGAACAGAAACCGGAACTAAATTGCTACCTAGGAACGAGTCAAAACACACATGGAAACACAAGCCCTTTCTTCTCTAATACTGGGCACCCCTAATGTCCCAGATCCAGAACTGGCTTGTTAGAGCTGGGAGGGAGTGATAATACCTTTAATCTTGATCATATTCTATAGTTCTGTTTTTAAATCAATTTATACTGAATTTCTTATGATAAATAATTATTAAATAACACTTTTTTCTCTTTTATTGCTGTTCCAAGACTATAAATGAACATTTTAGCACAAAAATTTGTCTCCAACTGCTCTCCATGACAGAGCTTCAGGCTCCTGGGTCACTCCTCTCAGCAGGTAGACCTGGACCTCTGCAAGTCCTTATCCCAAAAGTCTAGGCAGGAAAATTCTCAGAGAAGAAAGAAAAGTCAACATTGCAAATATTTATGTGCAGCAAAACTCTAATTTTTGAATGCTGGTCACTTGCCTAGAGGTTGTTATTGTACTCAGGTATCAGGAAGAGATACAGAATAGGAAGAACATACAAGTGCTCAAGCTAGTAACTTGATCTTTTTCTCTGATCCCAGTTATTCAAGCTTCAGGGCAAGAGAAAATTGAATACATTATAAAAAGTTAAAAAAAAAAAGTTTTTGAGACTAGTGATCAGATAACTAGGTTTCAGTAAACACACTGCGAAGCTTCACGGCTGCCACGAGCCCGGCTGCCAGCAGACGCAGTGTCACGAGCTGCGGAGAGCGGAGCCCGCAGAGCCCACGCAGAACCCGGCGTGGAAATGGGGCGTCTCTGCGTCGCAGCCCCAAACGCTGCTGGTGCTGGGCGGAAACGTGGCACTGCAGCAGCCACCAGGCCAACCCTTCGGCGTCTCCCGCGCTTCAGGGAAAGGGGGGTTCACACTGAGCTGAGGCTCCGAGCGCAGACTCACGGCCACGGCGGCTCTGGTGGCGGCTTTGCAAAGAGGAGAGACCGCTCCTGCGATTTAACTGCGGTAAACCAGCCCTAAAGTCTCATCACCCATAGCAAAGCCCTAAGAGAAATTGCCCCTCTTTCTTTTTAGAGCTGTTTTTTGCCATAACATGTCCCTGCATCATTCCATGAGATTCTGGATGCCCAACCTGCTTTTACTTCGCTGGAGATTTTACATTTTTAAGTTAAATTAAACAATCTGTGTTTTAGACACGCGGCCGTTTTAAATATTTTGGCCTGAGCATAGACTATGGCACTGGGGAGCCAGCCCGATGTTTTATCCACGGAACAATAAGGATATGACAGAACCCGCTGCACAAAGGAGAGGTGCTCGTCTCATCTATTTTTATTTGTAAATTTTTCAATTCAGAATAGGCTTTGAAAAAAATTCCTAGTGAAGAAAAACCACCCAAGGAGAATGCAAACTGGAGCTGGAATGCAGCTGCCATTGGATTTCCCTCTACAACTATCCCAGTTCTAATCTATTGCAAAATTAGAAGTATAAAGATTATGACAGAAAAGGCACTGCAGACCAAGATTTAAAATTCACCTGGTAAATACACAGTTAGCTACACTGAGAATGTAGTTTAGACTTGCTAGGGTAGCAACAGTCCTGAACTAACATTGACCACTAATTAGAAAAACACTGCAGGACATTATGATAATAAGTAGCTTTCCAAATCCAACACTTTTTGGATTGCTTCAATGAGGAGAAAAATGGAGAGTAGTAATGCGTCTTCGAAAAGATCCTTAAACAACAACAAAAAAATTCACTGAAATTAAAAATTAAATAAAAAAAGTCACAGAATGACAGAATGGTTAAGGTTGGAAGGGACCTCTAGAGATCATCTGGTCCAACCGCCTGCTCCAGCAGGGACACCTAGAACATGGGGCACAAGAAAAAAAAAAAAAATTGCCTGCACTTTCAACCAACAAATCTGCAGATTTTCCTTCATATTTTTTACCTGTTTATGTTGTCTCTGATGCTTTCCTCATCTTTTTTTTTGCCGCTCTTTCTCATAAATATGTAACTTCATAAATAGCAACTAAAGCTTCCCCGCAAAGAATGCCTTGCTTTGGGTCAACCCTGAGTTTTGGGCAAAGGGTGTAATTTTTTCAGCTATTTAATTCCACAGAAAAGTTTCGTAGTTCGTAGTTTCTCCCAGTTGCCTTAAAAGCAACAAAAAGCTCTCAGGACCCCACAGAGCTGGGACCCCAGCGCGGCTGCCCCTTGCTGCACTGAGACGTTTGCACGCGGCTCCGTCGCTCCCCGATACCTCCCTCCTCGGTGTCGCAGAGCCGCGTGTTTTATAACGGAGACCATCCCATGAGCACAGGGCCCGATCTGGGGGAGGCAGGGAAAACAGAAATGCACGGCAGGGCTTCCCACGTGCAACAGAAATCTGCCAAAAGCCAAGGGGAAACATGGTCCCACCTTGGCTGTATCTAATATGAGTCAGGAAAACATGACAAACACACTGCAGCCTCCCAAAAGAGCAGCACTTTCCCTACCTGAAATGTTTAGGTCCACATCCTCGGTATAACCCGAGCTCCTCATCCTCAGAGCGTCCCCAGCACCTCTGCCTATAGTATCCCTCCCCACTGAGTCTATTTTCCATTTTTCAGCCAAGTTAAAGTTGCTGTTCTTCAGCTCCAAGCTGAAATTACTTTAGTAAAACCAGCAAGTTGCTGACCTAAGGCTTATAACTCAGGCGACAGGGAGCAAGCACATCTTTCCTGAAGATGCAGAAAAGTGCAATGTCACCACTTCAAATTATGGTGACACAGGGTGGACAGTACCTTTTCCAAAGAAGAGTGCTTTCATGGAGCTGCTGCTTGTATGAGCAAATCGCCGTTTTTGCTAGCAAGCTGGGGCACAGCCGTCAAAAAGCAAATGCTGCACAGTTTTGGCATGGCCTCACCACTGCTGGATGTACAACTGCCCAGGTAAAATCCTGTTTTTCCCCAGCTCAGGAAACACTATTCCTGAGGGGAAAAAATGTCCCTATTGCTAGTGTGACCCCCAGGTACAACACCCTCCATTCCAGAGCATCAGGCACATGCTCCCGCAGGGGAATGGGATGCGCTGGGATGAGGTCAAAATATCCCCCAAAACTTTAGCAGCAGAGGAAATATAAGGGGAGCTGCAGCTTGGGAAAAGTTTTCATTTTGAGAACAGATAGTCCTGGATCTGGAGAAGACTCTGCCGGGGGCACGGGTGTCCCCCCTGCCACATGCTCCTGCCAGCGCCGTGCCGCACACCCACAGGCACGTGCACATCAGAGCCCTCAACACAACACTGCAATTGCTTTGGTGTTTTCCCCTCCGTAAACTCACGTTTTCTGTCGGGAAGAGGCTTTTCGCCTGACAAGCCCTTAGCCAAGCGCAGGCGCTCAAAACCTCCACTTCATTACAAAAGCACTCTCCTGCCCACGGGTCTGCTGAGATAACTTCTGCAGCAACAAGAGGAGCAAGCTGATACGGAGCAGGCTTTGCTTGTGAAGCAGCTGAAGGTCAAAGAGAAACCAGTTATGAGGCAGCTTTTGTTTAATACCACTTCACACACGAATATCCTGCTTAAAATACATTACACTTTCACACTGCTAAGTTGCTCAGATATAAATCCACAGTCCAAGTGCCAAAGACGCGGAAACTTTGCGTGCATAAAGCTGTTCAGCAGGATGCTTTTGGTTCGGTTTCACAGCATTGCTGTAAGAGACAGAAGGCTTGAATTGCATTTCTCTGAGATGGTTAACAACAGTAAGTATATTTGATAACAAGCCAAACAGAAGTAGATGCAACCAGAAATTTCTCCTGGTCATATGCCATCCACAAAGAAAAAAGCTACTTTGAAAATAGGGAGTTGCTGATGACCTGGTATCAGAAGCTGGTCTGCACTGAAAACAGAATGGAAACAAAGTCAAGTACGGCTCTTCTACACATAGTTACTGGCACTGACCATGAAAAGAAATTTCTTTTCCAGAATTGGCTTGCGCACAGGCAGAATTGAAATATTCTAGCAACATCTAACTCAAAACCAGGTGCTGATTCAATGACTATGCAGATTCATACATGACTGTGTTCCTATTCTGTGCCTGAGCCTCTTACTGAAAACCAGTCATCTTTTCCAGAACAAATTTGGATTCTGGACTTTTACACTTATGACATCATCAAAAAAAAAAATCTCAGACTGCTTAACTGGTGAGAATCCACATGCTTAAAATCTACAACTCGCTACTCATAGCAAGCAAAAATTAGCACACTTATTTTCATACTTCTTATCCAGCTTTCTAAACTTTGTGTCCATTCCTACATTACTTAGATTCCCCATCATGCAGTATTAATGCTGTTTTCAATATGCTTGGTATTTTACATGACTCTCTGTATAAAAGCATTTCTTGGCCAATTTCGGGGAGGGGGGGGAAGATTGTAAGAGCTTTCACCAGATGGTGATACGGAGCAGAAAGCAGCGTGTTTAAAGCAAAGGCATGCTGTAGTGTTGGTGAGAAAGGACCTCTGGGGCTTGTCCCAGCCAACCCCAGACCATTTCAGTCCATAGTTGCTGAACGTCACTCACTGATGCCTCAGCATCTCCTGCTCTGTCCCCTGTCTCCCAGGTGATGACTTTAACTCCATTAGAAAACATGGTTCTGGGAGCAGGGGCAAGAAGGGAACACGCGTCACTGTCAATCCAGGCATTTTTCATTAAACACATCCATTATTACTCAAAGAGCAGAAACTCTTTACTACAAGCCCCAGCGGTACCCCCTACGCACGCTCTGGTTTCCCGGCGCCCAGCCTCCTCTGCGAGCACGCGTCGCCGTGCGGGAAAGCAAGCGTTTACTTGCGTTCAGCTCCCCCTCAGGCTGCTCCCTGGTGATTATCCTCTCTGAAGGCAAAAACTAATGAACTCGAACCAAACTGTCAGGGGAACAAGATGTTCCAACTTCGTCTGCTTCTGCAGGACTCCCCGGATAGCAGCTGTGTTGGATGACACGTCTCGGATGTGCTATCTGAATGTACGGAGACTGCACAGATTACTTGGGGACAGAAAGAATAATATCTCCCTTTCCAGTTGTCTGATGAATATGCTAACTTTATGCTATAAATAATGGAACTTGAACAGCTTTTGGATGTTACCAGCCTGGGGCAGAGCCCAGCTGGATCCTCTATCCCATTGCCTAGGAAGAGCTACCCAAGCAATTGATGTATGCAACAGCTGTAGAGTCAAAACACAACTATCCTTCAGAAGAGGTGTATGAATATGCCAAAAGTCTGTCCTGCATTGTGACAAATACAAGACCTGCCAGAACTGGTGTGTTTAACCCAGAAGTCAAGCTGGGGCTAGACTTCCTAACACGCAGGTGCCTAATCCAGAGGCAAGTCACAGCCCCAGCTCAACAGCAGCTTCGTGGTTTTGAGTAAAAACGGTTTACAAAACACAGTGGTCAATAATTAAAGGCTTTGCACAAGTCAGAAGCACTCAGAGCTGTTTCTCCAGGACTGCACGATATAAGGTGAGGATGCAGGACCTTCTGCCTACGCATCCCTTCCACAGCCCGGTCACTCCCTCCAAACCTCCGTCCTCCTCAGGGACTCAGATCTGTTTTGAAATAAAGTGAAGGTGCCAAAACACCTGCACATACCAATCAAATCACTCACAGAGTGTGCTTCACCAGCTAGGCTAAGGGCAGCAAAGGAGAAATACTACACCTTTGGGAAGCAATGAGAAGAGACATGTTCAGATGGACTTGTTATCAACAGTACATAGGGAATTACCACATTTTACGTAGAAGTACATGCATATTTGTCCACAATTATAAAGACTAAAATATAGCTGTAATCTATAGCCATAAGGTGAGATTTCCATCTTTATATGACATGAAAAATGTGCCAGACACAGGTTTACCCATAAACAAAATTGCTTTTTTCAGCTCTCCCTTTAATGTGAAATATCAATCATTTTGTGGCTTTTATTACACAGAATTTAGCTTTTGTTTTTGACAGATGGCTCACATTCAGGCTGAAGTACAACTGTATATCATTCCCATTATATACACATCTGAATTTCAGGGCATATATTTTAAAAGGACAGTAATAAATGGCAAGAAACACCTGGCAAAGCAAAGCCAGTCACAGAGACCCCCTGAACTGGATGGGCCGAAATGTGAAAGGGTTTCTCAACCCACAGCCTTTACTCTGCACTGTGTACTTACTAAAACGGCCACGCTTCGGGAAGCGGCTGCCCTCTCCTTGAGCATTAGAGGAGACGACACAACAAAACCAGAAGAAACCATTATTCGCGGCCGGGTTGCAGGCATTTGGGCTGGGAGGGAAATATCACACAAGTGTAAAAGGTCACTGATTTTGTTCAATTTTGCTACTTTTACTGAAGCTTCCAGAACTTTGCCTACATCTCAAAACAAATGTTTTGCACATCTGAAACAGTTTACTGAAATATAGATTTAATAATCTGTGCTTTTGAAACCAGAAAAAAAAAAAAAAACAGGATATTATGAGACGGTATTATGCTAATCAGGTAGTATCAATTTATCTGCCTCCTTAGCTGTTTTTCTATTATTTAAGTGCAGAGGATGTTTGCTATGCTTCAGCTGCACAGTCCATCTGACAGATGTGCTAACCAGGCCTGCAGGACTTGCACTGTCAAAACCCTGTGAAGTCCCGTTCTGGGATTCTTTAAGTTAATTCCACCATAAATTTAGTTCAGCAGTATCCCAAAGGGTGGCCTGGCAATATCTGTCAGCTTAGCGATATTCCATTGTACCATTTATTCCATTTTCAGACTTTCTTCAACATCTGTCAAATTCAGTAGCATATATTCTGCTTTTCCATCTGCTGAGGTGCTCAGGACATTTTGCAGGGAGAAACCCAAGTGCATTGGTCTGTCCTTATGCTATTTAATGCTCAGACAATGGGACACAATTCCCATCATTTCCAAGAGATTAAATTGGTAACTAACTGTCCCTTGAAAGATTAGGCCATTGCCCTACCCCTCATCAGTAACGTTATTTAAGAAATGTCCTTTGAAAACCACCATGCAAGTGATGCTGCATAGAAGAGCTTGAACAACCCTAAAATAGGCTAAGCCAAGCAAAAGGAGCAGCAGCACGTACACAAAGGTGGCTACTCCAGGATATTCATGTTCCGTGGCATGGTTCACTAGGGCTCACATAAATCATTGTCTCCAGGTTTATTGTGCTGACGACAGACAAAATAAGGAATGTAAATTTGTCAACTTTGGTCAATAAAATTATTGATTTAAGAGGAGAGACAGAAATTGAAGATGCAACTGCCAGCTCTGCTCTCATTGTGTTTGCTCTGTAATCCTCAGTGAAAACCTTTCCTGGTAGGTTACAATACACCCAAATGGCAAATGCTGAGAGATTCCCACCTGGGCACTATTCTCTGCTGCTGAGACAATCAACTTTTATTATCAAATCTGAGCAATCTGTATAATCAGGGACAGAATTTACCATTTCCAGTGTACCTGCACAAAAAAAAGTAAGGCCATTGAAGGCTATATTTAAAATAACTAAACAAATAGCTCTCCAAAATTTTGGCATTTAAAGCTTTTGTCGCATGAACAGTCTTCAGGCAACCCGAGGTAGCTGCAGGGGAGAAGTGAGTATTTGGAATACAAATGGCGATGATGAATCCATCAAGAATGATTCATGCTTTTCCTATTTGGAACCAAGTCTCAATTTCTAAACTGAAATAAAACAGCATCCATTTCATACACTCTAAGTACCTGTCTTTTTGTCCAAGTACTGTATGATGTGAAGGACATTTCTACCCTCTTAGCTTGGCTGCGTTGTGTTAATTATCAAGCAAGAATGCTTTAAATCAGCTATAATTAGCTAGGTCTTTCACATCTCTATAAGCATTTTCCAAGCAAACACACAGCTAGCATTGTTCAGAAAACATTAAAAACAGTTTTTGTTTTTCTGCAGTGATTCTAAATGCCTTTTTTTTAAAAAAAAAAGAAAAAAATCTTGTGCAGTTATGGACATACAGGGCTGGCCAATATGAGTCATCCAGTGAGGGAGCTGGTCAATGGGACTGAGAAAACCAAGAGGCAACTGGCGAAGCCAAGTCAGAAATCTCTAACTTTCAACTAACAGAATTACTGCAGCAGGCTCAAGACTGGTAACTAAATAAATTATACACATATTTATAAACATATATATTCATTTATAATATAGAATAAATTACATATATATTATGGGGTACTGCACCTTCCTCCTGTCAGCATGCACTGCCCCACAGAACATGGCTTTTCTCCCTTTTATAAGCACACAGATTACACAGGCACCTCTCACAGGGCTGGAGAGCACCGAAACCCTCCTGCAACACCAAGTCCCCCTCAGTGCTGGCCCCGGGGGCCACGACACTGTCCCTGCCCTGCTGCTTCCCTGGCTCCTGCTGCCGCATCCACAGTCCCCTTGCAGGGGGGTTGCACTGGGGGTCTGCAAAGGGTCCCTTCCACAGCACAGACCAATCCAGCACGTCCTCCAACTTCAACCCCTTCATACAGATACCAAGAACAGGAGAGGTTAAGGGTAAATAGCTGAGCTATTTCAGGCCAGGTGTGCTTGGAAAGCCAGCACTTAAGAAATGCTGGAGCTGGGAACTAAGGAACACTGGGAAAGGATGACTTAACCGAGCAGCAGCTCAGCGCTTTGTCTCTTGACCTACAACCTGCTGATGTTCCGGCCGAAAGCAGCCTGTATCAGACACGAGCCTTTCATGTGGAGATTTAGCTCCCCAGTAAGTCCGAGCAAAATGCTTCCGCCGGCTCCCGTCAGCTCCGCTCTCCCCAGCTTCTTCAAGGCAGCAACTGCATTTTGGAGCTGCATCCTGCGTGCCCAGGCAAGGCTCTAGCAGGGCAAGAATGTCACCTCTGGATTAGGGTTTAAAAGACATGGGGTGATCTTGGGTGCAATGAGTGGAAAGGCCAACATGCACTGTGCAGGAAAAAGGGAACCTTCGATTACCACAAGCTTCAAGGAACAACACAGACCCGAAAAGCCTCTATTCGAGAGCTACTCATGCAGGGAGCAGGAGGCTGCCAGTCTCCTGGGGCTCTCACCCCTTCTCCCTCACCGTGTTTGCAGGAAATGGCTCTTTTCCACCCACAGCTTCACCAGCCACTCTCCCGCCGGCTGCTTTTCAGTTGCTGCTGAAGACAAGGGGTTTAAACAAGTGGGTCCGTGCTGTCAGACGTGGGAAGTCCTCCTCGGTGTCGCATACAAGCGCCCACAGCAAAAGTAAAAAGTGAAATTTAATGACAAGTGGAAAGTTTGATCCAAAAGAGCAGCACACCAGCCAGATTGTGCTTACAAGCGGAGACAAGAGGAATGTGAGAGCAGCAACCACTGCAAAAAGATGAGATGTCAAAAATTTAAATTTAATTGGTAGAGAGGAAAGATAGGTAGATAGAAAAGCCCACTCTATGCAGACTGTCAGTGCTGTTGTAAGGAACAGCAGCAGGAAAAGGGTGCCTTAAAAGGGTTAGTTTTCGCGTCACGGTTGCCAGTCCAATTACATCTTGAAATGTTGAAATCTAAGATGACATTAGCCAGGTCTCCATGGAGCCAAAGACCAGACACCCCGGCGACTTCATCGCTCAGTGCTGCGACCAGCGAGCGCCTCAGCATCCTCTCACACCCTCCTTTACAGGTTTCCTTTCCCCCACATTTTTTGCTTTATTTTTTTGTCATGTTTTTTTAAAAAAATCATCACACAACCTTGGTGTTAAAAACATCTGCAAAATTGCCCCAAATCTGGACCAGAAGACAGATAAATCAATGCCTGAAATAGCCCAAGCTTGGTACATATCTTCTAATTTTGATGGTCAACAGGCTTTCTTATTGCAATAATGGTCCTTCTACAGCAGGAAGAAGCTAAGAGCAGGCACAAGAAAAAAACATACATTTTATGGTAAAAGAAAGCTTGTAGCTTTGCCATCTGCCACCTACCCCATAGTCTTAGCTGTGCAGAAACAGGAGTTTCCACGGCAGCACAGGGGTCAGCCCGTCAGACCCTCTCGGTTAAGTTGTTTTCTTCTTCAAAAGACAGATAAAGAGATACTCCTTATTGAAACCTTGGCCATCTACAGAGAAAAAAAATAAGGATTTAATCCTTTGTATTTCAAGTGCTTTAACTTTTTTCCTCCCTCTATACGTTTGTTTTAATTTCAAATTTTCCCATGGAATTAATCAGTTTGAGCCTCTGTTCTTGAAGCCTGAAAACATACAACTTATCTGCCAGGATCCTGCCCTGAACTGCAAAGACCTTTGATTTTCAGACCAAGCTCTTTCAAAGTTAAGACAACAAACCTGGTAAGGACTTTCGGAGCAAGGGTGCCATGAAGGAGAAGGCAACATTAGTGCCCCGGGCCACTGCATGCAGCGTTTGCCCCAGTGGCCGTACTGCAAAGCGATGATGACAACCTGCAGAAGGTGCAGAAAACAACCAGCGAGCAGCAGCCCTTATGCGCTTGAACCTCGTGCACATACATATGGGCACAGACAGCATTTGGTGCTTACACCTTATTAGAAAGCCAATATGTTTGTTTTGATACACAAAAAGGCTGGTAATTTTGTTTATAATAATGCTATTTGCAATGTTTAGTTTTTATAAATATTTTCCCAGCTCTGTTTGCCTGAAGCCAAACACAGTTCATCAGTTTATGCTAATTTTTTTTTATCTTTAAACTACCTTAACACAGCATATGTGTGTGTGTGTGTATATAGAGAGATAAAATTCCAAAGATCATACAGGGAATTAACAACACACAAACCTCAGCCGGCAGCAAAGCAAACCAGGGTGACAAACCAGGGTTTTGCCTCGCAGCCTGAGCAGTGCTGGTGCCCAGGCTGCACCACCAGCATTTTCCTGCATTGCAAAATTTCTCTGCTGGGAATTTTGCATAAGAGGCCCAGAGTTATGCAATGGGCATCCACATGCGTGAGTCCTCACACTGACAGCTGCCAAGTCAATAAGATATCTGTGTTGCCAGGTGGAAAAAATCTCCTTAAGAGACAAAACAGCAGGAAAGAAAACAACAAAAGGCTGAGCACCCAACGTGCTCCTTCAGGCACAGATCTGTGGCCAAGGAGAAAAGGGGACTCGAGCAAAGGCATAATTACAAATAAAACAGGACAAAAAAAAAAAACCTCAAAGAAGGGTCAAAGCTCTCTGGTGGTCTGAACATCC
Organism: Nothocercus julius; assembly: GCA_013398735.1. Classification (NCBI taxonomy): domain Eukaryota; kingdom Metazoa; phylum Chordata; class Aves; order Tinamiformes; family Tinamidae; genus Nothocercus; species Nothocercus julius. Next base: position 3,793,333 of record VZSV01000060.1, on the reverse strand, counting down.
ACCCCCTGCTACCTGCTTCCTCCAGACCTTTAAAAAAAAAAAAAAAAAAAACTCAAAGAAGGGTCAAAGCTCTCTGGTGGTCTGAACATCCACCCCCTGCTACCTGCTTCCTCCAGACCTTTATCCCAGCTCTGCTGCCTTGGGAATTGACTTTAATAAATAAATAATAAAAAAAGATATTCCCAAACTGGAGGAATATTGCCCAATATCCCACTAGGCAGATTTGCACAGCCGCGTTGCTGCTGGTCCCAGGGTGACTTCCCGTGGCCGGGTACCGCCGAGCAGCCACCACCATCAGCGCTTCCCTCCGGCCAGGCCGGACACGGACCCTGCCACCCGCACAGGACACGTCTTTGCAGCGGCTGCAGCTGGGAGGAGAAGGGCACGAGCGGGCACAGAGAGTTCTGCTCGTGCAGGCTCCCGCTGGGCCGGGTGCTGTGGCCGTGGCAGCTATCGCCAGTCAAAACCATGGCAAATTTACCACTTTGTGGGAAATATGGACATTAAAGATTTTTTTCAGAAACGTTGTATTCCAAAAACACGCAGGAGACCTGTTGATCTACAAAGACCACATTTCACTCCAAACCAGCACCACAACTCTGGGGCTTCAACATGCATCAATTACTCCATTTCAGTATCTGCTGATGATGATTTTGAAATGCAAATGTACCTCTATGGACACGCAGGATGTAAAGCATCATTCCGAGCGAATAGTTTATAGCTTTTCAAAAGGTCTCATGAAACTCCGATAGAAGCATGGCGTGAATTGTGACACCACCGTTCTCATGGGCACCAGCGACCCACGTCGCACCGCGACACGGGGCTGATGCGGCAGAGCCCGGGCTGGCCCCGTATATGGGGACTCCGAACCACATCCCTGCTACACTGTTTGGCAAGGTAACACCAGGACGTTCGATGATTAGACCGGTAAGAACTGGGATGCCCTTAATTTTCAGGGCTATGTAAATATATATATATAAACATCACTGACATTTCTCCTTCCCCCACTGGATTCCTCTGCTCTGATTGACGTCTGCTTTTTTAATAGCATGACTTAATACTCCAGCTGAATGGTTTAAGATATGTAATCCCCTCAGCTTAGCTTTTTAATTAAAGAAAATATGAAAGCAAATATCTGAGCTCCAAGAGGTTAGCGCCTACAGTAACTCTCCATAGAGATGGAGAGCCTTTGAAGAACGCCGGGTTATTTTTCACACTGTTCTGGCTCTGCTTTGAAACATTTCCCTTTCCTGCCATGTGTCTCCTCTCTCCCCTTTATAAGGACGAGAATGTTCTTTGGGTGAAATTTTTAGAGCATCTAAAAAATTAACAGACCTGAGACACCTCAAAAGGCAGCAGGGTGCTTAGGAGTCTGAAAATGTGGCAGAAGCGCCAGTTTTCGGTCCTGCCCGAGCTGCTGGCAGAGCAGGGGGCAGTGCTCCCTCCAGCCCCAGCAGCAGCTCACCCCAAGCCTCCTACTCCCAAACAGCAGAAAGCTTCGCTGCCTCGAATGCCTCGTGTTTAGAGACAAAATTAAAGATCTTCCGGAGAAACTCATCCCCTAACACTTCCTCATTTTCAGCTTCATGCAGGACCTGAGTTATTAAAATATTTACTGTTAAGGAACTTTAAACTAAGCACTGTTAATACTGCGAAATCTGAAATGTTTCTACTAGATTAATATAATATTAGGACTATAAAATGTATTTGGAATTTTATAACAGCTATTATTATCTATATAGACCCGAGGTCAGCAGTGACCACAGCACACAGGTATCATCATGCTAGAAATATTCAGGGTAGCCTTTGGCAGTAATAAAAAGCAAAATGCATAAAAATGGCAATTTATTTGCTCATTTCCATTACAGTTAAAATATGTTTGAATAAGCCTGGAATTTAGCTACCTAGCAAGCTCCAAGGCTAAGATTTTTTTGTGTGCCTGAAAAACAACGCTGCAGAAAATGTTTCCAAACAGCTTTTAAGCTGGAAAGGGAAAGGGCCCCTGCAGGGCTCCGCACCACAGGCATCCCAGCACACTGGGATCACTGCTCCCACAGCCCACCGGCTCTCCTTCCTTGGGGACTAATTGCATCTCTAACAAAGACCACAAATGGGCTGATCCTGGCCCACAGTCACCACTGATCCCACTGAAGCACCCCAAGTTTGGTTTTGCCTGGATCTGTTCACAGAGGAAAGGGAAAACGAACAAAACTGCCATCATGTTTTCCAAGTTATTTGCCCCGCAGCCTAACAGTTACTTTCCCAAGTGACTTCCCAAGAGCTAAAGTGCCACAAAGCCAGCAAGATCCACCCCAAACCATGCAGGGGTGAGCACCCCACACTGTTACACTTTGAGCTGCTCGGTCCATCTGGTCCATGCAGGACCCAGGACTCTGAAAAAAGACACTAGTAACTCCTATAGGTGTCAGAGGATTAAGAAATGCAGGGAACTGCTGGGGATTTTAGTCAAACTGCAAGTATTTCTCCTCCAGCCAAGTATTTCCAAAGTCTATAAC